>OY282559.1:213143947-213634566 GCA_958295665.1 Tipula vernalis | reverse complement strand
CGGGCGATAACAAAACAAACAGTTTATTGGATAAGTGTGTTGCTTTGGTAAATTTACCAAAAATATTGTGTTATGTAAATGTGTTCGTCATAGTATAATAGCATAATAATATTTTACTATTATACTATAATGATGGAAACCGGAAGTTGATAGCATAATAGTTTCATAATATTTCATTATACAAACCAAATAAATTATAATAATTATAATAATCTATAAAGGATATTGCTGTCAAAAAACGGCCATATATGGATTATTTCTAAAGATGGCAGTAGTGGTTGTTTTTTAAATATTTGTTTTTTTTTTGTATCGAAACAAAAACGTAAGCAAAGGCATCCAACACGAATAAAATTGACAACTAATATGAATTATACAAAAAAAATAATTTGATCTTTTATTTATGTACCAAAAATTACAAGTTGTTAAGGCTGACATCTTTAGAAATAATACCGTACTCAGTTTTCTCGTATCAAATAATACTGTATTATCGATAAATCTGCCTATATCTTTCACCGCCAGTTTACTATGGAAAAGTGTCGGTATGACCCTTATAGATTATTATAATTTATTTGATACAAACTATCAAAAATATAATAGGTAGCAAATTGTAATTTTAACAGTGCAAACATGGCAGGGTGTAGGTTTGTTTGAATTCTTTTCAAATTAAATTTTTTTGGGCTGCGGTCGTGGTGTGTTTCTTATGTTTTTTCTATTACTTCAAGTAATATTCACCAAATAATTATAAACAAGCATGAAACTCAGGTTTAATAATTTTTCGCTATCAAAATAATGAATTGCATCCAAGTTCCTTTACCAAAATTTAAAACGATTTTAACTTCACACCCAATGATGGAAACACGATAAGGAAAACTAGTATATACTATTATACTATTTTGCTATTATACTATTGACGATGGAAACGTGATTTAAATAAAAATTAATAAGAAACATCAAACGGATAATAAATCCAATAATATATTCTGGCGTGTTCCTTTGCACAATTTTAATTCAGCTAAATCAACTAAGTTTTAAAAATGCAATAGACAAATTAGTTATATACAATATTTTACGCAATATATTGACGCAATAATATTGCACCGTGTAAGGGGCCTGTAACAGAACCAACTTAACCAACTGTTTAATGTTAAATCTAATTTATAAAATCGCCGAAATATTTTTATTTTTAGATCTCAAGGTTAACAGCAACACAATTATCAGATATGGGTATTACTTTAGTTGGTCATCAAAAGAAAATTTTACATCAAGCCAGACAATTAAGTTAAGTAAAACGATTAAATTATATATATAATATTATACAAAATATATATATATATATATATATATATATATATATATATATATATATATATATATATATATATATATATATATATATATATATATATATATATATATATATATATTATATATATATATATATATATATATATATATATATATATATATATATATATATATATATATTATATATATATATATATATATATATATATATAAATAGGGTATCTGCAAAAAAATCACTTTTGTTTTTACTGCTATTCGTTTCAGAATCTGACGGATTACCTTGTAATCTAATTAATTTTCAAAAATTTTCATTATTTTTGAAACAATATGTTGATAGACAAGATTAGGTATCTTTGTATTTATTAAAATAAAGCTATATTTTGGATTGTTTATCTGTTTTAATACATTTTATGCAAAATTGATAATTAAATTAAATCTAATTAAAAAGTTTAACATTATGCAATACGTACAATAATTCAAAATTTCGGGTTTTGCGGATATCCTGTTTTATTTTAATTTCAGAGATATGTATCACTGGTCCGCAAAATGAACTCACCAAAGTTCTTTTTACTATAACTTTTAAAATAAAAAGAAATATTCAATCTTATTTATATATTTAGTTGTTCTGTAAGACCAATAGCGATACATTGCAGAAATAAATTGTTTAACAGTAACATTTTTTAAATATCCATAACCAATAACACGTATTGCCCCTCTACTAAGAATTACAGCTTCACAGCGACGGCTCATGCTAGAAACTAAACATCTCATTTGATTTTGATCAATTTGGTTCCAAATTTAAACCGATGTTGACTTAACTCCTGAAAAGGCTTGGTGTAGATTGATTGGCTTTTAATTATATTTGAAGTTTGCCCCACAGGTGCTCGATCGGTCACGTCAAAGCACGAGTATCAAACTCTCCTAAATACTCAATATCAGGAACAAACCCTACCACATATGGTGCTAACATATCACGTAATGATCCGCGAATTGTTTAATGGACCATCAAGCTCCGTGAGCCCATCAATGAAATTCCATCTCATACCAATACACATTGCACTGCGCATAACGCTTATTTTAGCTCTTGGACTTCGATCAGAAGAATAAAGATAGAATCTCGACTTGTCCGTGAACAAAACGTGTAACGAGTAAGCTCTCTCGATCTCTTTTCGATCCGTTTCCACGCTGGTTAGCTTACTTTCAAAAAAACAACACGAGTTGCAAACACACAAAAAAATAATGAATGCCACAGTAAACATCTCGTGGTTCAGTTGTGTTTCATCCACAAGAAGAAATATAAACAGAGAGATTGGCCTCATTAAAGAAATACTGATTTAGACTCCTGGGTCGGTCATCTCGGCTTAGCTAAAGCTCAGGAGCTGGTGGGGGTGGGATTTCCCAAAGAATAACTCAGTCTTGATAGACCAAACATTAATTATAATACATAACAAAAAAAAACAAGACGGAGAAATAAAAATTCCAAGCAAGAAAAAAAACCAAATGAACCAAGAAAATAGCGCCGCTGAATCACATGAGAAAATCAGACCCAAAACTAAACAATTGCCCTACTCAAAATAACGCATAATCAATATAAAAAAAAAAAATAATAACCAAGATTCATATGACATTTTGATCATGAGAGAAGAAAAAAAAATTCAAAGATATTACCAAATTTAATGAAATATGTTTGTTTTTCTTAATGGCAACAGACTACCTCAATAACGTAGCAATTACACGACCGTGCTTGATTGGCAACAAGTCAATTCCCTCTAAATATAATGTTATGATCGTGCAAGGTTGGCAACAGATCGGTTTTCACTCGAAGCACCAAAAGAAAAAAAAATGCCAACATGATTTTTCTGGCAACAGATTGATTTCACAATTTATTTCAATGTTTGAAATAATACTCACCAGACTCACTTTTGCACAAAAAAAAAAAACCGTCCATATATTAGAAGGTATCTTTCTAATAACTGTAAGACTACATGGGGTCATGAAATATTATTATTTCCACGATTAAATGCACCCAGTAAAAAATCAAGGAAAACAAACATATACGTTATAAGAAAGCATATCCCGATAAATAGTTACATTTGTAATTGATTATGCATCATTAACTTGCAACAAGCAATTACCATGCAATGTAACAAATGCATTCCCAATCAGCGAGAGTCTAATTCACATGATCTCTAACGAATTCCAATGGAGTTTTTCATTGGTTTACTGTTAATGCAAGACCTATTGCTGGTGCTATAGGGTGCAGGTTGTGCTCTGCAAGGCGTCCGCTTATTGTATCCAAACTTAGTCGAAGATTGTGGACAACTCGAACTTCCCTTTGCAGCTTTCTAGCAATTGTAAATCGCTCTCTTAACGTAATCATTTTGATAAAATGATCCTGAGTGGCCGTTGTGATTCGATATCTGCCTTGTCCCGGGGTCTTTCATGATCAGGTTTTTCTGTGTAACGTTTAATCAAGTTGTGAAGCATTTCGTCCATCTTCAGCCAGAATAATCGCTGTTACACATTCATCGTGTCTCTAATTTATGGTCGTTCGTTGCATTATAAACTAAACTGGGGTGCTATTTCTGAATCGACTAATTCGAACATACACGAATCGTATTTCATTTGAATAAGTAACGAGCGAATCTGATTCAATTCAAATAAAAATCTTTTACTTTCATATTAGTAGAAATAGCTGAGCGTTATGGTAAAATAAAGAGTAGAATAATTTGTCGTGAGAATTAATAATAAACATTAATAATTACTCAACCACGTCCACGATATTTTCTTATTTATGTTATGTTATTGAAAAACAAACACTTCTAGAAACAAAAGAATCCTGCAATATAAAAATACTCTAATCCCCTTGCGCCTAAGCCTATTATGTCAACATATGCAATTACAATTGAATAATCTTTTGTAATATAAAAGTCACAGTGAAAAAATCTTTGGTGCGTTAATTTTGCGGAGCAGAGTATATATTTAAAATAAAAACAAAATATATAAACATATAAATAAAATATTTATAATTCTGAAAAATGAAAAAAAAAAGAAACAAATTTTAATATTAATTTTTTTTAATATAAAAAATAAATATAATAAATTTATCTTTCTCTCAAATCAAAAAAAAAAAAAAAAACACAAACAAAATACAATATTTATAATTAACAAAAGTATCTCATCTCTCATTGAAAAAAATTATAAAATTCCCCAAAAAAATCAAATTTTAAATAATTAAATATTATAGAAATAAATATTTATAAATATATTAAAACAAAATTAAGTAATTAATTTAGTGAGCAATTCCGTTTTTAATTTTCAAAACATATAAATCAAAATAAAAAAATCATTAATTTAATTAATTAAATAAATTAAATTTTTTTACTGGAACAAAACCATATTTATTAATATAGGTACATACATATTTAAATTTTAATGAAAAAAAAAATCGATTTTTAATTTATTTAAGATTTAAACAACAAAAATAAAAATAATCAAAAAATGCTGTACAAATTACTCAATACAGTGACGCCGTGCGCACGATTAGTTTTTTAATTTTTTTAATTAAAATGTAATTAATTGTATCAATTTTTATTTTTTGAAGCGGGCCTTCTGTATTTCTTGGATTAAACTATTTTATTTTTTTAAATAAGTTTATTGTTTTATATAGGGTGGCGCAGTGATTTTTGACAAATTACGTGATCTTTAGGTCATTTGAAGCCAAATAATGATGCAATAAAATTATTAAATTTGCCCAAAATCTCTTAAATTTCTTCAGTTTTTTAAAAATAATCTATTTTTTTTATTCGTTCTTACACTTCTGAAAATTGCAGTGCTAATCCTTCTAGTGCCAAATTTATATCAGGCTTGGTCTTATTTGTATTATTGGAATATGCCGACAACTGGCAACTACATATTTTAAATCTTACGTACCATAGCCTTCCAAGTCTTAATTGCCTAATTTAGGTTTCAAATCCAACGAAGTTTAAATATTTTCATTTTATAAAATAATTTTTTGAAATGAACAACGAAATCAAACATTACATAGTTATTTACCGTATTGGGACGGCTCCCCCGGTCGATAAGGGTTTGGCAAATTTTATTTCAATATATTTCATTTGTGAGTAACACCACTAACGCTAAGTATTATTCTATGTAAATTTATTTAAAAAAAATCCTACCTGGGATGTCCTACTTGATATTTTATACCTGTAATTTTTAAAATTTCGATATTTATTTTATTAATCAAGCAAATGATGGTTTGGCAAATGAGCGGCTTATTTTCATATACACAGTTTGTTTGACCTTAACCTTACCATAATTGAAGAAGTTTCAATTATATTTTGCAAAAACCGCACCCGCCATTTGCTTGTTACATGGAATAATTATGTAATTGGTGAAAGATGTGTCTTATTTTTAAAACGAGCTCATTAGAATAGATTGGTAAATTATTTTGCTAACTATTTATCTCTTGTTTTAAAGTTTTGAGGGAAATCAGCGTATAAATGAAATATATTTTATCAAAATTGTCGTTCCCTTCACCTTGCTAAATCAAAAATCTGTTTTTACGAAAGTTGATTTTTAATTTTAAAGTTTATTTTAAATATTTGTTACCTATAAGCACTTTAGACCTCATTTTACGTAAAACCTAAACTATACAAATACATACTTAAGATCATTTTCTATTTACTATTTTATTCAGTGCATTTAAAAATCATTTTCATATAAGAAAAAGAAAACTCGAATGTATTTCATTTTACGTAAAACCTAAACTATACAAATACATACTTAAGATCATTTTCTATTTACTATTTTATTCAGTGAATTTAAAAGTCATTTTCATATAAGAAAAAGAAAACTCGAATGTATTTAAACAATAATTTGGAAACGGCAAATATTTAATTTTGGCACGTTTTTGGTAGACTCTACATGTGCTAAATGTATCCATAATATTTAAATTTTCTTTTTCTAAATTATACAACATTTTGGCACTTTGAAATGAATCAGTTACCTGCTGATGATGGCATTTTTGAACTGAAGACCAATAATTTGGTGAAAATCGATGAGACTGTGTGACTCAAAAATTAAGAATTATTCAGCTGCAAAAATTTCACAAGTTTATATTAAGAAGGTAAAAATAATTTTCATTTGATTAAATATATTATGTTTTTTTCGAAACGGAATATTAGCAAGCAAGTAGCTGTCAAAAGAAATTTAAAATGACAAACATTTCTTTGTTTAATAATAAAATTCAATTTTACCGAGAAAGTCTTGTTTAAAACGACTATAAAGCTGCGTTTTTTATTCGCTCCCGATAGCTGCTATCGAGAGCTGTTAAATAAAATGTGGCTCCCGATAGCGCTCCGTATAAATAGGTAGAGCCATATATTTTTTATACCGAGTTTTCGTTAAACAGTTGAATTAAAAATGGTAGATTATTGTTAAATAAATTTAGTTTACCAATAAATAGCGCGTCGAATTTCAATTTAGACATATAAAAATGACGACTCTTGATAGCAGCTATGGGGAGCGAATAAAAAAAAAAACACAGCTAATGTAACCATTTCTGAACTTAAATTTAAAACCGATTTTAATGCGACCATAGGTAAGGGCATATTTGGTTTACGATATGCGCTGTATTTTGTAAAACAAGAAACCATTTTTTTTGTAAAATTGATTAAACTAAATTAAAATTATTATTTCATAAAATTTATATTTACCTTAAAAAAATAATATTACTATTACATAATAACAAAATAAACAATGAAGCTATTTCATTAAGTCAATGACTTAATTTTAACAAGAAAAAAAAATATATATATATATTTAGTACATTTACTATTTTATGAGTATTTTAAGCAATAACTTATTTTAAAATATTTGTTTTTTGTACATGATATGTTTAACAGTATTTTATTAATTGTATTTTTAGTTTATTTGTAATTTAGTTTTGTGATATTTATATGGCACTATACACTTATCTGTTTTCGAGACGCTCTCATAATATTATAATAATGTGTAGTTTATTTTTTCTTTATCTCATTTTAATTAAACCGTCCAAATCCTAATTTATATTTTTTTCTATTATATTTTGTATAGAATATTGTCTTTAGTATTACATATCAGGGATTGAGTGGTCTAGCTAAAATAGTAATTCAAGATGGCATCTAATATTTTTGTGATATTTATTCTAGATATTTTTACAAAACCCAGTGAAATAATTAAATAAACTAAATTAGAAAGTTTATAATATATACTATACTTTCTTTCAGGCAGTTAATTTGACTTGGAAATTCTAATTAGGGCCTTTAAAATGAAGGCAGCTTAAATCCAATTACACATTTCTTGAACTTTCCTCTGGACAGCGCTGCGCAATTAAATTTACATGTACTAGGTTATTTCTTTGTGCTCAAACATAAAAGTATTAAAAGAGGTTAATGATTACAGTCAATAAAATATCAGAATTTTCCTTTAAATTTTTTTATGTACATAATTATGCATTTCTAACAGAAACGTATAATTATTTTAGGGAACGGCCTAAAATGTAACAAATAGACTTCCGTTCATAACAATCGAAAAACTCTTTGTCATCCGCACGAATTATAGATGCCATATTTATAATCACATTTGTTCCTGCAACATTTTGTATTTTTGTTCTTTATTCTATAAACTAATTTTAGTTTAACTTTTATGAGCCATTTTAAGTGACCATTTTGAACATGTTCTGTTTTTTAGTTACATAAATTAAATATCAAAATTAATTTTAAGTAATAAAAAAATATATCGAAACAGTGATTTTATTTTATAGTTGTAGAACTATATTACATTTAATTAATTATTATTACTATCATTAAAACAACAAATTATATCACAAAAAAAACGAACACCACTAAATAAATATATGTATGTACGTAAATAATTTATGTACATATACATATTCTTCCAAAATATTTGTAAATATTATTAATTGAAACAATTAAATTAACTAATTTGCTTTTAAATTATCATTAAATATTTAACAATATACTCGAATTTTTACAAATCTTTGCATGCTACTTAACAATATAAGTTAATTTAATTTTGTTTATTATATATTTATAATTGATGTTAAATTATATACCTAGCTATTGTAATTATTTAATATTAATAATTATTATTTTATATTTTTATTTTTTGTTTTTTTTTTGTTTAAATTAAATAGTGTTTTGTCCGTGCGTCTGTCTGATTATACAAACAATAAACTTTTCGGAATAAATAAAAATAATAATGAAATGTGGCATGGTGGGGGTGCGTAATAGATGAGGAGGAAATGGAAAGATATTTTTAATTAAAAATAATTTTTTATGTTTGATTAGGATGGGAATTTAATGTGTTTGGAAAAAAATTGAAAATTTGATGATTATTTGTGTCGTTTGATGTAAACGATTTGCGATTTGGGTTTATTAGGCGATTAATTTTTGAAACGTTTTAATTTGTAGATAGGAAATAATTAATAAAATAATACATATTATGTTATTTTTAGTTTTGCAACGATTCGAACGAGGTTCTGGAAAGGATATAAAATAAATTTATTATAATCATTTTTGGAAGTAGTGCTGGAGCTTAAAATCCTTTCCTTTAAAAACTAACAACTATTTTGTCAATTATCAAGCAACCTGAAAAGCAGTATTAAATTAAATAAAACTAAGATATACGCTGAGCTGCTTCCGATTTCTGTTTTTTTAGCTTGCTAACGAAATAATTAAATATGTATGTATATCATATTTAAATGTAAATCGCCATAATATATCATCCCTAAATTTTCACGTTTTTTCTTTACATTTTCGAATTAGATTGTTTTTATTTTAATTATTTCAATTTTAAGTTTAATTATAATTTTTTCAACTTCCTGTTTAAAAATGAAACAATGATGAATGTATTTAACAAAAAAAAAAAAAAAACAAAATAAAAAATTAAAATAATGAAACGCTTCTGTGATCTTAATAATGACCTAATTATTTATTATATTTATAAATAAATACAAAAATTAAACGTAATAATTAAACAAAAAAATAAAAACCTTAACAAAATGAATAATTAAAATCCAACAATAGAATTTAATTAATAAATAAAAACTTTATATATATATTATATTATTATTATTATTATTATTAAATAATTATATTATATGATTAATAAGATTGACTTAATGAAATAGTGTAAAACAACTCTTAATCTATGTCGACAACATTTTTATTAATAACGTTTGTTAATTTTTTAATTATTTTTATTTACTCGATTATCCCAATCCTTAATTTTTATCTCAACATCTAGTACATCTAGTACAACATATATATATATATATATATATATATATATATATATATATATATATATATATATATATTAATTATTTTTTACGTTTAATTTAAAAATAAAATACTCATTATTTTTCTAAGTGTTTATTTTATATTATTCCCATATTTTATTTTACTTTAATAGAATAAATGAAAAAAAGATTTTAACAATAACTAAAATAAAAATTTAAATAAATAATTAAATAATAAAAAAAAATAATTATGAACGTTAAAAATAATTCCATTTCTTAGCCAATAATAAAGAGACTGTTTATGTTTTTTTACTTTTTTTAAAATTTGTATAATTTTATTTTTAATTTTAATTTTAACAAACATTTTTTTCTATGTTGTGTAAAAAATGATGAAGATTATATTTAAAACATACGAAATGAAAAAATTAAAAAAAAATCAAAAAATATAATAATTTTTAACAAAAATTATTACAAAAAAGAGCAATAAATTTTAGTAAAAAGAATTAAAAAAGTGTTTCTTTAAATTATTTTTCGTGAATTTTAGAATATTTGTAGGTTCAATTTCTAGAGTAAATTTTTCGTAATATTTATAATTAATAATTTGATTCTGTAAATTTAATTAATACACGATTCATTGTAATAACTAATAACCATCGCAATAACCTAATAATCAAGGATCCTGGTTAAGTACCCTTACACTATTAGAATTCATTAATATTCCTGGAATAAAATAGTTTACTTTTGTTGGTTTTTGCAGATTTATTTCAGAGAGTAGTCTCAATGAAGCTCTACCTGTTCCGTATGAAGAGAGCCTTCACATAGTGTGTGTAATGTTCCAACCTAGAACTTCGGAAAAGGAGAAATTGGAATATCCAAGAGGCAATGGTAATCATAATATATTCCAGTTTGGATGTTGAATATCGAGTTTTTTATTATTTTTATGATAGCTGTCGATTTGTTTTCTATCCAAAACAAATAAGCTTGAATGTAATGAATGGAATCGAATATGGTTTCGGATTTTGTTTTTTACCACATTAGAGATTTCTTTCATTGAAAAAGGTTTCAGTCCGAGTTTACAATCAGAAAGCAAAGCTTAACTTTCTTTTTTTTCGATAATTATTTCGAAAATCTATGCCTGAATGTACCAGAATAGTTTATTAAAATAAGTTTCAATGAATTTTTCGATATAATGGCCTTAGAATTTAGTCGAGGATAGATACTTCCTGAATCTCGAATTGGACGAAATACATTACAAGCACGTATCCATTTCTGCAAAAACGTTTGGCTGATGGCCTGACGAGTTTGGCATAAAACCTCGAAAAACTAGGAAAGTCTCGTTATTATCTGAGACCAACACGTAACTTGACTGGACCAAAAGGTACCAACATTGAACGACTTCGAAATGGAGCCAAATTTTCTGATCAGGCGTAAGTAATGTTGAAGTCGATTTTAAATATGTTGAAAAATTATAAAAAACACAGTATTTGACAATCCACTTAATAAGCCATAAAAATCACCTATTTGTATATTTCTAACCAATTTGTTCAGGTTTTCGGGACATTTGGGACTAAATGAGTTCGTCGAAGGACTGGCGAAGCGCATAATTCGGAATGGTTAGCTCCTACTTTCAAGTACGGCGGCAGCAGTTACGCCCAAAATTTTCCAGTTTTCTTAACAGGTACCTAAAAAAATCTTTCAATGTGGATAGTTGATTTTATTTCTAATTTACTCAAAAAAATTATTGTTTGTATTTTGTTTTCTGACACTGGTCAGAAAACAAAATTTTACTTTCTAGTTGGTATATTACATCTTTTTAGGTTAATTAATAATATAATGGTGATTCTGATTAATTACGGAAAATTTCAGGGTAAAATGTTATAAAACGTTATCTACATATTATTTATTTTTATCTATTTCGCAAAAATGAATACAATAAACCAAATTTAATAAATCCAGTTAAAAAATATTACAAAAAAAAAAAACAAACGTTGGATAATATTTTCGCTCGTATTTTCCAAAATATTTCTCGAATTGCTACGTTCTTTAGAGGACGTTAAAATACTGGATAATCTAAGTCATATTAAATGTCCAAGAAATTTCCTACTTGTTGTTAAATTATTGCGATAACATATTGTAAATGTTCTTTATAAAATTTGTTTTTGTCTTTACGTTTTAAATTACATACCTCATTTTGTAATTATATAACTTTAATTATTATGGTTAAACTAAATATATTTAATTTTAAAATTCTACCCTGGTTACGTTAGAAAAACGTTGAAAATGACGGGTACCTGCGTTGACTAAACGATACAAGACCTAAGAGCCTTTAAGGCCGATTGGCATGCTGATATAATATATGTATATATTTGCAACGTTTAGGCTTTTTACTATGTCTATCCTAGCGCAAAGTTCTATAGTAAGTACTTCTGCTTGAAAGACGGTAGCATTGGTACCCGATGACTTGGAAAGGGGAGTCCCTCTCCCGTATTTTCCTACCCCTGCCCCGTCTTCTATTTTTCAGGCTTCTGTAAACCGTACCGTTGACCCTCACTCAAAGGACCGTCCCCTCTACTCCACATATTCCAGCCAGGCAACCTAACACAGAATGGTTTATGGAAGTCCAATTTAGTTGGCATACAGTCAGAAGGCATTCCTTTTTTCCACCATACTACCTGGTTTGATATTTCCTTCTGCCTCCATATTCAGTGCCATAATTGTTGCATCCTTTTTAAGTGCCTTCATTACAGCAGTTGGCCATGTGCTCATTGAGCCGGTGACTCCGATTCAGGCTATACGCTGAACCTTGTTCAATAAAGCTTGTGCTACTGTTTTCTCAGGTTTATGCCACCATACTACCGATGGTCACGTACCTTTGGTCTAATGATTGTTAGAAATAACCAGTGGATAATTTTTGATTTTAATCCCCAAGTAAGTCCATACAGCTTCATCCTTCCACTATTGAAATCGGAAAGTGGGATCTAGTAGTACCTCTAAGGTTTCCTTCCGCTTCTCACTGAACCTCCCTATTTCCATACCTCAGTTGTATTCTTATGCTGATATTCTTGTTGTATTCTTATGCTTCTTATGCTGATATTCTAGGTAAGTGGATGTGCTTGAGTGAATTCACGAATTTTTATAAATTTTCAATTTTCTCGCTGATTTGTATTGTAATTTTTATTTTGTTTTATTTTTCACATTATCAGCATATTAATATGCTGATAATGTGAAAAATAAAACAAAATAAGAATTCACGAATTCTTATAACGGTGCATAATAAATTGAAGCTCCACGAAACGTCTTTATAAATCCTCCAGGTAAGTATTCTCGAAAACTATTTGATGCTTCTTCAGGAAATGTACGAATAAAACACAACATAATAAATAATTTTGGCACATACTGTTTCATAGATTTTTTAACTTTTATTTTCAATACATTTATATTATTTTAACGGACTGTATTAGAAGACACTTTGTTTTGTAATGACTGATAATGTTCAACTCACTAAAAAAAGTATTTACTTTTACATCAAGCTTTTAAATGTATAACAAATGATATTAAAACAGATATTCTTAATTATAACATTTTTAATTCAATCAATATTTGTTTTTTTTTGTAAGTAATATTTTTCCTAATAAACATTTTTTATAAACAAAATAATCATTAATTATATTTTCAGATACATTAAAGGAAATCAATTACAAGAAATATATGAGCTAAGTATAGTTAAAATTAAATATAATAAACTTATGAATGAATCTTTGTCTTTTTACAGATTAAATTTATATTTGTGTACAACTCATAATGCATCAGAACACTCTCCGTGTGCCTTCTGAAGAAGTGCTAAACCATTAGAATGATCCCTGAAAAGGAGTTTCTGGAGACGAGCCGTAGAGGGTAATTCATTGATTCCCTCATAGAAGTTTCTCCAGGTTGCCCTTTTGAATCTTCTTAGTTCGAGATTATACTATATTTCGTCAAGGCCATCTTATACTCCCCCCATTCGCCGGTTCGTTTAGCCATGTTGAATAACCTTCTCGACTTTTTGCTCAGTTTTCCCAGAGCCCCGTTCCACCAAGGGATCATCTTAGTGGACTATCTTCGCTTAACCGGTCAGCTGTTGTCGTGTCGCTGGATATTCTAAGTTGCCCATAACTGAAGGTATCGCTGATCCGAGTAAAACTCTACAAGAGTCCCAGTTGATCAGTTTTGGAATTATAAATTGCTGCTGCTGCATGGTCCGCCGTCAAATCCAACTAAATTGCTCAAATGCGGGCTAGCAAGTCAAATCTATTACTCCTTGTCTAACTGCATTTATAAAATTAGGTTTCTTTCCCCTATTGACAATGTCTACATTATTTGAAATCAAAAATTCAAACAGGCACTCATCCCTGTTATTGATGTCTGTGCTGCAACATATCGTGCAGTGCGCTTGAAATAGGCTATGAGCCACCTAACTGCAAGAGGAGGCGTCATCTCTGAGTCTCCGGGAAGAAGCTCCACCACCACTGCCACCAAGTCCCTGGAGATGAACTCTGAAATGGACCTACAATTAATTTGCGAGCTAGCCAAAATGGCCGCTCCGGAACTCTCAGTTCTGTTGTAATAAATAAACTTACCAACTTGATTTGGTACACCTATAATTTGGTTACCTATCGCCCATGGTTCCTGAATTAAGGATGTGTCAATATGTTGGCAAATAAACCTGCGGCAAAGGACGTCTAAAGACGTCCTTGCATGTTGCAAGTTTACCTGAAAGCAGGTGAAGTGTGTCCTTATCTTTTTGGAAGATTTGAGAAGGCCTAGATTAGCATTCTTCATCGCTCCACCGTCTCTTTTTCCTTCAGCTTTAAAGGCATATAGCTAAAACCATTATCCGCCAACTCCTTTCAGGAGAACCCCTTGCGGGGCCACCACCCCATTGCACTCCGTGATGGAGTTCTTTTTTCACACTCTCGACTTCTTTTCAGCTGCTTCTTGGAGAGGGTCACACCCCAGGGGTCTTATCCACAGGTACCTCTACCCTAACCCCACAGGCTTGATTACTTGGGCCCTGCCCACACATGCCGGTTTGGCATCGTATTGGCCACCCTTGAGGTGCAACTGGACAATCCGAAACTCATATTGTCGACTGAAGAATGGTCCATAGAGAAGGTACAGAAGGCTGAAGAGCCTTTTGCCTTTCTCCTAACCATTCTCAACTCTATTGCCTGCATGCCTCTATTGCTCTATTGCCTAAACCAATAAGCCAATCCGTAGGCAATTCAGCGCTATTAGGAAAGGTACCAAACACAATCTGGGTTCGAGGCAACTTACCAGCCTCAACCACCTTAAGCTTAATGGTAAAAAAATGACCTCCCTGAGTCACTATAGAGTGGCCTGGTTAGCGCAGGTCACCATCAGTTATCCAAGCTGAACCTGGCTACCCCTGATCGACCGTCAGGACAACCTCAGGAAAGGCAGAGATTTGACAGTAACATTGAAATCGCCGTTCCGGTCCTCCCCGACGTCCCCTCTGATTTCACAGAGAGCTTTGCAGAAGAAATAATTCAGTTTTAAATATTTGATGTCGCACTCGCACAATTATTGTTTGTTTGTTTCTATCTCTGGAATCTTTTCTGGGGCTCAAGGCACTCCCAACTCTTTCGTAGTTTGCTTTCTATGTCCTACCTTACGCAGTAGCCAAATCGAGGACGTACGGCTATAGACCCCTTTTTGTTTAAACCGACTGTACATTGCATTGCTTCATGCCAGCCTGTAGTGCTGACATGCAAGGTGGCTCGCCCCATGGATTCCGCACTCTCAACAGGGGGTCATAGATGTGTTCATCTTCATCACCGATCGTAATCAGATGATGAAAAATCCCTTTTGCATCCCGCCCCTATAGGGTTTCGAACCCGGTACCTCCCGATCCAACCGCCGCAGCTTTAACCACTGCGCTGAACAATTATCGTTCTTTAACTATAGAGTATTATCGGGATTTAGTAATATTTTATGTGGTTTTCTTTTTGCCAAAAAAATCAAAAACACATCAAAAAAATGTCAAAAACGCATCAAAAAGCAAACTACATATGTATTTGCCAGAAAAAATCACCATTATTTTGCCGTTTTTTTGATGCACATCAAAACAGAAAAATGGACATTTTTTCATCAATTTGCACTAACACCAATAAGGAAAAGAAACGTCAATTTTTGTAGAAACGTCAATTTTGTAGATTTATGTAATTTTATGATGGAGTTAGTGAATTTAGAAAATTATTATATTTAATCGGATACAAATAAAACTAATTAAACTTCATAATACTTAATAAAAATTTACAACGAAACGCTTGAAAAACAAATCAAGACGTACATGTCGTGTCAAGACATTTTCTATACGCCAAATTGAATATAAAACCGGTTTATTATTACCAATACAAATAAAAAAATCGTAAATTTTGCTTGAAACGTCAGGTTGTTCTTTTTGGATCAAAAATTCCAGTAAATTTGAAATGGCAAAAAGAAAACGACATTAGTCTATGGTTTGGTGTATCAATTTCATTTTAAATTGTAAAATTATTGTATAAACGCCCCTTTTTCCTTTGGTAAATGTGTTATGGAACATTTTATAAATTAAATAGTTTGATCCAATTTAAGTAATCTATGAAAACAAACTTACCATTTTTCTGAAAATTCATTTTTTTTTTATATTTTGACAAATCAATACTGCCCGATGAAGACTCTAGGTGTAAAAACAAACCCAAATAATGAGGTTTAATGAGGAGTGTTGCCTTGCTGCCGCGCAACAAAATAACACTGACAGAGAAACGCTAAATCTCTATAAAATTTTTGTTTTGGAAAACAAAGCAGTCCTTGCTAGGAGAGCCGATAAGCGAATTTGTAGGTTAACTGCCGTTAGGGACCGGAAATAAACTTCCGTGTTAATATCGATAAATGTTCGATTGATCTGCTTAATGTTCATAGTACATCACACACTATAGATGAAGCTCTTCAAATTCAGATTACTGACTTACATAGCATAGGGAACGCTCACTACTCTGGCAGAGGAAATTATCGGTGACTACCATTCGTCCGAGTAGGTCAGTCACTGAATAAGCTTGTTTGCTGCGAACGGCCTTTTCAAAATTGTATTACAAGACATCTCGTGATGTACACATACACAAATAAGCATTGAAGTGAATCACTCGATCAATCGGGAGAATCTTTGATTTGCTTTGGAATAAATACCTGGGATTACTTAAAAAATAGTAATATCTATATAAAATGGCAGTAATAAAGTCTCAATAGTGTGTTAGCGCAGAGGTCGTTGTGGGTGAAGATGGCTCAATCAGTACAATACGAAAAACTGGCTTGGGATCGAAAATGATGGGAGCAGATTCTTGATACGATATGGGCCAGCAATGGTCTATAAAACCAGTTATTATTATTATTATAATATCACAAATCGCTTACTATGTCGACATCCTCTGGAATTTCTTCTTTTCTATTTTTGTGACATTCTGTATTCTCCTTTTCTATTTTTCCATACAAATATTCGTACGGTACGGTATTTGTGACGCAACATGCAGAAAAATACAAAATTGAATCACAGGATGTCTATATTAGAGCCCCATTCTGATTTAAAAATGTGTATGTTATGATATGCTATTTTTGCTTTTTCTATACAAATTCGTATACGAAGCCGGGAAATAAAATACCATGCGTAACATGTATTTTTCGTTCCACAATCGGACACATTAAGTATTTTGTGATTAGATATTGGGCAAGATTCATCTTATGTTATTCTATTTTCCCACTTGCTTTACGAATATGTATTGAAAAAACAAAAATAACTTATGGTAACATAAAACTTTAGAAGTCAAATTCGGGAATTATATTCTATTTTGTTTCTTTTATGCGACGAGGGAAATAACACGACATGAATTTTATCGTTCCAGAATCAAGCACAATTTTTAATAAGTTACCGTTTTAGTAAAATATATTTTAATTATTAATTGAATTCTGTTTCAAGGTTCATCGTTTCAAAAAACGTAAGTGTAAATGGTGACTATAGTTTAATTTAGTAGGCAATTAATCTGAGGAGAACCGGTTCCAAATATAGGTTCATTTATAGGTTTGTCAAAATGTTCGATTAACAAAAAGACGGTATGTTATGTCTTTAATTTTTAATTAAGTTAGAAGCAAACTTCCTGCAGAAAGCCTTCTAATTTGCGAATGCAAGAAAAGGATGATCCAAACTAGATTGTTGGACAAACAATTTTACGGTGTTTGCAGATTTTGGTTCTTACAAAGAGAAGTATCACGAACCACGTAAAAAATTAAGTTTGTATACATGAAATCAAAAGTTGATTTATTGAAAAAATAATGCACCTGTAAAATTTCTCGTATAGTAAAATTATTGCATAATTATTTATTATTGAACAATAATTCAGCTAGCTTAACAATAATCTCAATCTAAATCCAAGTCGGTATAAGAACGCGTGAATGTTTTTTACTTATCTTGAACAAGATAATCACATTTTATCGGTCTGCACATCAAAAATAAAATTATCAATAAAATTTTTAAACAACATCACATTGAAATTAATATAATATTTAGTTTTTAAATACAACTAAAACTAGAAGCAGTGTTAATGCAAATTTTTTTTTCGAGATGTCGACTACTTTAAAATTTACCGTGGTTGGTGATGATGGCTCAGGAAAAACTAGTCTGCTAAAAACATACACTAAAAACAAGTTTGAACAATTTGCGCCTACGGTTCTACTAAACCATGGTAAAAATATATTTGTTAATGGAAAAAACTACAACTTGATTTTTACGGACACGGCAGAAACTGGTGAATATGAGGCGAATCGGGTGGAATGTTATCCAGATGTAAGTACTTTTCAAGTAGTTCCATTACGAAATTGTGATTATAGAAATAAACTTCAATCGATTTTAGACACATGCAATTTTGTTATGTTACTCAGTAGTGGATCGACAAACCTTTAACAATGTTCTTTTGAAATGGATCCCGGAGCTTGAGGAGCACGCAAAAGTTGTACCTATTATATTGGTTGGTACTAAAACCGATTTACGAACAAAGAAAGCTGTGGCCATAGTTACGTCGGTTGAAGGTCGTATATTAAAAAAGAGGATTAAAGCAGCTGATTTTATTGAGTGTTCTTCGTTAAAGATTAAGAATATTGATGAAATTTTTGAAGCCGCTGTTAAAGCCGTTGAAATGGAAAAAGAAAAAGTGTGTAGAATTCAATAAATTATTATGTAGTGAATTTGAAATGTGTACAATTGTACATACCGTGAAAATAAAGAAACCATGTGATTTAAATTTGACGTGATTAGTGCAGATAAAACTTCTTATGGTTAAGCAGCCTACCTAGTCAATATAATTCTTGACCGAGAATTTTAAGAGTTTATTTGACAAACAACGCTTAGTAAATACTTTGTTACATAAGAAGTCTTTCATGATTAAATTCCTTTTGTTTTGTATCTTTTTCTGCCAAACCTGCCAATTCGTTTTTTAGGGAGTACTACTTTCTGTTTGTGGAGTGTGTTTAGCATACAAGAGATGCCGCCGCATATCCTCAAATAAAATGTCTGGTTACTAAAATAAAAAAAATAACGAGCGAATTCTCACTCAACTCGCCAAAGATTTATGTGAAAACATTTATGTTTAAATATCTATTGAATTATTTCAAGCCATTTCGATGAGTATTTAAATTACGTTACATTTTTGATTCAAAAAGTCAATAAGTTATTCTATTTTGCGTTTGGAGGCCGAGCAAAGTATAGTTAAGTTAATCACCTAAACCTGTCATGTATGCTTTAAAATATACCATTACTCATAAAAGGCAATCTTGTTCAAGATTCCATATTTAGACTGTAGTGAATGGTCATGGCAAATTCGCTGAACAAAGCGAAGTGGCATCACTTTGTCACTGATCAGATTAAAATAAATTAAATAGAGCGGTTCTGTTAGGGCGCAAGATTGATCGTAAAATCATAGCAACTGGAAAGACGGTAGAGCGACACCCCCACAACCAAATTCAGCAACAGATGAGCTTGAGCAACACTAATAACAAAGCATAGCGATTAAACAATTTTAAAATTATTATATTATTATGTATCAATGTACATGTGCCATCTTCACAGCTCGCTAAGATTATAATCGTGGCTATTACGGAACTCATTTCTACAGCAAAAAATTCCTATAGGATAATTTGCACATAGAATTCAATTTATAGGAAAAAATCCTACGTGTAGGAGTTTTAACTCTGAAATGCAATTCCTACAGAAATTGCTATCACGAAGAATGGAGGAAAGAAAAATATGAAGGAATTTGGCACAAAATTCTCCGACAAAAAAATATGGCGGAATTGTAAACAAAAACCGTTTTTGGACGAATAAATTAACTTTTATTGTAGACAAAATAATTGTAATTATAATTTTGTTAAATAGGATGATTATTTTCCCATTGATGTTATTCTACTTACATAAGAGTAATGATGTATTTATTTTTCAGTTTCAGTTTATAAAATGCAAATTTGAATCCTCTTTTATTCAGTTTGATGTTGGTTAAACTTCTTTATGGTATAATCAAAATATTTTTATTAATTTTTGACTCTTATTTTTTTATTATTTTTTAACTTGAGCTTTTGGACTCAATTCAAGTCCATTTTCAAAAGCGTATTGGACATAGGACTTTGGTTTTTACGAAAAAACAATTTATAGTTTTGTTTTGATTTTGTATATAAAAAGAAAATTTCTGTTTGTAAACACAATACACTTTTGAAAATGGACTTGAATTGAGTCCAAAAACTCAAGTTAAAAAATAAAAAACTAATAAAAATATAATGTGACTCAATAAATATTTCTTTATGGTCATTTTTAACTAACCGGCCCTTACATTAGACAGTTGAAATTTGGCACAACTTTATCTCGTGCGACATTTCAACTCTGAAAATTTCATGAATTCTGGATTACCCCTGTAATATAATTTGGCATGAGCGATTTTTGAAATGCATGGTTCAAATTATTTAAGGGCATTTTTCAACTCGAAAACTGTAAGAACCATGAACCTGACTTTAGTATGTGTTTGTGTAGATGTGTCGGTCTGCCGAAAGCGGAAAAATTAAGCCACAATATGCAATATGATTGGGGTCAGAAGTTAGCGGGCGTAAAATTCCCGAGAACCTTTCTAAACTCGAAAAATGCAAGAGATGGAAAGTTGAATTTTCGTGACAATGTTTACATAAATGAGGGTAGGTATTTAAAAAACTTGTTTTTTTTATTTACTTGTTTTAAGATCGAAATGAGTTAACGCCTTCACAAAATTTCGAATTTTTTTATGGCTTGAGCACTTGAAATTTTTTCTATTAATAAATCTAGCGAGGCGTAAAGGTCGTAAATGTCACTTCCGTAAATACATTTAATTTTAAGTTTGGTGGAGGGAGGGGTGGGTATAGTACTCCCAAAAACGAATTTACCTGAAAATCAAGTTTAGTATAAAATATCTATTTACTATTCGTGTTCTCCAATCCAAAAACTTAGCCGACAGGTTTTTCATTTGGTTTGTTAGCAGAAATGGTTTGCCCGATATTTAATAAAATCTGTTTTAGAAAGAAAAAGACCAAAACAAATTTTAGTAAAATTGATGAATGGAATTAATAGGTAGAGTTGGTATTTAAACAATACAGATAAAAGTATTATTTACCATACTAAGTACATGATTTGCTAGTTTGTATCATCATCATCAACTAGTAAAAAAATGTTGAAAAGCACCAATAAAAATAAAAAAAAAAAAAATTTGATGGATTATGTTTTGAAAACCCAGACTTAGCACAGGAGTTCACAAAATGGAACAAACTGAAAGTGAAACATTTTTGGGATAAATATGCAGTGGACAAAAGATGGACCTGATTGGAAAAAGATAAATTATTCACAAGGCCTTTATGAAGTAAGCCTTTGGTTTATCTTCATCGGTCATTCCCAGTTTGATCCTCATTGGACATAATCGTTTTTCTAATGCGTCCAAAGTTCCGGCAACAACTTTAGAAATCGTAGACTGGGTCATTGCAATTTCAAAGTTCATGCCAACACCATGGACCGTTCTGCTAAAAACTGAAGCAAAGCAAAACGCTTTTGTTTCGGCTTAAAGCAGCACTAAAAATCAAGCACATCCAAAACATATTTAAAACTTAATTTATTGAGCTGAAAATTTCTAGTGAACCTGAAAAAATTATTATTTCAATATTTTTAAAAGCATATCATGTGAAATATTTTACTTACGCTATGTCATCTGTGTGGTGGTCAGGTTTGAAGTTGTTCGGGGGTTTCAAGTTGGCAGTTGCGTCCCGCTCCGTAACTTGCAACTTCGAAAAGTGCTCGTGATACCTCCACATGGTGACCTCCGGTAACTAGATTCCTGATTCTTTGGCTTCTAGGCTAAAACACGGCGCTAAAGGAGTCAACCTTAAACAAATCACTGGTCTGGGTTAACGTGTTACTCGTACCGTGCCGATAATCGACCAGACTGGGAGCCCAGTCTAAAAACTAGCTCAGTCGCTAACGGTGGATCCGGATACCTGGCGCCCTCCGGATTCAGTAGCCTTGTCTGCGTCTTGCGGATCTCTGCACAGATGGACACTTGTTTCTCCGCTACTCGTGGAATCTAACATGGAAGATGGTAAAGAAAAACAACAATAAACAAAAGAGTCCGGCTCTCTAACACAGTCGGGAAATGTAGACAAGGAGAATCCCCCCAAGAAAGGCAACGCCATGCTTGCGTGGGCAGTGAAAGTCATCGAACAGAAATCGGAAGGCCCTTCAGCTGGCCAACAGCTAAAAAGAGTAAGATCGCAGGAGGAAAGTCCTAAGGTCGCCAAGAAGACGAAGCTCCACGCCACCGGTATAAGGCCGTTCAGTGGGGTACTCAAGGATCAGCTGGTTGTGGCAGTCATTGACCAATTCCAAGAGGATGGCATTATCACGCCCGCCAATTATAGGAAGGTGGAAGAGGCCTTAGCCACCACCTACTTGAAAGTCCTGTCGGAAAATCCAGGACCTGCTTCGGCTTGTCGGGATGGGGCTGGCATAGGAATCAGATGAAACTGACTGCCTGTGCAGATCAGAGGTCCTTGCTGCTTCACAAGAAGGCAGTGGGAGGACTTGGCGACATATGGCCCGGAGCCAGCCTTGCTGTTATTGATAATGAGGAGTTCCCTGCAGACCAAGAGCTAGGATGTACATCCCGTAGGAGCCCAGTGATCCGAAGGTGATAATTCAGTTGTTGCAGGGTGGTAGCCCGGATTTGCCAACGCACAACCGGAAAGTTGCCAAGCTCGAAGAGACAAAGGCTGATTACAAGTTAGCTGTTATTATTTTAAACAGGGAGTCACTGACTGCACTGGAAGAAACCAACGGTTTAATAAACTATAGTTTCAGTCCGGTCACACTAAAGGCGTACAAGAAGGACGCGGACAAGCCGGAGGCTCCAAAGTCAGCATAAGACACTACCGCTGTACTTGGCAGCTCATCTGCGTGCGCGGAAGTAGCGGGCAGCCAATCGGAAACTATCTTCACGGACATATAGATGTCAATGTCCATGGAGTCTTTAAAGAGGCTTTCAGAGGACTTCTCATAAGATTAGGACTCTGATGTTACTGTGGTGGAGAAGAAGCTGTAGAAATGACATTGACATTTCTGCAAGTCAGCTCCTCTTATTTTAAAAATTGGAAAAGAAACGACGGATGTCATCTTGATCAAGAAACCTTGGGTCACTGAAGACCAGGTACTTCGGCTCAAGGCTCCCTGTTATAGATTAATGCACGCGAAAAAGGAAGGTAAGGTTCGGTCGTGCATTCTCATTAAAAATAATGTTACGTTTTTGCCTTGTCAATTAAGGTTCGTATCACTGGATTGTGAATAATACAAAATCAATTTAATTTATCATCAACGAATTTATTTATTTCACACAAGAATTATTACAACACAGTTTATTAATAAAAATTCACAAAATCACTTTATATAAATTATTCTCAAATTTTTACTGTACACTAATAATCTTACAAGTTCACTCTATCGCGTTCCAAATACTAATCATCCAATTCGATCTTGTTCGCCTTTTTATATATACAAACCAAACTTCTCGAAAGCTCATGATTTTTCTAGTTAGAATAGCGTAAAAACATTACGTAACAATTTTTATCATGGAAAATTCCATTTTAGTACAGTTAAGACTGATTTACATTGAAAATTTTGCAGATGCAGATGTCAAATTAAAAATTCGTTTTCTTTACACATAAAAAGTAAATTTAAACAAAAAATGTCATAAACCAATGCAAATGATTGGTTTTCTTATTTATGTAACCTTATTATAGTTATTTATTTACGCATCGACGATTTTACAGAAAAAAGATGAAACTCGACATCTGCAAAAAAAAACAGACGAGGTTTTTTGGGTTTGTTTCTCGGGTTTCAATTGACCTTTTTAAGCAGATCATTATTTTTTCTCTTTTTGTCTTGGTACTTTTTCCTATGTTGTGTTTCAATTTTTTGCAGACGTCGATGGTCGTTGAATGTAAATCGGTCTTTAAACATTGAGCTATTCATTTAATTTCTTCTATTACACACTAGGTGTCACCGTCACACTACCCCCACCTAAGCCTGTTCGTCCCGAACAGGACCCAAATCACCTCCTCTGTACAGGGCCAAACCTGTCTAAAAGCACCACCTTCGAATTACCTCCTTGTCCTTTCCTAGTCCTGTAGGGTGCCGTCCATACAGGTTGCAGTTTCACCGATAAATCCCCCTTCTTTTGTTGCGAGTTGTGAAACCACACCAATTGCCTTCCGTGTAATCCTTGGCTATTTGCCCGTATGGCATATCGAGGTCTTATCCAGTCGCCCGACACTCGAACTCCTCTTCGCACAACTCGGCCTTTCTTATCCAATGTCTGCTTAACCTGGTATTCTTTGGTTTCCTCAACAATTGTGTCAGATTTCGATGGCAGCTCCTCGCAATGACTGATTGTTACTCGCCTTACTGTCGCATCCGTACCGTTAAATTTAAGTTTCAGCTCGATGTTATCGCTACTCAATATTCCTCGTCCAAAATCCAACACAAAGCCATTCATCCTCATGAAGTCCGTTCCCAAAATGACTTCGTCCACAATGTCTGCGACCAGAACTTCGTGTGGGAAAAGAGTTTCGCCGATCCTTATGCTCACGATCTTTTTCCCTTTAATCATTGCACTCTCCCCATTTGCCATTCTTAATTTTAACCCATCAACCATCTGCACTGCTCCTGCGATCAAATCTTTCCGTACAATTGTGTGGGTTGCTCCGGTATCCAGCGTAATAATACACCTCCTCCCATCAACATCGCCCCTAACTGTGACGCTGCTTCCGCCTCGTGCTTCACTCGTAACAGGGATGAATGTTATGGGGCAACCAGACGGCGAAGCCAGCTTCGGTTCCTTCAAACTAACTTCTAACCTTTCCACTTTACCGCTGTTGCCATCCGCTCATCCGATTCCTGCTCTCCTCTCAGTGCTCTTTCCACAGATGATGGTGATCCGTGCCGTTTTCCTCTTGCTTCCAAACAATCTCGCGAGATGTGGCCAATCTTGTTATATACCCAACATCATCGCTCGCTGCTTCTAGACCTTTGTCCCGACCGTTCGGCGTTTGTCCGCATAAAAAGTGGCGATCTCATATTTCTCTGTATAACACTCCGACAGTCCATTGAGATGTGACCCAACTTGTCACATTTCCAACACCTAAGCCTGCCTCTTCCGACTGTCGGTACCATTCGCTCCATGCTGCCGTTCGTGTCTGAATTCATTTGGTGCCTAAATAATAACGGTCTGGTGAAGTTCTGCACAGCCTCGATCGTTAACGCAAATGCAACGGCTTCCGCGAACGTTGCTTTAGGTGATAACATCACCGCCTTGCGTGTTTCGGGATCTCGGATGCCGCCAATGAATGCGTCAATTTTAAGCCTTTCCATATAATCGGCCGACGTGCTGGTGTGTGCTAGATGTACTAATCTCTCGATTGCCGATGAAAATTCCTGTAGCGATTCAAGAGGCGGTAACAGCTTAACAATTAAAGGCGACATTGATGGCACGGATTGCATCATCACTCTGGATACGGGAGCAAATCGAACCAGCTAATGGATTGAAGTTACAAATGGCAACTGGAGGTAGTTCAATAATAAAAGGCAAAAAGACTGATTGCAGATATTGTGGATGAAGTCATTATGGGAATGGACTTCATGAGGATGAATGGCTTTGTGTTGGATTTTGGACAAGGAATATTGAGTAGCGATAACATCGAGCTTCCACTTAAATTTATCGGTATGGATACGACAGTAAGGCGAGTAACAATCAGCCATTGCGAGAAGCTGCCATCGAAATCTGAAACAATTGTTGAGGAAACGAATGAACACCAGGCTAAGCAGATATTGGATAAGAAGGGCATAGTTGTGCGAAAAGGAGTGCTAGTGTCCGATGATTGGATGAGGGATCGGTATGGCAAACAAGCCAACGGCGGAAGATTTGACGAAAAGCGGCTGAAGCGGAACCGCGTTCCACGATGGAAGAAGGATTCGTCACCGAAATTGCAGCCTACATGGACGGCACCCTACAGGACAAGAAAAGGACAAGCAGGTAAACCAATGGTGGTATATTTAGAGAGGCTGGCCCTCTACAGAGGAGGTGATTTCGGTCCTGTTCGGGACGAACAGGCTTAGGTGAGGGGTAGTGTGGCGATGACACCTAGCGTGTGATAGAATAAGCTAAACTAATACCTCAATGTTTTACTGTACTAAATGGAATTTTCCATGATAAAACAGTTCTAAATGTTTCTACACTATTCTAACTAGAAAAGTCATGAACTTTCGAGAAGTTTTGTTTGAGTATATAAAAAGGCGAACAAGATCGAATTGGATTATTCGAATTTGGAACGCGATTGTGTAAATTTGTAAGGATTAGTAATATTTGGTGAGCGATAGTGTAAAGATTAAAAGGAATTAAAAAGTGCTGTAGAGTAAAATAAAAAGTAAAAGTGATTAGTAAAATTTGAGAATAATTTATATCAAGTGATTTTGTGAATTTTTATTGATAAACTGTGTTGTTGTTGATAAATAAATAAATTCGTTGGAGATAAATTAAATTGAGTTTGTTTTATTCACAATCCAGTGATACGAACCTTGATTGACAAGGCAAAACGTAATGTGACGGTGACACCTAGTGTGTAATAGAATAAGTAAAACTAATAGCTCAATGTTTACTGTACTAAATGGAATTTTCCATGATAAAAATTGTTACGTAATGTTTCTACGCTATTCCAACTGGAAAAGTCGTGAACTTTCGAGAAGCTTGGTTTGTGTATATAAAAAGGCGAACAAGATCGAATTGGATTATTTGTATTTGGAACGCGATAGAGTAAACTTGTATGATTATAAGTTGTATTTGGGAAGCGATAGTATAAAGATTAAAAGGAATTAAAAAGTGATTTAAAAAGTGTTGTAGTGCGATAAATAAAGTAAAAGTGATCAGTAAAATTTAAGAATAATTTATATAAAATGATTTTGTGAATTTTTATTAATAAACTGTGTTGTAATAAATTTTGTGAAATAAATAAATTCGTTGGTGATAAATTGAATTGAGTTTGTATTATTCACAATCCAGTGATACGAACCTTGATTGACAAGGCAAAAACGTAACAGTAACAATAATGTGACAGTGACACCTAGCGTGTGATAGAATAAATTAAACTAATAGCTCAATGTTTTACTGTACTAAATGGAATTTTCCATGATGAAACAGTTCTAAATGTTTCTACACTATTAGTACTGGAAAAGTCATGAACTTGGAAGAAGCTTGGTTAATGTATATAAAAAGGCGAGCAAGATCGAATTGGATTATTAGTATTTGACCACGATAGTGTAAACTTGTAAGATTATTAGTAGTATTTGGAAAGCGACAGTGTGAAGATTAAAAGCAATTAAAAAGTGATTTAAAAAGTGTTGTAGTGCGAAATAAAAATTATAAGTGAACAGTAAAATTTGAGAATAATTTATATAAAGTGATTTTGTGAATTTTTATTGATAAATTGTGTTGTTGTTGATAAATAAATAAATTCGTTGGTGATAAATTAAATTGATTTTGTATTATTCACAATCCAGTGATACGAACCTTATTTGACAAGGTAAAAACGTAACAATTGGTAACAGCGGTGGGATTGTGAATTAAAAGATAAAGAAAATGATTCTCAACGAATTAAAAACTCCAGAATTAAAAAGAGAACTAGAGAAACGGGGTTTGGCCACTGACGGTAGTAAAGTAGCTTTACAAGCGCGACTACGTGGTGCCATGGAGAAAAAAGGGTTAGACGCAGATCAACATGATTTTGGAGTGGAAGTAACGGATGCGGCAACGGTAGAGAAGACTGGAAATAAACAGCCGTCAGTCGAAACAACACAACCACATCTGGAAGTTTCGATTTGTCACAGTTAATAGCTGCTATGAACCAGATGATGGGACAGGACAGATGAGTCTAATGAAACAACAAAACGAACGACAGCTAAGAGAAATTAAAAATCAAATGGCGCAACAAGCCGTGCAGTCAAACCAAGAAATAAAACACCAGATGGAACAACAAAATCAGTCAAACCAACAAATGAAACAACAAGGAGAGGAAATTAAAGACCAAATTATAGATGGTCAAAAGAGAATGGACCTGAAACTTCTCGAATTATCTATACACGGCGAAGTGGAGAAGCTGCAAATGAGATTCAACAGGTTGATCAAAAATTAGAAACGGAAGTCCAACTTGTCAAAACGGAGGCTCAGTAGGTTGAAGAAAAATTACAAGCGGTGGTTTAACGTCTCGGGAAAGAACTAAATGACGTCAAGGCAAGTGGAACAACGACGCAAGTGGTACAGACCGTTCAATCAATTAAGTTAAAGCCACCAACATTCGACGGAACAACATCTTTCGTCATTTTCAAATTTCAATTTGAGACGGCAGCCAATCAAAATCATTGGAACGACGAACATCGTGTCGCGGCATTAATAGTGGCCCTCAAAGGCGAAGCAGCAGAGGCTTTACAAACCATCCCAGAACAAGAGCGCAACAGTTTTCTCGAAATTATGAAGGCGCTGGATCGGAAGTACGGCAGTGACCACAAGCGGGAAATCTATCGTATGGAATTGAAAAGCCGCTATCAAAAGGGAGGAGAATCGCTACAGGAATTTTCATCGGCAATCGAGCGACTAGTACATCTAGCATATATACCAGTACGTCGGCTGATTATATGGAAATACTAAAAATTGACGCATTCATTGACGGCATTCGAGATCCAGAGACAAGCAAATCAGTGATGTTGTCACCTAAATCAACCTTTGCAGAAACCGTTGCGTTTTCGTTAACGATTGAGGCTGTGCAGAACTTCACCAGACCGTTATTATTGAGGCGCCAAATGAATTCAGACACGAACGGCAGCATGGAGCGAATGGTACCGACAGTCGGAAGAGGCAGGCTTAGGTGTTGGAAATGTGACACGTTGGGTCACATCTCAATGGACTGCTGGAATGTAATACAGGGAGAGAGAAAATCGCCACCTTTTATGCGGGTAAACGCCGAACGGTCGGGACAAAGGTCTAGAAGTAGCAAGCTAAAATGTTGGATATGTAACAGGATTGGCCACATCTCGCGGGATTGTTTGGAAGCAAGGGGAAAGCGGCCCCAACTTTTGTGGAAAGAGCACTGAGAGGAGAGCAGGAATCGGATGAACGTATGTCAACAGTCGGTAAATTGGAAAGGTTAGAAGTCAGTTTGAAGGAACCGAAGCTGGCTTCGCCGTCTGGTTGCCCCATAATATTCATCCCTGTTACGAGTGAAGCACGAGGCGGAAGCAGCGTCACAGTTAGGGGCGATGTTGATGGGAGGAGTAGTATTATTACGCTGGATACCGGAGCAACCCATACAATTGTTCGGAAACCCTTGATCGCAGGAGCAGTGCAACTGGTTGATGGGTTAAAATTAAGAGTGGCAAATGGGGAGAGTGCAATGTTTAAAGAGAAAAAGATCGTGAGCATAAGGATCGGTGAAACTCTTTTCCACACGTAGTTCTGGTCGCAGACATTGTGGACAAGGTCATTTTGGGAACAGACTTCATGAGGATGAATGGCTTTGTGTTGGATTTTGCACGAGGAATATTGAGTAGCAATAACATCAAGCTGAAACTTAAATTTAATGGTAGCCATTGCGAGGAGCTGCCATCGAAATCTGAAACAATTGTTGAGGAAACGAATGAACACCAGGTTAAGCAGATATTGAATAAGAAGGGCCGAGTTGTGCGAAGAGGAGTGCTAGTGTACGGTGGCTGGATGAGGGATCATTATGGCAACCAGCCAACGGCGGAAGATTTGACGAAAAGCGGCTGAAACGGAACCGCGTTGTATAGTGGAAAAAGGATTCGACGGCAGGCACTGGAGACTCTGCTATTTTTGACTCCTCTAGATATCTTGGGGAAACATTTGGCAGCTTGTACTGCCATACGACTGAAATCCACCTCAATGTGGACCTGCAACAATACAGGGCACTCATCTATTTTGTGTAACAAACAAATTCCCAAGACCACCGACTATACTGTCCCGTCACCTTTACTATCTTTTGACATAAAGTTCCGAACTAGGATCCCATCCAGAGAGGACTGGATGATGGGTGCAGTTTTGGAACCAGGAGTTATAAACTTCTTCGCTGATGGGTCAAAACGGGAAGGGAGAGTCGAGGCTGAGGTGTTCTGCGAGGAACTTATGGCAAACCTCTCCTTTTGTCTTCCCGACTACTGATGTAGCATTTTTCAAGCTAAAGTAACTGCTATAAAGGAAGTCGTGGACTGGTTGAGGTATAATTTAATATCGACTTGTGATATTCGCATATTTACGCTTGAATCACACCTCCTCACGTCGAAAGTAGTCGACTGGGCCGCTATTCTTGAAATTCGATCAAAAAAGTCGCCCGTGATTTTCTAGTGAAATACGTCATTTCAGTCGAAAATTTAAATTGTTTCATACCAAAGTCACCGGCGACTATTTTTGGTGAATTTCAAGAATATGGGCGGGCCCGTATACTTGAAATTCACCGAAAAAGTCGTCGACGATTTTTTTCGATCATAAAAATTCCCTCAAAAAATCACCGAAAAATTCGCTTATATGATTTTTCCGTATTCTTGAAATTAATCGAGTTTTATATTCACCACTTCAATTTTGACCCACTTCACGTTGAGGTAAATAAATTTATGTCAAAATATAAAAATATTATCAAAAATATTTGTTTAATTTTGAATGTTTGTGACAAAAAAAATATTAATAAGCATATTTTCTTGAAAATTAAAAAAAAAAAATAAGATCTTACAACAACAATTGCGTTGTAGTTAAGGCATTGCCCCATGCACAAACGGCAAACCGGCATTTCAAACCGTCAAATCCAATTATTGACAAAATTGTTTGATTTCAAAATTATTAAAAAATAGTTCGAATGTATAAGTTCTACCTTCTTTGTATAAAACTTTATTAAAATTGATTTAATTTCATTTAAAAAACCCCAATTTTATATTTTGACGGACGGATTTTTGCTTGACGGCCGACAAAACATAAAATTGGGGTTTTTTGAATGAAATTAAATTCATTTTAACAAAATTTTCTTAGATTAAGGTGGAACTTATAGATTTGAACTATTTATTAATAGTTTTCAAGTTGCTTCATTAGCCATAAATTGGGTTTGACGGTTTTAAATGCCGGTTTTCCGTTTTGCATGTGGCAATGCCTTTAATATACACAAAAAGTAAATTAGTCAATTTTTTTGTACATTTTTCAATGCAATTATGGCAAACTTAATTTTTTTAGAATTACCAAGAAAATACGCTTATTAAATAGAATCAAATTATTTTAAGATGGCTATTTATAGTAATTCTTATGTAGTTAAAAAATCTTGAATGTGTGTTTTTGCATCACTAAGACTTTTTGCCCAGCAAAGGACTTTTGTTAATAAAACCCCAGATTAACGTCCCTGTTGCGGCGTGAATGGAGTATTGAAAAAGAATATGCTTGCAGCGGTATCTAACTAAGACGTAAAAGCATTACAATTATAAACACTTGTTACGTTAAAAATAAACCCATTTTTGAATGCAGGAAGATGCAACAAACCATTGTGAGACAATATTTCACAAATTAAACTTTATTGCTCAACATTTTGTAAAATTTTAAAATAAAAAATATTTAATAAGATGTAAGTCTTTTATTATTGATATTTTTAGAATACGCAATTTCGGTATTGAATAGCAATCAATCTAGTTTCTTGTGTTGAGCAGCTACATTATACGTTTACATTCTAGAATTACAGAAAAAGTCAGATTTTTTAAACATATACTAGTATATATTTACGAGGTTAGCTTTGTATGGTACAATTACTTACTTCTTGCTAGAAAACTTATCTTGCAATTTTTTCTCCATTTTCATTCCACAATACCTCTTTATTTTCAAAATAAACATTCACAAAATATTTTGTTTATTTGAATTTGACAAATAAACGTTAACGAAAATGATGTTCCCCGACTTTATACTAGACGAGAAATTTCGTCTGTTTTTTGATCGAAATTTTTCGACAACGAATTTCAAGAATGCAGCAATTTATATATTCGACTGAATTTCAAGAATACGGGCCCAGGGACCGTATTCTTGAAATTCACCGAAAAAAGTCGCCGGTGACTTTGGTATGAAACAATTTAAATTTTCAACTGAAATGACGTATTTCACTAGAAAATCACGAGCGACTTTTTTTAATCGAATTTCAAGAATAGGGGCCCAGGGGCTCAATTCTCGTTCTATGAAAAAATTCAATGAAAACAAATCTTTTCATTTACATCTAGTCAACCATTTTTATTTTTTGAATGCAAAAAAACAAAGTTATATAATTTTCACAGTACCGTGGGCCGATTCTGTTTCCATGAAAAATAAAATGAAAACATTTCTCAGTGGAAAAAAACATAATTCCAAAGTGTTTTTAATGAATACTTGATTATTTTCGTCAAAATATTCTCATATGAAAAGAATTTGTTCATTGACCATTTTGGTGGTGAGAAAATCATTTAAATGTGTCTATTAATGTACCGATATACCGAAAGTTGTGTCCAAAATCTCAAAGGGCTGTGGTTGACCGCCATCAACTGATCGTACTTCAAGCAAACTTTGTAGTTTTCATAGTTTATAAAGGTATTGAAAATGGAAAGAGCTTTTGTTCATTTTCCAAAATCCTAAACTATTTCAAATTTTTGAAATTTTTTAATTTACATTGATGTACAGTCGTTTTAGGTTCAAATTTCTTGAATTATTAAAATCGACTTAATTTCTAGATTTCCAAAATAGTCCTTTTAAGCCTTAATTTTAAAATTTTATAATTCCCTAAGCTTCTTTAATTCTAAATTCAAGCACCTGATTTCTACTCCTATTTTAAAAATCTGTAAAATTTAGAATATCCTATTGAATCTAGTGTTTCAAAATTATGTCAGATTACAAATAGTTTTTCGAAACAACTGCATTTAAAAATTCGAATTTCGGTGTAGTAAATAAAATTTAAGAGTTTTAATGCTTTCACATTAGCGCTTCACACGCTTCGACTATGATCGGTATTTGAATATTCTTCAGATTCTAGACATTTCAAAATAAAGAAAATTCGTAAACTCAAAAATACTTTCAACTTGAGACCATATATGAAACATTTTAAATTTTATGAAATTCTTACTATCCCATTTTCATAAAAATTGACAAATACAGGTTATTGGTGAAATTATTGAAATTAGTAATTGTTTGGGCTTTTTAAGATTTCAAATTTCGACATAACTTATCTTTGTTCTTCAATCAGAATTATTTCATAAACATTTCAATATTGTGTATTTCAAACTCTCTTGTATTTTGTCTTAGTTCGAACTTTAAAAATCGAATTTTGTAAGTATGGATGTACAAAACTTCTGTGTAAAATATCAAATTACAAATTCCACAAATAGATGACCGCCATTTAAATGTTACAACTAAAGGTGTACCTATACTTTATTAAAAAAAAAGTAAAGCCTAAAAAAATTATTGGTAGTGTCGAATTGCGTTCATTATGGTTGCATAACTTAATTATCATAAGATATCTATCAACATACGCACAACGCACATAAGTTAGTCACTTATTGCCACACAAAAATTACTGCAAATGTCGATAAACAAAGGTCTTGTGTAAACGAACAATTATTTGTCGTTTACTGTTCCTTCGTTATAAAATTTATTTATTTAAATTTCGAAGTAGGCGCAAACTATAAAAAATTAATTCAAATTGGAGCTTGGTTTACACAGAACTATTTTTTCATTTCATTTTTTTCACGGAAACAGAATCGACCCCCAGAACTGTCTCTTAAGATGACAGATCAGTTCAACATCCACATTTTATGGGTGCCAGGACATTTCATAAGTATAGGGAATATAAAAGCCGATGAACTGGCTCGACATAGTACAACGGACCACTTTTCAGAAAAGCAGAAAGGATATTGAAATGCCTCTTGCGGTATGCAAACTGATGCTTCAGGAAGAAGCTAGCAAGCTGATGAATGACAGATGTTCATGTATCACCTCATGAGTAACAACTCGGCAGGTCTGGCCAAAGTTGGACTTAGCGAGATCCAAACAACTGATCTCACTTCAGCGGACTCAGCTCAGTATGTTTGTTGGAGTGATTACGGGGCACTGTCTCATTAGACAGCCATGCGAGTAGACTTGGTTTCTTCTCACATGACTAATGTCGTAGTTACGAGGACGAAGAGGAGGAAGAGATAGTACTTCATCTTCTTTGAACCTGTCCTCTTCTGGCACGAAACAGACTAAAGTTTCTAAGGGGACCCTTCTTGTAGGATGGACATCAAGAGTATCTAGCGCTTTGTTAACAGCTCAAAATGGTTTCAATGAGTGTGTGGACAACAATTATTCGTGGTGTGGCTACGGACCATTTTTGTGTCTATGCTTGGTTCTAGTGGACCGCCACCTAAACCTAACCTAGCCTGTGTCATCTATCCCTAATGACCCGCTAAGAACTTGTACTGGGTAGGTTGATAGTTGATACATAACCAGTTTTAAAGCAATGAATACAACACAAAAAGGAAATAATACCCCAGGTGGTAAACCAAATACCCAGTTGGCTAATCCACCCTCTTACGAGGCTGGCTCAATGGATTCTGGGGTGAGCCAATCATTGCTAAACCCATTCGAAAGAAGTTCAATGTTGATAAGATCACCAAACAATCATACTAACTTTGCAAATTAGCAGAAATACGAAAACGCTGAACTCTGTCGAAAACTCAGTGAAGTAGATGTACTTTTAACCCAACTAAGAAGCGAAATTGAAAAACCAAAAAAAGAAAATGAAGAATTGAAGAAGCCCAAACCAATGGAGATTTCTGAAAACCCGCTAACTTGTTATAATGAAGCAAGTACTCACACCAGTTATAACAATGAGTTCCATACTGATGAAGAGGATCTCATGAGAGAAACAGATTGGGTACTGAAAAGGAAGAAAAGACCTACCAAAAAACGAAAAGCAGAATTCTCACCTGAAGTTGGAGATCATTCGCAAACTAATGTATTAGTAACTGGTGATACTAATACCAAACCAGCTCACCAGCAACAGCAACAAAATCGGCAACAAAAGGTTGTACCGAAAGAAAAGGCTCCTCCGCCAATTAATGTAATCGGCATAACAGAATTTGCTAGTATACAATCTATAATGAAATCAGTGACAGCTAAGGAATATAGAGTAGTGTCACTAAACAGTAACGTGTGGAAAATCAATACACCAGATTCCGATACATATAGAGCTCTAGCAACAAAGCTCAATGCGGAAGGTAAAGAATGGTTCACATACGAAGATAAAAACGAACGCGCAATTAAGGTTATGGCTAGAGGCTTCATCCAACGTGTTATAAGGAGGACATAATTGAGGACCTAAAGGCAAAAGAAGATGCAGTAAACATCCTAAAACGAGAGAGAGGTGAGAACAATCAAGTCAAAAAAAGGGGGCTTCCACTCTTCATGCTTACGTTTAACAAAAAGGAGAAAGTTGAAAACATCTTCAACATCAAAGCAATTCTCAATATTAGGGTTAAAATAGAACCGCTAAAGAAAAACACGAGGCTAATACCTCAATGCAAAAAATGCCAAGGTTTCAACCACACACAAAAATATTGCAGACGGGAGCCAAGATGCGTAAAATGTGCTGGAAAACACAACGCGAAAGAGTGTACAGAAAGTAGAAACACCCCTGCAAAATTTATAAGTTGTAAAGGGCATCATCCTGCAAATTATAGAGGCTGTGAAGTAGCCAAAGAACTTCAAAGGCTAAGAAACAAAATGCATCAGTTTCCTCAAAACCCTAAGGTTACCAGAGAGAAACCAACTAAAACCCAAGCGGAGCCAAAACCACCAGTTATAGGTACAGAGCGGAAAAATTATTCACAAATTGTACAGCAATCATCTAATGCTATGAATGATAACCCCATTGAAAGGATATATCGAAGCATAGAAGTCATAAATATACGGCTAGCAAAGCAAGAACGTGGTCTAGAAGCTTTATATAAGCGTCTAGAAATGCATCAAACCATAAACGAGGCAGCAGCCCTCATATACTAAAATGAGCAGAACATTAAGAATTGTCACTTGGAACGCGAACGGACTAGCGCAGCATGTTCCAGAGTTAGAAATTTTTCTAAATTTAGAAAATATAGATATATGCCTGATATCGGAGAGCCATTTGACAAAAACATCATTTATTAAAATACGTGATTATGAATGTTACCATGCTGTTCACCCAGGAGGAAAACCCAGAGGAGGATCAACAGTAATAGTGAAAAAGAATCTCAAACACTATTAAGAACCTAGTATAGAAGAAGAAAATATGCAAGTTAAAACCATAACAATTGAAACTAACAATAATAATGAATACAATATTTCCTCTATCTACTGCCCTCCACGCTATAATATAAACAAAGAAGATTATAATAGACTCTTTAGATCACTAGGATCCAATTTTATTATTGGTGGTGACTTTAATGCAAAAAACACCTATCGGGGATCAAGACTTACAACCCATAAAGGAAAAAACCTATTCGAATCCAGACAAATAAATAACTGCGAGTTCCACTCTGGAGGTAAACCAACATACTGGCCTGCTGATATAAATAAAATACCAGATCTCATTGATTTCTATGTAACGAAAGGGATATTCGAGGATTTCATGTGCATCGAAAACAGCGAAGGGATATATTCCGGTCATACACCTGTTATCTTGACTCTCAGCACAATGATAATTAATAAGGATAACCTGCATAAATTAACAAATAAAAGAACTAACTGGGACCTATTCCAGGAACTAATTGAAATGCAAATAAATCTACGAGTACCGATTAAAACACCGGTACAGTTGGAAGACGAACTAGAGGTATTTAACAGTACTATTCAACAAGCAGCATGGGAAAGTTATCCTGCTAGTCACACCGAATCCCGTAGGAATCAAAATTATCCTATTGAGGTCAGGGAGTTAGTTAGAGAGAAACGGAAGGCAAGAAAAACCAGGCAAAGGACACGCGCCCCGGAAAACAAAAAAAATTATCAATTTTCTATGCAATAAATTAAAACAACTTATAAAAGAAATTAAGAACGAAACTATTAACAAGTACTTAAATGGTCTCACCCGAACAAAAAGATACTGATTACTCTCTTTGGAAAGAAACAAAGGGATTAAAAAGAACCAAAATGCATGTGCCGCCTATTAAAAATGGGGAAGGAACCTGGGCCAAAAGCGACAAGCAAAAAGCTATTTTATTTGCGGCTCACTTGGAAGATACCTTTCAACCGTTACCTAGGCAAGCAGCAGATGAAAACATAATAACAGTTAGCAAAATTGATGAATATAATATTCGATGTGTAAAATTACAGGAATTAAAGGATGAGATCAAGTGTAATTTGAACGCAAAAAAAGCTCCAGGATATGATTTAATTACTGGACAAGTAGTAAAAGCGAGAAGGGACTACGAAAATTGGTTCAAATTATCAATGTTGTCTTCAGACTAAAATATGTCCCACGACAATGGAAGGTTGCTGAAGTAATTATGATCCCCAAACCAGGCAAACCAGCGAACGATAAAAAGTCGTACAGACCAATTTCACTACTTCCTGTAATTTCAAAATTATTTGAAAAATTACTGCTCAAGAGACTCAAGCCAATAATAAAAGAGAGAAATTTGATTCCACCACACCAATTTGGATTTAGAGAGAATCACTCTACGATAGAGTTCACAGAATAACGGATATAATCGAAGACGCACTTGAGAATAAGAAGGTATGCTCCAGCGTCTTATGGGATGTAGCACGCTTTCGACAAAGTTTGGCACCAAGGACTTGAATTTAAATTGCATCGAGATCTACCTAAGCAGTTCTATCAAATTCTTAAATCTTATATCGCAGACCGACATTTCCGTGTAAAATATAACGGAGAGTGCTCTGAACTAAAGAGAATATCAGCAGGCATACCACAGGGTAGCGTACTGGGTCCTATATTGTACATCCTGTACACCAGAGATATGCCAAATACAGAAGGTGCCACCATTTTGGCGACTGGAAAGTGTATATCAGAAGCAACAACCAAACTTCAAAAAGCAACCGACACAGTGAGTAGTTGGATAAAGAAATGGCGCATTAGCCTAAACGAAGCAAAATCGGTTCACGTAAACTTCACAAACCAGAAAGTTAAATGGATTCCAGTGGAACTTAATTCAAGGCCGGTTCCAAATGCAAATACAGCCAAATACCTCGGCATGACTGTCGATTGCAAGCTTAGATGGAAAGAGCATGTTAAAAAGAAAAAAGAAGAATTGAACATCAAATATAGGAAAATCTATTGGCTAATAGGTAGAAACTCTGAGCTTACAATACATAACAAATTGCTATTATATCAGCAAATACTTAAACCAGGAGGACTCACGGTATTCAACGTTGGGGTTGTACCAAGAAGACAAATGTACAAATGATTCAATGTTTTCAAAACAAAGTGCTGCATGGCATTGTAAACGCACCATGGGACATTAGAAATAATAACCTCCATAGGGACTTAAACATGGAATATGTAAGTGAAGAAATACAAAATCATGCGAAGAAACACATTCAGCGGATATCTCGGCACCAAAATGCAGACATACGAAGTTTGTTGGATACTACCAATGCAGTAAGAAGACTTCAAAGGCAGAAACCTTTGGAATTGGGCAGTTGTATTTAATTAGGATAGAGAAAAATAATTACTTTGTAAATTCAAACGGGAGTGACCATTGAGCTACTGCCCGTCAAATGTAAATCTTCATTTAAGAAAGATAAATTACTAAATGATTTGTAAATCAGTTGTATATTAAATAAAGGAAAAAAAAAAAAATCTATCCCTAAAAAAGGATCACAGCTGTTTCTGAAAAACCTTCTTTCTGCTTTGAGACACCTGTTTCGCTCACTACGCTCATTTGTTTCCTAATCTATAACCGTCATCACAAATGCGACACTGTCCATTTTTAAAATTAATCACTTTAAACGAACGAACACTAAAAGTTAAAATGAAAAAAAATTCCATTTTCTAGTTACAAAAAGTAAAATGTACCACCCCTTTTACTTCAAAACATGTTCATAAATCACAAACTTAAAAATATCTCCCTAAGAAATTTAACAAAAAATATATAGGTATTTTTATTTATTAGCGAAACACGACTAAACAGGATGGAGGGAGTGCGAACATTCAAAGAGGATAGACGTGTTTTTTCTATCCTCTTCAAAAATTTAATTTAATTTAATTTTCTTTTCTTTTTATTTTTTGTTTCTTATGTACTGATATGTATATACTTTATATACATATGTATATACATTTTAATTTTAAATTTTAAATTTAATTCTAATTAAATTCAAGTTTAGTGTAACGTGTAGTGAAAATAATTAAACTAAAGTGTAATTTTGGAAAATGCAATCCACCGGGATGCATTTGTCAGGCAATGTTTTTTATTTTTGTAGATAGAAAAATTAAAAGTGCATGATTTGATATTTTGTGGATTGTAAATACAATCAAATTTCAATTTTTATTTACTAAAGTTTAATATTTAGATAGTATTGAAATAAATTTTAAATTATGGTATATAAAATAAGTCGCAATAAATTTGGTATTAGATTTTATTTTTAAGACACTATACATACTTATAATTTAGTATATAAAAGGGCCATAAATATGTTTGTGTACTATGTAACTGTGTCGTTTTCTCTTTGCACGATTTCTGTGAAGGAAGTGTGCGTGGTTTTGTTGGTTTTTGTATTATAAAGTACAAACAACAACGAGAAAGAGAATCTTTACGTTGGTTTTGATACAGCAGTCACAAGTAATTTACTGTTGTGTAAAATGGGCACTAATACATCCATACAACTTGATTCATATATGGTAGGATCAACAATATGGTTGTACAGCTGCTTGTTCGCTCTTTACACGGATTCTGTTAAGGAAATGTAAATATATTTTGTTGGTTTGTGTATTATAACGCACAAACAACAACAAAAAGAGAATTTTTTGCGTTACATAGTTTAAGTGTGTTTATATATACTATAAGGCCTACTAATACGCACATGAAAGATGGTAGAAAATATTTATCGTCAATGTGTGTTGGTGGTTTTAGTATGTTTTTGGTTTTAGTATATAGGATTTTGTTACTTGAATGCAGGTGTATTAATCTCTGTGTTTTTGTGTACACACGAAACAACTATGATATTAGCTGTATTTTGTTGAGAAATTTACAACAACAATTGCACGTGACAGGAATTAAATGATTCGAACAAAAAATTTGAATTATTTAATTCGAGCTCGAACAAATAAAATACGTAACTGCTTGAATGAAAAACCGAAGAAATACCAACATAGAATATAAAAATTAAATCGAAAAAATATTTCGCGGATTGTTCTATTGAGAAAAAGATAACTCCAAAATAATTCGAATTAATTTTTTCTCAACAAAATGCAGCTATTATTGAAATCATGTGTTGTGTAAGCGCAGTGGAATTTGTATATTCGACTCAAATAAGATTTTTATACTTTGTATAATCGAATTGGTTTGAGTGAAATTGGAATTGGGAGCTGTCTTATACAATTCATTTGAACGGTTTATTTAGATAGGATTAATAAATTTTTTTACAGGGTATTACATAATGAATCAAATTGTTTTCTAATTAATTAAATTAATATTATAAATTATAAATTGTCTAAATAAATAAATAAATAGATAAATGAAATGCGAATTTAGAAATGTTGGTTTAAATTAAGTTAAGATTTGATTTTTGAGTTTAATGGTTGTCTTAATGGATTTATTGAAATTTAGATGGTGGGATGTACACATAATCGTCATAATTACGTATATGACACATCGATACATTTTTAAGAAAGTAAGGATTAATTTTCATTGCATTTATTTATTTATTTATTATTTATTGTTTTATTTACTTTGCATGCTTGATTTGGCAGGGAATGAGGTCCGTGAACTGAGTTAAAATTTTGGATATACATATTTGCATTTATTTATTAATAGAGAGATAAATTTCTAAATTATTGATTAGGTTCAGGTTTTTGGTGGCGGTGATCTCTTCAATTGGTAAATGATGCTAATTGGATTTTTATTTAGGTAGTCTAATATTTTATAAGTTTTATTTTTGGGTTGCGAAAATGACTAAGTTGAAGCAAATCAATTGAATATGTACACTATCAGACATAAATATTTGGATGACATCCGGGATTAATCATTGTGGCTGATTTTGGGGTAGCTGATTTTGCTACTCGTGCAAATTACCGCTCAGTCGACTTAGTTAAAGTCGTGGGCATTTACAACGTTGCTTATTTGTGTTGATTTGGTTTCAATAAATTTCTTTTTTTGAAACTGATGCTACCGTTTGATATTACATATTGTAGGAATTTATTTTGATAAGTTTCTTGTCGTTGCAATTATCAAAAATTATCTTCTGCTAAAATCAATCACTTTATTGGTATTTAATTGTAATTTATATTAATGTTGCTATTTCGATAAATATTTATGTATATAGATTGAAATATTATACTAATTAAATGAATAGCATCGTACGTTATCTAGGATAAGGGAAATTCCCTTTTATATGATATTGTAAACTGCATTGCATTGCAAAATTATTTGAGGTATTGATGAAAATATTTCAATACTTCTTGTCAGTTTAATTTAATTTAATTACCTATATCAAAGTGTCATAGTTTGTTCGGGTATTTTTGTCTGATGGTCCAGTTGATATTAAGTATATATAATTATATATAATTGTTAGATCGTCTCCAAGCTACAGAAATATTGGTGAATTCTCGCTCAACATCCAGAAACTTCAAGCAGCAGTTATGTAGCGTAGAAAATGTATTGTTCATGTGTTATCTATTTTATTTTATTTATCACTAACTAATTTATATAAGTTAATTTCGATTAATTATGTAGTAAAGCAATTTAATTTTCAGGGATACCTGGAAAACTCTAATTTGGTTTTATTAGTAAATATCATATATAGGTACGTGTAGTACTTAACTAAATTATTGATATTCTAGACTTTTTTGCGTAGTATTATGATCAATGTTTAATATACTTTTATAAATAAATAATTAATTTCTACATTATTAATTTCCTTTTTCTAGATTTGTAGGAAATTGCCGATTAATTTAAATTTAATAGTTTGGTTAAATATAAATTTTCAACTTTTATTTTTAAATCTAGTTGCAGTAGGTAAACAATTAATTAACTATTTACAGGAGAATGGTAACTAATGGAACAAGTGCTGTGAATTTAAATTATAACTTAACAATTTAAAATTTTTAAACATTCTTTTGGAATTTTAGCTTAGAAGTGGGAGAGTTTACATAGGCAATTTCATAAAATGTTAATTTTTGTAATTCTTCTATGTAATATATTGCGTTTGTCTCTTCCTTAATTTGCTAATAAATAATTAAATATAACATAGTTCCAGAATCAATCTTTCATATGGAGATTAAATTAATCCTGAAATTCAGAATTAGCTTTAATATTATGGTGATTTATTAATTAAAATTAGTTTTCAGAATTGCCTGGGAAATTATATATTGATTTTATTTGTTCATTCTTGATATACTACTTATAGTACTAACTGAATAATTGATGATTTTAGGCTGTTGTGGTGCTGTAACATTATCATTTTTAAATGATTTATTATACATTTTATAAAATAATTGAATTTTTAATTATTTATTCTCTTTTTCTTGATCGGTAGGAAATTTCTGATTAGTTTTAAGTAAAATTTTATGTTTAAAATAGTTGTTAACGTTCATTTTAATTCATGTTGCAGTACGTAATAATTAATTAATTAGATATAGAAGGACCATGAAAAATGAAATAAGCGCGGTTTTTGTAATCTTAGCTTAGTAATTTTAAATTTTTCTTAAATATTTTATCAGGTAAATTAATGAACGGCGGATAGGGGAAATTACAACATTAATAATTTTATGTCCCGATTTAAATTTAGGGAGCCTTGAGTATCCGGCCCTGGATTTCAGAGAAATGATAATCTAATAATATAGTTAGATTGTGCTGTCTTGTGCTAATCTATTTATTATATATTGTACTAATAATTTACTAACTATCGATCACTTTGGTCTCTGTAACCGGGTCGTGTCTGGCCCAACTAATAATCCTATCCTATCCTTCGGTTTTGTTATATGTACATGGGTGTAATGTGTGTGCCCGGGAGTCCGGGAGATCCTGCTATAATGCTTGGCCGTATACTCTCAATCAATAAAATGTTAATTTTTTGTAATGTGTAATATATTCTGTTTTGTCAATTAATATATTTTAATTAATTTAGTTTTAAAATACTTAAAGGGATCTCTTTTTAATTTACTAATAAATAATTCAATTTTCAGAATAAACATAGTTCTAGAATTAATCATTATTATAGGGATCAAAATTAATAAGTAGTGAATAAGCTGTAGTTTAGAAATTGTGTTGTCCTGTGCTAACTATTTTTACTATATAATTACTAACAATTTATTCTTATCCTTCGGCTGGGGATGGATAAATGGGTGTACGAGGTGTGCTCGGGAATACTGAAGATCCTGTTATAATATTTATTTATTTAAGTAATAAAATTTGTTATTATGATGTTTATTAATTAAATTTAGTTTTCAGAGTCGTCTGAGAATTTGTATGTTAATTTTATTTGTTGATTCTTAATATACTTATAGTACCTAATTGATTTATTGAATTATTAATAAATCTATGTATTGTGGTGCTGTAATATTATCATGTTAATCAATTTATATAAATTTTATAAAATAATTGAATTCATAATTATATATTTTCTTTTCTTAATCGGTAGGAAATTTCTGATTAGTTTTAAGTAAAATTTTATGTTTAAACGGTTTAATGTTTATGTTAATTCTTATTGCAGTAAGTAATAATTTTTAATTGGATATAAAAGGACCATTAATAAGGAAATAAGCACTGTTATTTTAAAGTTTTATTAAATATTTTATCATGTAAATTAATGAAAGACGGACAAGGATGAAATTACAACATTAATAATTAATACTTTTAAGCCCTGTTTTAGATTTAGGATTTAAGGAGTCCTGAGTATCCGGCCCTGGATTCCAGAGAAATAATCATCTAATAATGTAGTTAGATTGTGCTGTCTTATGCTAACCTATTTATTATATTTTGTACTAATAATTTACTAACTATCTATCGCATTGGTGTCTGTAACCGGGTCGAGTCTGTCCCAACTAATAATCCTATCCAATCCTTCGGTTTTGTTATATGTGTACGGATATACGGCATGGGCCCGGAAGTTTGTGAGATCCTGCTATGATGCTTGGTCGTACACTCATAATAAATCATGAAAGTTTAATTTCAACTTTATTTTATTTAAATGTATCTTTATTTTGTTATAATGATGTTTTTTATAATACAGTAGAATCCGTTTATACCAAACCATGTATATAACGAACAAAAGCTTATAATGATCATATAGCTTTGTCATATAGTTGTGTGCCTTGAATTTGCACGAACACTTATTTTTTCTTATACACTACAAACAAAGAACTACGTTTATAAACGTAAACGAATATTTGATTAAAATGAACACCCGGCTATAGTGAACAAAATTGTGTCCCTTGAGTGTTCGCTATAAGCGAGTTCTACTATAATTGTAATTATAATTATAATTTTAGCTTAGTAATTTTAGATTTTCTTAATTATTTTATCAGGTAAATTAATGAAAGGCGAACAGGGGGAAATTACAACATTAATAATTTTTAATTTAAGTTTAGGGAGTCCTGAGTATCCGGCCCTGGATTCCAGAGAAATGATCATCTAAACATGTAGTTAGATTGTGTTGTCTTTTGTGCCGTCTATTTACTAACTATCGATCGCATTGGTGTCTGTAACCGGGTCGAGTCTGTCCCAACTAATAATCCTATCCTATCCTTCGGTTTTGTTATGTGTAAACGGGTGTACGGTGTGTGCCCGGGAGTCCGGGAGACTTGCTATAATGCTTGGCCGTACACTCACAATCAATCAATCAATCAATTAGCGAAACACTACTAAACAGGATAATTCTAAAAATAATTCCCCAAAAACGAAACAGTTTTTTTTTGTGTTTTTTGAATTTCGCCAAATGTCAAATTTAAATAAATATTTAAAATAGCTGACAACACTAAAACAAGCAAAAATAATTGAATTCCTGTAGAAATTTTAAATTCCTACAAAGTCTGTGATAGCAAATTCCGATTTGAAGGAATTTGAATTCCTGCAGGAATGAAATTCATATCGAGTTCTGTAATAGGCATGAATATTTAATATTTAAAGTATGCGTGTACTTTCTCTTTGTTTCAAATATATTTCCATTTCATATTTTTTGAGTCACTTACACTACACATGCATAATTTGTGTTCCTTTTGCTCGTGGCTGATTTTTGTTTTCAAAAATATTAAAAATGCTTGCTACTAAGACCATATAGTAGATATTTTCACAACAAAATTAAATGAAGTGAAGTGATGGCTGGTCTCCACTTGTATATTTTTCTCTTGACAAAAAATAAATGACAAACGGCTCGTGACATTTTTTGTTCAATTACTAACATAAAGAATAAAACTAATTTCTCTCTTTGAGAATAAGAAAAAAATTTGAATTTGTTTCGTTTTTCGAATAATACAATTTTTGGCAAATTGCTTTTGTATTCCACGATTTATTATTTATGTTTTATTATAATAACACAAATTTTATTACATTTTCACCTAAAATTTATTAAAAAGCTAAAATTTTGCCAAAAAACATCAAAATTTCATTTTATTTATCAAAATATTCAACATAAAATGACATTAAATTGAGCATAAAATACAATTTATGCACAAATAGCACAACGTCATGACAAAAATATTGAATATTCTGGGGTAAGATGTTGTAACCATCACGTTTTTCGCTTCGATGCATTTTCGATAGAATAACTGTACTGCTTTGTTAAAAATATAAAATTTTAAAACAATTTAGTTCTAAAATACCGTTATTCTATCGAAAATGGATCGAAGCGAAAAACGTGATGGTTACAACATCTCACCCCTGATCTTTTCCTCTCTTGACAAAATTTCAATGCGCATGCTCAAATCAAGTTTTGTGTATGTATTTTGGAAAATGTACTAAAAATTGTCACGAGGAAAAAAATGGACTAGCTTTTTTTTGTCAAGAGAAAAATACGAAAGTGGAGACCAGCCATAAGGCGGCTTTTTTATTTTTTTTCGTATTCGGCTCACGATGATTTTGAAATGCCGGATGATGTTATAAATTGTACGTGTATGCGTAGATTTTATGTTACGGTTTCATTTATTTTTCTTTCTATATAATTTTTTAGTTACTCCAGCCGCTAAAGATGTTTTCACAACAAAATACAATTACTTTAGAGTGGTCTTCATTTTTCAACTGTTTATTGTCCTTGAGGACCTTATAAACTTGCTCCTATTTATTAAAAACTGTAATAACCAAAATCTAATGACCATGCTTGTTAACACGCGCCGAATCGAATTATACTTATGGTATATTGAATATTTTAAAGCTTGGAAATATCAAGCCTGTGTAACTATTTTCCAAGGCTTATTTATTAGATCCAAATATGCCTTATCTTTTGACAATGGCACTACATTGTTTAAGGAATTCGTAACTCAGTGGGAGAAAATTGGAAAAGACGCAATTATCAATCGGTCAATCAAAGAATAACACATATAATGTCCTTAAGGGTAATATTTATTTAAATAATCTCTAATAAGATTTTCCTTTGGATGATTAAAATGAATTTTTCTGCTTGTTAAATTTAGATAGGTAACTTTATGGTCAATGTAGCACGTGTTAAAGTTGTCTGATCTGCTTGAAATTACTACCAAAATTGAGTACTCAGAGAGAAATTGGGCGTTTTTATTCAAATCCATACAAATAAGGACCACACTAAAATATATTGAACATATTTTACTTAAATTTCGATAATTATATAGTTTAGCGTCACTGTCAGAAATACCTAAAACCAATTAATTGATATATGTATTGTTTCAAATTATAGTCCATATATCCATAAGATTAGGAAATAATATTAGTATGGCAATAACAATATTTGCTACCATATTTCATTAAAACATTCAATTAGCCTTGCATAGTAACATTTTCATTTATTAGGTCTACTAAATTTAATAATTCATGTATAATTCGAAGTATTCTATATAATTCTAACCGGTTCTCTGATCCGTTCATCAATACAGTTAAAAGTATGTATTCATTTTATGTTGACGTGTTGGATAACCGCCCTTTCATTTTTCATTTAGTTAGGCAAGATACGGCCTTGCTTTAATTTTTTTTTACTTGAATTAAAGACACATTAAAGCAGGGTTGTATCTTGCCTATAAAATAGCGTCCTTTCGTTAGACTAGGCAGTTCCTTTATCTCAATGACAAGCCCCAACTTTAACGGGACTTTTAAACTGGCTTAGTAATAGTTCAGGAGAAGCACATTAGGCGACTTGCGCTTGTCGGGCCTAATACTGGTGAGTATGCATTGCAATGTACCTTGGGTGGCAAATTATGTTGTATAAAATATTCCTTTAAGAAATAGCAAATTTGATTTTGTAGTTCCATGAAATCTTTGGTCTTCATATTGTGAATATTCCCAATTATCCCTCGGTGCGCTGTCCTAAATGTTTCGTTTGCATTCCAGCTTACTAGCAGCTATACTTTCCACGTAAACTCCCAGGTATTTATTTTTAGTGAAATGAGGGCAGAATGGCACCAACTTCACATGCTATCACGAAATAAGAATCTTGTAATGTGAAGGTATGTAATTATATCCGATACATAATCCGACGAACGATTTATAACTAAACTCGGAATTTCGGCTTCGACGAATCCAGTTACAATAAAATATTTCCCCAGTTTTGCAAGAAAGTTGTTAAAATTTGAGAAATTATATAAATAATTAAAAAAAAACAAAAAAAAAACAATTTGGCGGAACACAATGAACACGACAAAGGCTGAACTTTTTGTGTTTTTCTAAGAAATCGGCAAACATTCATTAATTTTAACTGTTCAATTAGGTGTAAAATTTTAACACAACACAACACTCAATCCTTGTATTTTTTCTTGTCAACACCGCGTATCGAACCAGGGAGCTGCACCAAGTGATAAAGAAAGCGTTCTACTCACTGAACCACCTAGAGCGACACCTCTCGAATTAAAACAGTCAAGAAAATTTTAAATTTTAATCATTATTAAACTTAAAAATACATATACATATTTTCTAAAAAATAAAATATATAAATTACAATTTGTATCTCTTTAATTAATAATTAGAATTTCCAAATAAAATAATTACAATAATAATAACTATATTTATTTATATTTTATATTTTAATTAATATAATTGTTTCTTACGCAATATAAAATTTAACATTTTTCACGCTTAAAATTGGGAATAATACATATTTCTCACATTAATTTAATTATTTATAAAAGGGTGCATATCCTTGTTTTACCATCACTCTTTCGCTCTACCGCACGTACCGCCGCCTCGAATACATCACCTAAATTGTCTTTTCTTATTGCCGAACATTCAACGAATGCACTTGCCTTGATGCGATGTTTTAGTTTTTTACCCTCTGCTGTTGTTACAAATTTCTCGGAACCAATTACGCGTAAATCACTTTTTGTACCAACAAGGACAATAGGAACGTTTGGTGAAAAATGACTGATTTCTGGATACCATTTCGAATGTATATTATCGAATGATGTTCGACTAGATATTGAGTAACATAAAAGGAAACACCGTGTCTGAAAATGAGAACGAATAAAAAATTGTTAAGCAACTTTATATAAATTTGATAAATAAATCAATCGAGTGTATTCTTATTTTTAAACTGAAAAACGTGTCATCTGTTTTAACGACGTCTTTCGGCAATAGTCACTTACGTAGTGTGCACAAATTATTCCTCACTTAAAAACACATTATGTCAAGAAAATAAATGTTAAATGAATTATGATATACATACATATAAAATGACGTCTGTCATATCAACCGACTAAGACGTCACCCAAAGAGACAGTAACAACATTAAGTAAGAAAGCGATTTATGGAAAATGCATATTGACTAGCGAATCATTAAAATTTTTTTGTTCAGTTCCGTTTAATTTACCTGTCACTTAACAGAGCGAAAGTTAACGCTCAAACTGAGGTGGTTGACACGTGAAGAATTCGTTAAGGGAATAATTTTATCAAATTATTTAATGGTTCTTACTGATTTGCTGGTCAGGTAGGCCGTAATGTTTATAAATACTTAGTAGGAATATTAAAATTTGGCTTTTATTTGGAGTGACAAAGTGTACGACTAAGAGGATTAGGATAGGCAATGTGATACATATTTTAAATGTAATTTTTTCCATCGCCAACATGATGGACGATCTGAAAGCGCCCATAATGTTGCATAGTATTCTAATTCCCATCTTGTTCAAAACAACTCAAAATAACTCATCAAAATAACTTTGATTAAAACAATCAGGCAATATGTATACTTACATTTGGATAACTTAGAGGTCGTAACCGTTCATAATCTTCTTGACCCGCAGTGTCCCACAGCGTTAAGCTATATTCTTTATTATCAACTGTTATTGTGCACGCATGATTATCAAATACTGTTGGCACATATTCTTTGGGAAATTCATTTTGTGTGTAAGTAATTAGTAAACATGTTTTACCGACCATGCCATCACCCACTGTCGTTATCTTTAAATTCGCCAGCATATTGTTTATTAATAATAATTTGGCTGATTCTTTATTTTGGTGTGTTTTGTTAACTCCTAAAAATAAAGAAAAAATTTAATTTTATAAATTATTTAAAAATGTTCATACTAGTCTTTGTAAGTAATAATGTCTATGTAACGTTATCAGAAATAATACAATAAAAACAAATTTATTTATCACAAGTAAAGCGGGTCGTACGAAACTAATTTTTTTCATTCCAGTGATAAAACTTTTATCAGTTTTAAGAAATTTCTATACATACATATAACTCTGTTACATTGCTTTATGTGTAAAAGATACTGATAAAGCGGTTTTTATAGTCATTTTTTTTTGATATGTTTAAAGAAAAGTTTAATTAAAAAGAAAAAAAACACATTATGCGTTGTCAACAAAATTGTATGACATTTATCGGCATCCAATTGGATACGTTAGCTCAACATTCGCAAAAGTTGTGATTTAGCATTTATCAGAATATTTTAGCAAACAGATTATGCAAAAGACTATAGTCAATTTTAGAGTTAGAGACAAACAGGTCATCAGTTTTGATCCACTCAAGTTGCACTACTCAACAGTTGTAAAAGAAGCGTTTGTTCCATATGTGTTTAAATAACTTTGCAATTGCACGCTGGGTATGCGCATTACATATTATGCTGATATGTTCATGGAAAATGTCAACATTTAATCTAACTTTCATGAAAATCATGTCACTTTTCGGCCTAAATTACACATTAAATTTCTGTGTTTGAGTTCTATTTAGCATACTGATAATAAACTTTGTAAACTGTATTGTAATTAATACTCGTTATCTACTAAATTCATATATGTTTGAACTAAACAAATTAGTTTATAATTGTTATTAATTTTTTTTAATTATTTAGGCAATATAGCTTTGTTTATGTTTTAATTGACAAAATTTAAATTAGATCAGAAGCTGTAAAATATTCGATTAGTATTAGTACTAATTTAATATTTACAGCTACCTACAAATTTTACTAAAGCGTGATTTGGCGTCTACTGGAGGGGGGGATCAAAGTTGAGTAGAGTAATCTACCAGCTCCGTAACCTTTCGGTAGGGTGCACATTACGCGAGCTGTTCTGGTCATGTTTTAGGCAGCTGGCGTGATGGGTACAATTGTGGAAGGGGTAACCTGGTCACAATTCGCAAGTGTACGTACTGCCTCCTCGTGGCAATCACTGGTAACTGAGGCCCTTTGGTACTTCTGACCATTTGGCACAGGCTAAAGTACGGCGCTAAAGGAGAAACCCTTGATAAAAAACCCTAATCTAAGGTGGAACAGCATATGCCGATGGATGAATGGCTGATAGGTTAATCAGTCCAAAGTATGCGGACTCTGGATACCAGGCGCCCTCCAGTTTTATTTAGCCTTCCTGTGGTAAAACTGGGTGTCCCACAGGCGACTCTCTTTTCCCAGCAACTCGTGGGAATAAAATGTCTAAACAAGTAAAAAATAATAAGGATGATGACGCTCCTAAAGCGTCATATACCAGCGATAGTTCCGCGGTGGTGTTCGAGGGCCTCGGTCCTCTTTCCGCTGTGGGACTCTCGATGAGTGGTCTATCGGATGGGGAGCTCCGTTCGGGGATTGAGAAATTAGTTCTCAACTCCGACATGGACACCTCAGGAGATGAGAACTCGAACCCCGTAAGTGGGGGTATCGCCTCTGTGAAAGCAGGGGGGAGCAAAGTCGTCGGGGAGGACCCGAAAGGAACTGTCAGCAGCACTGACAAACCTTCCGCGGCTCCTCGCGTGAAAATGTGTGGGGCCGCGAAGAAGCGGTACAGGAGGCTTCTTGCTGAGGGCAAACCGCCCGGAAGCGAGACAAGGCTTCTGGCGATGCGGCCACAAAGGGAGTCTTGTGCTCCCGCAGAGGCCCCACCGTCAAAGAGGATCCGCTCGGATGAGGGTACTCCACCGGCACAAAAGAAGGCCAGGGGAGAGGAATCTGTCCCGACGGTCTCGGGTTCTGCGGTCCGGTCTGGACTTACCTTCAGGCAGGCTGCGGAGTCGGAGATAGTTGGGATCTTGCCCACTGGTTTTCCAGAGGTTGTCCTCACTGGAGAGCAGCTAAAGGCTGTCCAGGAGGGCATCCTAGATAAGGTGCTAGAGCAGGAGGCCAAGGAGCTTAAACCCAAGTTCCTTGGCAGTCAGCTTCGGCCTGGTTGGCTGGTACTAACCTGTGCTGACCGGGCCACTCTTCAGTGGCTCAGGGAGGCCATAGGTTTTATCAAGCCATGGGAGGGTGCGCAGCTGATCGTGGCCGAGGCGGAAAACCTGCCTCGAGCCAGGATTGTGTTCGGCACCTTCCCAAATAGTGCTGAATTGCCCACAGAAAAGCTTTTTGGGTTTATAAAAAGCCAAAATGAGGGCATGCAGGCGATCAACTGGAGAGTGATCAGGAGAGAGGCGAAAGGCTCTTCGGCCTTTTTCACGTTCTCTATGGACCACTCTTCAGTTGAGAAGCTCAAGCGGGTTGGCTTTAAGGTCAACTATAAGTTTGGGACTGTACAATTGCATCCCAAGGGGTGGTCAGAGCGGAGCTAAGCCGGCTTCTGTCGGCGGGACCCAAGTGGTGAAGCCTGTAGAAGCTACGGTAGCGGCACCTGTAGCTAAGACCACCGGGGTGACCGCCCTCTCCAGGAGACAGGTGAGGAGAAGGCGGGAAAGGGAGAGGAAGGCGTCAGGGGTTCCGCGGGGGAAGGCCTCACAAGGACTCCCCCCGTGCAAGCCACTGGTTAGGCCTGGAGGCTCTCAGGCAGCGGGGGCCAGCAGAACGGCGATGGAGGACACTGGTCAGCCATCGGCCGGACAAAGAATGCATGCGGGTGGTAGCGGTGCTGAAAAGGAGGCTGAGCAGGGCCTTCAGAAGGGGCCTTCGGTAAAGTGAAGGCACACATCGCCTGCCTGCAGATAAACCTGCATCATGCAAAGGCGTCTTCGGACGTCCTTTGTCGCAGGTTTATCTGCCAAAACATTGGCATGGCTCTAATCCAGGAGCCATGGGTGATTGGTAACCAGATTAGAGGTATACCAAATCAAGTGGGTAAGTTAGTTTATCATAACGGAACTCAGAGTCCAAGAGCGGCTGTGTTGGCCAGTTCGCAAATTAATTTTATTCCCATTTCAGAGTTCATCTCCAGGGACTTGGTTGCAGTAATGGTGGAGGTTCTGGGTGAAAGAGGCAAACAGGAGGCTATAATGGCCTCCGCCTACTTTCCTGGAGACTCAGAGTTAATACCTCCACTTGAAGTTAGGCGGCTCATAGCTCATTGCAAACGCAATGGGCTGGCCTACCTGATAGGATGCGATGCAAACGCGCACCACACGGTGTGGGGTAGCACGGACATCAATAACAGGGGTGAGTACCTTTTTGAATTTCTGATCTCATATAATGTAGACATTGTCAATAGGGGAAGGAAACCTACTTTTATAAATGCGATTAGGCAAGAGGTCCTAGATCTGACACTTGCTAGTCCGCATTTTAGCGACTTGGTCAAAAACTGGCATGTGTCTGAAGAGGCCTCATTATCGGATCACTTGCACATCAGATTCGATTTGGCGGCTGAGACCATGCAGCGGCAGGAAATCAGAATTCCAAAACTGACCGACTGGGACTCTTATAGAGTCTCACTCGAATCAGAAATGCCCTCGGTTGTGGGGAACATAGAGTCTCCAGAGGGTTTGGAGATCTGTTCAAACCAGCTGCATAATTCTATACACTTGGCTTACGAGAACAGCTGCCCAGTTAAGCGAAGAGAGTCCACAAAGATGGTCCCTTGGTGGAACGGGACGCTGGGTAAACTGAGGAAAAAATCGAGAAGATTATTTAACAAGGCTAAACGCACCGGTGAATGGGGCGAGTATAAGATGGCCTTGACGGAATATAATCTCGAACTAAGGAGATCCAAAAGGGCTACCTGGAGGAATTTCTGTGAGGGAATCAATGAATTGCCCTCTGCAGCTCGTCTCCAGAAAGTCCTTTCCAGGGATCATTCAAATGGTTTAGGACTTCTCCAGAAGCAAGATGGGGGTTCACTGAAAACCGGAAGGAAACCTTAGAGGTACTGTTAGAGACCCACTTTCCGGATTCAGTAGTGGTAGGAGCCCAAGAGGACTCATATTATCCTTCGAGTGAGGTGGCCTATTCGCCTCACAGTAGGATCTGGAGTCTCTCTGGGAAAATTTTCACACCCAGCAAGGTTCGATGGGCTATTGGGTCTTTCAAACCTTTCAAATCCGCTGGAGGGGATGGTATCTTTCCAGCTTTACTTCAAAAAGGTATTGAGGAAATACTCCCCAGCTTGATCCAGATGTTTCGGGCAAGTTATGCTTTTAACTATATTCCGAAACTGTGGAGGAAAGTAAATGTGGTCTTTATACCAAAGGGCGGGGGTCGTCCAGACACCCAGGCCAGGGCATATCGGCCAATTAGCCTCACATCGTTTCTTTTGAAGACGATGGAAAAAATCCTGGACTATCAAATAAGAAGTGAGGTCCTTGGAAAGAATCCGCTGCATCGGGACCAGTTTGCGTATCAAACTGGTAAATCCACGGTTATGGCCCTTAGCGGGCTAGTCACGAGGATTGAAAAAGCAGTGACATATAAAGAAATTGCCCTTTGTGCCTTTGTGGACATTGAGGGGGCGTTTGATAATACCTCCTATGGATCTATAGAGAGGGCAGCAATGGGAAAAAGGGTTCCACTTTCCACAATTAGGTGGATCCGTTCCATGCTGGAACATCGTGAGATTACTGCCAGACTAGGTGGCGAATCAGTAACCATCAAGGCCGTAAAGGGCTGTCCCCAAGGAGGGGTATTATCTCTTCTTTTGTGGTCATTGGTTATTGACAGACTACTGGTCCTTCTGAGTAGCCATGGGTTTGATGTCCAGGGCTATGCGGATGATGTGGCTATCATAATCAGAGGCAAGTTTGATGAGGTCATTTCTGATCGCATGCAAAATGCACTCAATATAATATGGCAGTGGTGTTACCAGGAAGGACTCAGTGTCAATCCAAGCAAAACTGTCATTGTTCCTTTTACGAGGAGGACAAAGCTTGCGCTTACAGCTCCCTCGTTAAACGGTACTACTATTCCTTTTTCCAGCGAGGTTAAATATCTAGGGGTTATCCTAGATCAAAGACTGAACTGGAACCAACATTTGTTGAAAGTTCAAAATAGAGCCATCAAGGCTCTCTGGGCCTGTCAAAGACTCTATGGGCGTACTTGGGGACTACAACCAAAAATGATCTACTGGTCATTTCTTACAATCATTAGGCCTATGGTCACCTACGCATCGGTTGTATGGTGGCCTAAAACTGAGCAGAAGACAACGCAAACCTTATTGAATAAGGTTCAGCGTGTAGCCTGCATCGGTGTTACGGGCTCAATGAAGTCGTGTCCAACCGCGGGGGTGGAGACACTTCTAGGACTGACACCGTTACACCTGCATATTAAAAAGGACGCTGCAAGTATGGCCCTGAAAATGCAGGCGGAAGGAAATATCAAGCCAGGCAATATGGTGGGTCATATGGAAATCCTTAAGGAATTTCAGACAGACCCTACCATAGGAATGCCTTCCGACTGTATGCCAGCTAAACTGGACTTCCACAAACCATTCTGTGTTAGGTTACCTGACCGGGATGTGTGGAGGGCAGGTGGACCATCATTTGAGCTAGGGTCCATGGTATGGTTTACAGATGGATCAAAAACGGAAGATGGGGCGGGGATAGGAATACACGGGAGTGGCACTACCCTCTCGAAGTCCTTGGGTACCAATGCCACCGTTTTTCAAGCAGAAGTACATGCTATAGAACTTTGCGCTAGGTTAGGCATAGCAAAAGGCCTAAACGATGCAAAGATTTATATTGTATCAGACAGCCAATCAGCCTTAAAAGCTCTTAGGTCTTGTACCGTTGAGTCAAGGCTGGTATGGGATTGTCTGAAGGTTATTAAACATCTGGCAGGCTCAAATAAGGTAACACTTATGTGGGTGCCAGGTCATACTGGAATCGAAGGAAACGAGGCAGCTGATGGCCTCGCCCGTGAGGGTTCTGTCTCTCCATTTTTTGGACCAGAACCCTTCTGCGGTGTCACTAAGGGACACCTTAGAGCAGCGGTAAAACGCTGGGAGGATGTTCAAAAGTCCTCCTACTGGCGCAGAATTCCAGGTTTACGGCAGGCGAAGAAATTTATATCACCTTCGTCTGTCAGGGTTAAGGAGTGTCTTGAACTTAGAAAACCTGAGTTGAGGCTGCTTACTGGCTTCCTCACAGGTCATGTCCCCTTAAGGTATCACCTTAAGAAGATGGGCCTAAGTACGACAGATGGATGCCGCTTCTGCGGTCTGGAAGCGGAATCAGCGGAACATGTTCTGTGCCATTGCCCAGCCATTTTCCAGCAAAGACTGCAACATCTAGGAGGGAGAACAATGAGCCCGGATAGTATGTATCTTGTACCGGCCAGTAGTATTGTCAGATTCATTAAGAGCCTGAATATTGACTGGACGGATAATTAAGTAGGGTCCAGCACAATAGATCTTTTAGGTCGCGGTGCGAGGTGGCTTATCGCCCACATGGCCCTCCAGTAAATAATAATAATAATACTAAAGCGTTTAGTTTTTATGCATATATTTTTACAGTGCATCAGTAATATTTTTATTGTATAGGTTAATAACGTATATTGTAGTTACCAGTGAGTGGCAACAAGAACAAAATTTCGATCCACATCAAACAGAAAACACTTATAGTATTGCGAGTAAGAACAACTGCAAAACAGAAAAATACAAAAGATCTGTTTTGGTAGAACGCATTTCGAGCGCCACCCCTATTTCGGAAGAAGAAAGAGCATTTTGGCCAATAACTTTTCCAATTGATTTTACGAAAATTTGTCCAGGGAACAACATTAAAAAACCCAAATTCAGCATAATGTTTCAAAATATAAAATTGATTGTAGACATACAGCATTGAAAAAAATTATTGTGCATGCCCAATTTTTAATGCAATGTAACATAAACAACTTTAAAAACTATACAAATAATAAACTTTCGAAAATATGTAATTTAATTTAATCAACTTAATTCTTCTGCTTTCCATTTCAAACAAAAATATTTTTAAATTTTAATTGTAAGGAAAAGTTACAGTTAATTTAGTTTTTAACATTGCCCTCAATTTGCTGTTCAGCGCAATAATGCTTCCATACGTAAGAATAGCCATTTCCATAAAATTATTGAAAGTCTTGAATATAATTTGTCGTCTCAGCCAGGGCAGAGGTTCGATTTACACTTGGGTAAGTTTAAATTAAAGTTGAAAATATTCACGATCTAGCAAGGTCAAAATTTTTAACAGGGTGCTAAGAAAACCGAGTTGGATGAGTTTCTAAGTGATTTTATTAGTACATTTTTGAACCACTTGCGAGATGTTATAAAGACGAAACAAAAACTGGCCAAGAACATACAAAACATAAGTGACTATTTAACTATTTAATTAACCAAAAATAATTTTAAATTTAATTGATTTACCATTTTGTTTTTAATTTTTCCATGTTACAGAAATAATTACGTAAATAATTTTGCGTGCACGAGTAATTTTCCTAAAAATAAATTAACTGTAATTTTTCCTAGAGTTAAAATTTTAAAAATTTTTCGTTTGGAATTTATAGCAGAATAATTAAGTTAATTAAATTGAAATTAATATTTTCAAAAAGATTATTAACTATATAATTTTTAAAGTTGTTTGTGTTACATTGCATTATAAATTGGGGATGCACAAATAATTTTGTCCAAGACGCACATACATAGTACATATAGTATACATAATTACTTAGACTTTTTAAATAACGTTTTACTGTATTTGTTTTTTCGTTCCACCATGTAAAGGATTTATCTTCATGTATAAGTCCCAAAACACCAGTGTTTGACGAACAAGCTCAGCAAAAATGAAACTTCAAATATTGCCAGAACTTCATCTACAAATCGTGTTAGGATCCCAGTTCCATCGTACATGTCGTATATCATCAAAACATGGTTTCACTATGTCCCGGTATTATAAACATGAGTTCAAAATCGATGTGGATATTTAAGGTGTCGATTGAGTGCGATGAGGTTTACTAATTTAAAGGGACATGTGGTAAATTGAATCCTTGACTTTAAAAAGTAGATTAAAAAACCGAACTAAATACGTCTAAGACCGTTACTGCGGAGTACAAGAGGGTGATGGCAAACGGGTGTTCCATGAGCTCTGTGACTGTTCCTTTCAGTATGTTACTTTTCAACCTTATAATAAATGAAAAAATCACTTCAACAATTTTACCTAGAACGGTCGTCGGTGTGAATCACAACTTTTTTATTTGATTTGAATTGACGGTTATAGACAAACGTTTAATAACTTTGTAATAAGATTACATTTAAATGTTTAAAAAATTATTTAAAATATTTTAATAATCACTCTGAAAATTTGTTAAACCCTTTTGAATTTTGACTGTATGAGAAAATGTATCAGTTCAATTAAATTAGAGACTACATGTTTAACTCAATATATAAACTGACTCAATCAACCAAATAACAAGTCGACTTAACAAACGACAAGTCGGTTTAATAAATTCAAAAGTGGTGATTTTGACGTGAGAAACGAAGAACGTGGAAGACCACTAAAAAAGTTTGAAGACAGTGAATTGCAAGCATTGTTGGATGAGGATGAAGCTCAAATGCAAAAACAACTCGTGGATCAATGGAATGTGTCACGAGAAGCCGTCTCCATATGTTTAAAAGCTATGGGAAAGATCCAAAAGCTGGAAACATGGGTTCCGCATAAACTAAATGAAAGACAACAGGAAAATCGAAAAATGACTAGCGATGAAAAATGGATCTATTTTGAGAATCCAAAGTGCAAAAAGTCTTGGGTTTGACATCGACTGCAAGGCCAAATCGCTCCGGACGGAAGACAATGCTCTGTATTTGGTGGGATCAGAAGAGCTTTGCATGAAAAACGACCAGAATATGATAAAAGGCCATACGAAGTGATTTTGCTTCATGATAACGCATCATCACACAAAGCAAAACCGATCAAGGAAACGTTGGAAGCACTTAATTGGGAAATACTTTCACATGCGGCTTACTCGCCAGACTTGGCTCCGTCCGATTATCACTTAAATGCATCGGTGGGGCACGGACTTGCTGAGGAGCACTTCACTTCCTATGAAAATGGCTCGATAACTGGTTTGCCTCAAAAGAAGAACAGTTTTTTTGGCGTGGCATCCACACATTGCCAGAAAGATAGGAAAAATAGTTGGGCTCGAATATAGGATAAAATACTCTTAAACATTATTTGAACCAAAAATTTGGAGGTTACGTTTTACTCATATCATAAATTTGTGTATTACAATCTACCATTTAGCCAAGGCATATTTTTTACACTAAAGCATGAAACTCACCGAGTAGCGGCAGCGAGCAGCAGATTTCAATTTACACCAATTCACCTTAATGAATTCAAATCATAGTTTTAGCACGAATATAGGCGTTTTTTAGAAAAACAATCAATTATTTTATATTTTTAATAGAAAAGTTTCAATTATGTAAAAGAAAATGTGTTGAATGAAGTTGGTTGTGCCGTTGCATCAATAGGTTCCACAACCAGCAGCCAGAAAAAGATGCTCTTTGCTGCTAAACATAACCTTAAGAAATCTGACATATTGTTTAGATTTTGTTATTTTCTTGTATACCTATTTGCTACGAGGTAAATCATTTTGAAAAAATATACTTCCTTCATAAAATATAGTAATTAATACCACGTTTACATTAGTAGAATAAAAGTATGTAGCAAAAAAGTATCGTCATGTGAACTCAAATTTAAATATATAAATATTTTATCACATACTTTTTTGATATTTCGGTAAAGTATGTATCAAAAAAGTATTAGTATATTACGTTGTAATGTGAACCCTAACTAATAACTATATGTTAATGTCTTTCGTATATTTGTTGTCAAAACCAAAATTGATTACGTTTTTTTTGTTTCTAACTGCAATTTCGGGTGTTAATGAAATAATTTGCCGACAAATCTAATAGAGTTTGAGAAGAAATTCACAACACATAAACTGAATTGAATACAGAAGCCTATCAGTCAAAACAACAAACTTTTATAGTATGCGTTCACACTACAAATCGCAACACTAGTGTGAACTGCAGCGGGAAAATAATTAAATAGCAAAAAAGTACATATTTATTAGGTACGTATAATGTAAACGTGGTATAAGTCTCGTATAATTAAAAAAAACAATGATGATAAAAAAATCTGCTGCGCGCTCGGTGTGAATGGATTCAAGCAGCCGATGGTGTGGATTGTTTGGGACATGTCCCGCTGATCTTTCTGTGTTTCCGATTTTTCCTACCACAACAAACCAAGTACTTTTCAAACGCTAAACATAACTTCTAATGTTCCTTTAACCAAGACTCTCTATGTTTTTGAGTGTAGAGTGTATTATGTGTTTTAAATAACTGTTGAAATGAAATTAAAAACATTATAGCTACTTTCTCCATTGTATCTGTTTGTGTACATCTGTTTATGTACATTTCATTAATAGCCGCCACGGTACTTTGTAGTACGGATAAGTACATAATTTGTAGTAAATTTTTAAGGGATCTTGCAATGAGAGTTGATAAACTAAGGTTACAGTTAAAGTTAAATTATTAATTAATTAATTCAATAAAATGTATTTCTTGTTTTCTGACGATTCAAAAATGAGACATGAAAGTTATTCTCCACAATAGTTCCGGATGTAAGATAATTGCACCTATTATTGTTGCCCCCATGCATCTGGTTGAATCACTGTTAAAGTAAATTTCTCTTGAAGAAAATATGCTAGCGGTGCTTCGTCCGAAGAAAAATTCACTTTAAAATCTGAACCTTAAGCGCTAAAAGACCATTTGAATTTTTCTTCAAGTTATGTTGTGGTAACGCTGAGTGGGGGGCGAGTAACAGCGACAGCAGAGACGCAACGATTTCAACAACAACGTCAAGCAACACTAGCTACAGTTAGTACAAATTTGGGTGACCGCATGGGAACACAATGTTGGAACGAAATCTCGCCCCCCCTCACAACCGTCGGTGGATAATATGGTGGAGGGAATAATAATAGTTGTTTTCAGCCTTTCAGGAAAAGAACTTGCGGCACCAGGAAATTGTGTTGTCATTGTGCTGTCATAAAAAACACTAACTATCGATCGCTTTGCTGTCTGTAACCGGGTCGAGTCTGTCCCTACAATCCTATCCCATCCCTCGATGTTGTTATATGTAAAAAGGGTGTACGATGTGGTTATCGATGTGGCGCCTTTCTTTACGGGGTTTGGCTTCATAAAGAATGGTGTCGTGTTGTAACATGGGTATAGGTGGTATGTATGGTATTCGCATTTATAATACGGGAGACTTGCTTAATGCTTGATCGTACATTTGAAATCAAATCAAGTTATGTTGTGGTAACGCTGCATAAAACTGTTTATATCAGCATATATGCTAACGAGTGATAAAAATAATAACTACAAATTTACAGATTAAAAAGTTTCAATTTTGTCATGCGAAGAGGTTACACACTTTAGTTGTTTTCTAAATAAAACGGTAAAAAGGCAGCATTAGCTGCATTATTGAGAAACTTAATCTGATCCTAAAGCGACCTAGAAATGCAAACAACTTTTCAGATTAAATATTATATCCAAAAACAAAAGTTACTTCAATTTTAACATAGGTACATCTGTCTGTCTTTGACTAACATAACTACTAATGTTCTTTCTAAACGTCAAAAAATTAACCTCAAGTTGATTACAACTCGCCCCTTTTCGATTTTCCTCATAACCAGTAGACGTTGTACTGGCGTGGTCAAGAATTCAGCCGTCGTGTAGTTTAAGCAGCAGGAAATTTTAATTGATAGGAATCGTAGTTTTCTTTATTTCATCAATAGTAACATATAACATTGAATTACCAAAACAAAAATTGACTTTTGCAAAATGCATAAACTTCGTGCACCCTGTGAATGTACTGCTGTGGCTGCAAATTTAATTTATGACCGACTTACACTGTAAAGAAACAAGTGTTCTTATAGAATGATCTCAACAAGTGTTCTATCAATTGATCTTATAGAACCTCATATTATTGCTATAGGCAGATCAATATTCGGTATTCCATTATGAAAAATTAACAAACAGTTGTAGTGGATTTTAGATCAGCACAATGCTGCTTAAGCTGATAATTACACTAGTTCAGAAGCTTCGGTTATTTTAAGTCTGCGTACTAGATTCGTGTTGCTTAGGAGCTGAGTTGCCTCAATGTTCACATGTTGACGGATCCTTTCTTCATGTCTCCGCGCTTTCATCCTGGCTTTCATTTAAGATGCGGTTCACTTTAAGGTCCATATGGAGGTCATTGTTCCTGACATACCAAGGTGCATCAACGATGTTCCTTAATACCATATTCTGAAATCTTTGGATGATATTTACATTGCTCTGATTGGCACAACCCCACAGGTGAATAGCATAAGTCCAAATCGGTTACAATATTTGCTTATAAAATAGAAGCTTTTGTCAGCCAATATATTTTTTCTGTATTTTAGTTTTAATTCTTCACTTTTCTTCTTGACGTGTGCTTTCCATCGTAGTTCAGCAACCCGGGTTATGCCGAGATACTTAGCTGTATTCGCATGCGGTTCTCATTTCTCGATTTATGGTAATCGGAATATGTTCGAATTATTCTTCATCTATTTGTCCATTTATATATTTGAGTTACAGGTGATTGTAACTTCTGTGTTGGTGAACTTCACCGGAGCTTTCCTTGGTAATAAGATCATACATAGGAGCTTTTTCGTATTCATATTAGATTTTATTTCACGCATGACTTCATTTGGTGTTGTCGGTAGGATTTATTTACTTTGTTCAGTTATTATCTCGGCTTCCAATGTTTGGTCTTCATGTGGCCGGAATATTTTTTCGAGGTGTTTAGCAAATTCTCCAGCTTTGTTTTCATTATTTCTAGCCCATTTCTCACCTGCTACTCTTATTAGAGGAATCTGCATTGCAGGTCTGGTACTTTGTTTGGATTAGTTGGGCAGTAGGTTGGTTTTCCAGTTGAGAGGGTTCACAACTGCATTTCCTGTGGATATTTTTTGTATTAAAGTCTCCTCCAAGTATAAATCGCTTTCCTAATTTACTGGGGAACTCGAGATAATCTTTTCCTTTCATTGAGTGCATCGGTGGGCGGTAAATACTACGAGTAGCAATACAAATAGAACTATTTTTTGTTTTGACAATAACAGCAGTAGCTAATTTTTAAATTTAATGATTGATTGTCTAGTGAATGTGTTTCCGTCATGAGACATACATCGATTTTTTCTGTGTCCAGGACCACTTGCAATTCTTGTTGATGTTGCATTAGCCCATTGGCATTCCAGCATAAGATTCTATCGTTTAGGGATGGCTCCCTTAGTGCTGTACTCTAGTTTCTGTAATCGCTCATCAAATGTATTTAATCTCCTTAAAATTAATTATGTGTCCGTTTAACACGAGTACAAAAAAAATGTTAAGACTTTACCCAAAAATCGTTATCTTATAAAAGTTTCATTATAGTTCACCGTTCATTTAGCATTTTGCCATAATTATCCGCTATTTTGAGAAGAGGAAGTTCTTAAATGGTGGCACAGGTCTTCCTAAATTGGGACACCCTGCCTCCCAATAACTCTGTTGATTACGGCAATATAAATCCCCTACCCTAAGCTGCCAAATCACAGACTCACAATAAATTATACATTATGTAGTTAGAATTGCGACGTGTGGAACAGCAATCAATATGGTATTCGTTATACCTTTAATCTTCGACCTTTAACAAGTAACTACAGTAATTTAAAACTTAAATTCCCCCAATCTGAGAGAATGTACAATATTGAAACATTTTTTTTGAAGATTTGGGTAGTTTTTTCTACTAATAACATTAAAGGAGCAGCGTCTGTAAAATATTGCCATCAGCAAAATATTGCAGGTTAATTTAAAAATGCACATTTTATAATACTTGGAAATCTTATTAAAAAACAAATAAAAATTAAAAATATATCAGTAGCGGGTTATAATCTACGCTTCCCCCATAATCGGCGAAAATGGTGATGGTTGCTCAAACAAACGTAACGTGTTGACAGAAAACAAATATTAGGCTGATATAAAGTGAAACAAATATTAGACTCATATAACTGAAAATTTAACGAAAATTGAAATATATTTGCACCTCCATGTGATTGATTAGTTTAAAAGTCGGTCACATTCTAATAAAAACATTCAGCAAAATTGTTGAATTAGAAATATTCAATGTAACCAATCTAATTATAATAAATAATAGTAATACGCCGGTATTATACAAACATTACCGGATTAATTTCAGATTTAGACATTTAAATTTAGGACCAATGAATCTTCGATAGAATAAATACCTGCCAATTCCATATCGCTAAAGTTCAAGGAAGAATTAAAGAAACTTAGAGAGCGATACTACGAAATATTTAAATATCAACCAGAAAAGAAGATATTCTTCCATTGTCAAGAGATTGTACAATTCGTATTTAATAACCATGTCCGAATCAAATATCAGCCTTATTCCAGCAACTTATCCGATGCTAACAAGAAGTACAACATGAGCTAACAAGAAGTATGTCTACAAGGATAAATGGTCTTGACATGTCAAGGCACACAAATATGTGCAGTACAATAACCATTGCTTATTGACGCATGGCTCTTTATATATTAGTATGAAGCTCCTCAAATATAAGAGCGCTACCACTAACTCAATCATATTTCAAACGCTTCATAAAGAAGTTCTATCTAACTAAGACAAGTATACCGTTATATACCTGCTCACAATTTGTAAACCTTCTTCCCGACCTCGATTCTGGGGCCCGTAAAATTATGGGTCTCGGTGGGGCCTCCCATTTTCCACATACCCTGAGCAGTACAAACAAAGAACAATTTTTTCTTTAATTGCGAGCTACCAGTCAGCAGTCTACAGGGCATCTAGCAAAAAAAATGACAACCGCTTACATAATAAACTAAACAAACTTAGAGAAATTAAATACCTACATATTCCATGGGTTTCATCCATCAAGTCTTCAGATACATTTTTCGGAAATTATTGAGGTCATTCTGAGTGAATATTATTCGAACTTTCTCGTCTTTATGTGCAATATACTCTTCTTCACTCTCCTCCGTTTCATTTCCACTGTTGTAACATTTTTCCCCGCCGGACGCTTCACTGTCACCTACGTGATCCCTTGAAACTTCCATTACTTCATTGTTTGAAAAACTTGAGTTGATTAGTAATTAGACTTTACAGGTTTCGTCATTGTACATACATCTGCGTACTTTATATTTGATTTACTCTTTAAATTGAAACCTTTCACTTCGGTATTACAAAAGTAACATTAGGTTTTTTCCATATTGCGGGTGTAGTATATTTTAAATTTGAGTTACTGTTAGTATTCTTCCACCGCTTTAGCATAGTTGAACATGCATTGCATAAGGATCTCTCTACCGAATCGTGGTTTATATTATTAGTCGAGTCAGATATAGTCTTCCGACATTTAGCTATTTCAAATTTACCACAAATGTAACAAAACACTTTCGGCTCCCTATCACACTGATGTCTTCTTGTAGCCGTATACTACTCAAAGGGCCAGTTGCCTACCCTTGAGAAGCTACGGTCGCATGATGATGTATTCCTACCCTGCATCGTACCATTTTTATGTGTGGTTTCCATGACGGCATGAAAGCCGTAACCCAGAAATTAAGCCGGATAGCGGGATAACTCCGTTGTCCTTCGTTACCACGTGGAGGTGCCCTGGGGTTTAGTTGAAAACTGGTGGGTGATGGAGCAAAACGGACATCGGATTCGTATTCAGCTCATCAAAATAGTTAAGAATTGACATGTCAGACCTCGGGTTCAGAAAATATTTTTTTTGAGTGCCGGTGTTATTAATTACAAGGCCGCAATGATCGAAGTAAGAAATTATGATAGAAAAAATAAAACTTTTTTCATACAAATCTTATAAAAGATTATGTTTTTTAAATGTTAAGTTGTTATCTAGAGTTTTTCTTTAAATGAAACTTGATATTCTAAAGCCGCTCGATCAGTGATCAACACTTAGTGCATCCTTATCTATACCTTAAAGCACATAAGTGCTATGCCCACTTTTACAATTTGTGGTAAATACAAAATTAAGATGTCAGAAAGCTATTCTTTATCATTTATAGTTCAGTTTTCTGGTGCTACACTCTTTTAGAACAATATTTGCAAGGATAGTGCAAATTTAAAAGGACATTGAATAAAAATTCAAAATATTTTCGAATTTAGAGACATTGTTCTAAATATTCAAAATTTGGAAGAAGAATGATTCCAAAGATTTTAGCTCATGTAATAAAAATTCTGAATTACACGGTTATGCAAAAAAGAGTTAACCTTAAATTAATTTACATTTTCTCTCTTTTTTTAAAAAATTTGGGTTTGGTTTGTTTTTTAATACCAATTCAATGCAAACTGGTTAAATTTCATATAAGCTTAATATGTTCATATTATTAATTAATAAACGATTTTTAACCCGATTTCCTTAGTTCTATCCTTTGTAATGCCAAATTACAGTCAAGTTTTAATATTCATTCTATTAACCCACTGGCGGCCAGAGGTACTCGCGGATCCTGCAAAGCGGAGTCCCCAAGATTTCAGAACACCTCAGAATTTGTTTTCCAAACACGATTAAAGTAAACAAAATTTAGTTCTGGAGATTCTGGCGAATTAATTATACAGTTTCTACTTCAAGGTGAAGAAACGGCTTTAAAATTAAAATTTAAAATTTGATTGTTATTTGGCGTGGTAAGCGATCCGACTAACGGAATTGGGCTGTTGGTATTTTAGATCAATTAATCTGGTATGAACGATATGGTACAGAGATATGATGTAACCTAACGTTTGACCCAAACCGCACAAATAAAATGACCAAAAATTCCTTAAAATTCCTACAGGTTAATTAGAAACTAAAACGAAGTAATAAAAAAATAACCTGACTAAACGTTTATTGTTTTGAAAACAAAACAATATTAAATTAAACAAACATATACATAGTTTGTTAAAATAAAAACCACAAAGCCGATAAACTTGTTCTATGTAATTGTACTTAAATCAACTCGTATAAAGAAAACAAATTTTTAACTCGAATTACAATTCGTACATAATTATGAATACAAATATTACGCGCATATCCAAACAATAGTTTTATATTCCAAAGCATAAAAAAACATTAATTAATATTTGTTTTGTTTTTGGTTTAATTTCCTGTTTTAATTAATACCATTTAAGACGAATACACATTCTATATATAAGCGTAAATGCCTTAAAACAAAATTCGCGCGTTCTTAATATAACGAGACCGGCAGTAGGGATAGTTTTAATCACATTAATATAATATGTAATAAAGAGTTCTGTTAAATTAATTTCATTAATAGTTTAATTAATATTTTTTGATCTTTGTGATCTTCTTACATGAATGATGCTTTGCACGAAAGATGCCAGCTCTAAAAAAACATAAACCATTGTTTGTTTCATCCAATAAATGTGATATTAAATTAAATATTCTTAATTAGCGCGATAGCACCAGCAACGAACTATGAAATTTTTATAAAAATACTAGATAGCGCATAATAATTATGATGATGCTTAACATTCTACTAAAATGTTCTTCTTTTCTGACATTTTTGGCGTCTACAGACATTTAAATTTCGAGGAGCACACCAAAAATATTATCGTAGCTTGAAGATATAGCATGCATTTTTATGACGTGTTTTCGGTGGCCACAATATAAGTTCAATCGCCAGACGCATGTTTCATATGAACCGGACACTATCGTCTTATCGTTCAATTATTTTAATTGAATTGTTTATCCCAAGGGACTAGATGAATAATAAAAATTATAAGCATATAATGTTTTTAATTGTAATTATTTTATATTGTGGCGCTAAATACGAAAAATTAAAACATTATGATCTTAACGACTATAACACGAGTAGATGGGAGAAATTTTTTAAATGCATTGATGCATCATTTTATGCAGCTTTGCCATAAAATAATATTTACCGCAGTAGTTTAGTTTCTATAACTTGTCTTTTGACAACTTTTTCTTGTATTGATGTAAAATTTAAATCAATAACTTTCATTTACTTAAGTGTACCAACAAAATTATTGTTAATTTTATCAATGATCGAGCTTTTAATTATAAAATATACTCGGTTAACATTTTCACTGTAATTATTACGGCTTTTTAATTAGCATAGTCATGTAAATTGTCATTGTCATATGCGAATTAGGTAGTATCCCTTAACAAATAATATAAATACTTTAGATAAGAATGTTAGATGATTCGAGATAAGATGTTTGCCTATTGCTTTGTACACAATTTAACTTTAAAACAATTAACCCTATTTGGCTTTTTTCATTTTATAAATTAATTCAATTTAATTTAAACAGCAAATCGGAAATGAATAATCCAAAATTCGAACTTAACAACAATTGAGTGAATTAAAATTTTGTAGCCGAATTTTTATGAGTAACATTGGAATTTTTTAAGAGCCAATTAAATCTGTAATAAGAATTTATCAACTTAACCTAAACTAGTTTATATGTGCGTCAAATAACGTGTTGCGCAACAATGGCTACTATTTATCTTGCTAGAATATTAGTAGAGACCTACAAGACTATTGAAATGACTTGTTTAAATTATATGAATTTTGAAGACCGTCACTCTCATCGAACCTGTATCAGATCAGTAAATTTGAGACATATGATAATATTTGAAATATTTTTTACCCTTAAATTTTTGCTGGTGTAAGTTAATGTATGCAGAAGCGCGATGCAAATAGAATATTTCTTTATGTGGTCGGGGCCACAGGTATTTTCAACACTGGTGCCGATGCCAAAAGGTAGTTTTGCCTAGCCTACCTATGTACCTCCATTTTGGTTTTGGTTTTGGTCATAATATGTACTTAGATATGAACAAATATTTCCTTATGTGATCTTAGCCAAGGGGATTCCCAAACAAATCAAGTGCTTAGGAATTATCCTAGAAAATACGATTCATATAAAATTGTACTGAAATCCGAAAGCAAATATTTCTTTACGTAACCGTGACCACAAGATTTCCAGACACATCTGCGGATGCCAAAAGGTAGTTTCGTCTATCCTGAATGAAACCTGCTTAGGAATTATCTAGAAAGTACGATTCATATAAAATTGTACTGAGATTCGAATGCAAATATTTCTTTAAGTGGCCATGGCCACAGCGATTTCCAAACATATCTACGAATGGAAATATTTCTTTACGTGGCCTTGGCCACAGGGATTACCAAACACATGTGCTGGTACCAAAAAGGAATTTTGTATATGCTGAGTTGAACCTAAATATCGTCATTGTAACATGACCTGACTACAAATTCCTTAAGATTTATCGTAGCAAGTACGATTCATATAAAATTGTACTGAGATACGATTATAAATATTTCTTTCCGTGGTCATGGCCACAAAAATTTCTAAATACATCTGCTCATGTCGAAAGGTAGTTTTGTCTATTCTGAGTTCAATCTATATACCACCATTGCAATATCATATGGCTAAAAGATGCTTAGGAATTATCCTAGAAAGTATGATTTATATAAAATTGTACTGGGATAGGAATTCGAATATTTGTTGACGTGGTAAACACATCTGCTGTTGCCGAAAGGTAGTTTTGCCTACCCTGAGTGCAACCTACACATCGCCATTGCAATATGAGCAAGACCCTTAAAAATCATCCTTGAAAGTACATTCCGATTTGTGATATGTCAAGTTTTCAAAATATTTTGTAATCTGTTATGTGGATTTTATAATAAATCCGACCATGTGCCTAAACTATAAATATTATGGATTTTGAATAATTAATCCAGAGAAGTGTCTTTAACTTGCAATTTTATATGCAAGAAAAAATTTCTTCTTTTTCTTTATAACTCAAGTTTGTTGTGTATAAAGTGCATGGGGATTTCATCCCTTGATCTTTCATAGTAAAAATGAGAAAACAAAAATAGGTTTTCCCCCATAAAATTCAAGGAATGCAACCCCCATGAACTTAGTATACTTCAATAGCTTATAAATTTCATGACGAATCATCTCTATTTTGTTTTGTTTAAAAATATTAATTATAACTCGAATTATAAGGAAAAACTAATTGGGCTTCTCATCCCCTAAAATTGGATGAGGAACACGTTTCAAGGAAATCGGTATGTTCGGGATAGAGGGCCAGTATAACTTGGTTGGTGGAAAATGTGCATGTGTTCTTGATTAGCCAGCTGAAACCGCTTAGAAAATCTATGCGAAATATCAATTATAGAAAAATTTTTGGAATATCCAACAAAGCGGTTGAATTCATCTTTCTGTGAAATATGTCTAATGTGGTTCTTAAATTTTGCCCTTTAATTCAGATTTCTGACTATAATTTTATATGCCTTGCATTTTATTGTTCTGATTACAAAAACGGATCAAAATATAAGTTTCCAGTTTGTTTTTCTGTATCTCAGAAGCTCTCGCGGGCCAACGACTTCAAACAGGTTTGGCAGATTCGGCACGCAGGCCATAGTTTGGGCTTCGCTGTAATCTAGCATAAAAGATTTATAGTTTTTTATTTCGTTTATCCTTATTTTGAGAAAGGTACCTACCATTTATCAAATTTTGTGTGTTTAGTCTGAGTATTATTCCGCAGCTTAATTACAATATACGGTACAAAACCTTGAATCCTTAGTATACCTTGGATCATGTAAATGCCAATTTATCTTCTAAAAATTAAGATAACTCAATTGTTTTTCTATAATTTTAAAGGCACAGAGTTCTTCTTTTTTCTCTGGAAGTAGGAATGTTCTGCATAGTATTTTCCATAAAGCAACCAATGAATTGAAAAAATTGTGTGAAAAATAAAAATAAAATTTATTTAACACATTTTTTCTCATTTTTTCTGATGTATTAACAAATTGTTTCACGATTTTTATCTAATCACGCTTAGTTTTTGAAATATTGGGAATCGTCCCAATGAGACACCCAGTATTATGAATTGTAAATTGGCTTTCTTCTTATCATAAAAAATAATTGTATTACGTCCATAATGTTTGTATAGATACACTTTATTTACTTGTGCTAACTAACCTTTTCAATGTAACTGTCAAACTAATTAATACCTATAGGGTGGTAAATATATCATTCAATAAACTCTGCCAAAGGCAGGCTTTTCTCTGCAAGTATCGTTCTAATGTATATTAGAATTCCCACTAAGGTAATAATAATAAACATTACTAATCGCGGTAATTGATCCTACCAAGCTTACAAAATTTATTTATTTATTATACTAAAATGTGTTTACATATATACATTCACAACTGAAATCCGACAGGTGGTGAAGTCATCAATTTGATTAATGAGCCTTTAACTCTGTCAAATAAATGCTGAATCATTTTGAAAAATGCTAACTCGTGTATGTATGTATTCACAAAAGTAATATTGCGTGTTACTTAGACTAAAACAATAAAGATTTCATACGAACTGACACAACGAAGCTAAGAGACTATACCAGAGAGGTCTCGAATTAACCGAAAGTAATCTTCAAACAAACTTTTATAAGATTTCATGTTTTAATTTTTCATAAAATGACGAAAACTTTTCAAATTTCTTTTTTCAGTTTATTATTTCTCTTTTAACGTAATATCTACTTATTATTTACCAAGTTTACGACTGGTTTGTGTATATAACACAGAGACAAATATTTTAATTATTTTAGTCTTCTAATTAATTACCTAAATTAGTTTACCCGCATATTATGGCGTGACCAAATTGTACATTTCGTTTGTTGTATGATAACACGGCATTAAATTACGTCAGATAGCTAAATGACTTGATATTCTGTTTTAGTTCTCGGTAACAAATTTGTCTCTTTTAACACAATCCAAATTTGTTTCCAAAATATTTGCCCGATTTCTAGAATTTTCTTACTGTGACTCTTACTTATGGCTTGCGAACTTCGATATTTATACAAAACACCCACTTTACACAATTAACTACTCTACATACAATTAATAATATTTTAAATGCATTTCGTACAAGTACAATTTAAAAGGTTAAATTTAAAAAAAAAATCATTTAACCTTTCTTATGCTTTATAGCGTTCAAATTATTTTATAATCTATACTGCTGCATGTTTCTAAGTTTAATCAAATTTAATATAATTACAATACAATATGTTTTTTTATTTTGAAGTAGAATAAATCAGGAATTACAAACATTTTATAGTACTATTATGCTATGTTGCGGTATGTTTTGAAGTAAGGAGTTGTCTGTGTATGAATATATTAGTCGGCTGGTTGAATTTATATTAATAAATCCCTTTTAGTTCCGAGCCAAAAAGTAATTTGTTGAATTTTGAGGAAAAGATAATAAAATATTAATTTGACAGGTTACATTAATGACTATGGTCTATTATTTCTTGAAAATAATGATATTAAGCACTTAAGAACTGAAGTATAAATAGGTTCCGAACTGCAAATTTTTAACTCATAATAAGTTATAACGATACATATATCGTTGTTCGTCACTAAAAGGGCTAATTCGCTTGAACTCGAAGATCTATTCTGATTAATTTAAGTTTAAGTAAAAGTAAATTTTTTTTAGATTGTACAAGCAATTTGACATTCCAATGCCTGAAATGTGAGACACACTATATCTTTCAGTAGGATATTGTTTGTGTTAGGTCAGCTTCTATCAAGTTTGTTTAACCAAGCAGCCAAATAATTTTTAAGGCTTTTCGAAAACCATTTAAAAATAAATTGCACATCGGTGAACCAGTTTAGGCAGGAGGTATTTCCATCGATCCTTCCTCTTGTTACCATCTGGAAAATTCTATTTGTCGAAACCTCACACAATAGAACAGCCAATTGATCTAATTGTGTCACAACTACTGTCGACTTGTTAGTTTATGCGTTGCCTTGTTGAGTGAAGTACCACTTTTCTTCGCTAAATATTGTCGTTTCTTCTAGATTACCCGGTTGCCATAACCTTGCCGGCTTTTGCTTTTTATACACTTCAACCAGTAATCATTGATTTGACTTTTATTTTGCTTCTGGCATTTAATCGAGAATCTATACTTAATCGAAATCCATCCTTTTGTTCTATTGATAGAGAATACGGCAGGGCAGGTACGGTAGGTCTTGTAAACAATTTTTAAATTTCCAATTGTTCGTGCATCGTGATCGAAGTCAATTATCTGATATAATTTCACTCGACTGGAGTTGTAACCTCATTTAGACTCCAACCTTAAGAAATTTAACGCTCGTTATTAGAAATAGAAATTCTTTAAGCTGAGCTATAACTTAAAATATTAAAGAACATCCAATTTAGATATAATGAGCCTATAAGTGATACAGTTTTATTTTTATACAAAATAGAACATTGTATGCCTGCGAGATGACAAATAATCTAAAAATTAATGTATTTTCTAAATTTCATTGAAACATCATTTAAACTGAATTAAACAACTGTGTTGGACAAAAATATTAAAAAGAAGAGACACTGTTATATACAGCCAATGTATACAGCAAACAATAAAATCAGGAAATATTTTTTGGGTAAGAAGACAAAAAGTACCATACCAATTTTTAATGTAATTTTGAATAGTATCTTTAGGCGGCGGTAATACCAACATGATAGATTTATTTTGTCGTTTCATGAGACATGATCTGGGGTGCTATTCTTGAACTATTACGAAAATTTTCGTATTGCAAGTTAGTGTAAAAGTTTTACAAAAACTAGGATTTTCGTAATACTTTTACACTAACTCGCGATACGAAAATTTTCATAATGGTTCAAGAATAGCACCCCTGGATTGAGATTTTGCACAAAAAGCGAGAAGCGAGTTTGTGTCTCTTTTACTTTAATTTAATATGAACACTATTTCGCTTAGTCATTCGTCTATGTCTCTCATCAACGAAGGTACGGGGTGGAAGCGGAGAAAAGGAAATAGCTCTTATTGACTGAGGTCGCAATATAAAAAGAGACGCCTTTTGTGCAGAATCTAACATCTGATCTGGATCAGATCAAACGTCAAGAAATGCAGCTAATATTACAATTTTTTTCGTGAGTTGTTGAAGTTGTATTGTTATTTTATTGGGGAATAGCAAAAACATTTATTTTTTATTGCTACATGTGAATAAATCCACTCAAGAATTTAAATAAATACATCAAATATTGTCAATAATTTTTTATTTTTTTTTAAATTTTATTATTTGGTTTATTTATTTATAACAATAGATTTTTTGTTTGTTTTAATATTAGAAACTACGCCAATTTTTTAATTAAGCTTTACTCAGCAGTACTCATGTTGTTTTTTCTTAATTCTCGTTCTGTTAATATGCTTAGCTTTCTGTATGGTGTGACAAACAGTTTGTAAAGAGGCATTAACACCGAGTTTTCCTTGATACGACGAGCAGATAAAGCAGAATTGGAGGAAATTATTTTATTGTTATCAATTGGATTTAATAAGGATAAAAAGCAACCTTTCATATTTTTCCGATAGTTTTCTAGATTTTTAAATAATTAGGCACAACAATATGAATTCGGTTTGTCTATGAACCAACCCGGATGTCCCTATTCGTTTAAGGTTTTGTTTTTCCCATGTTATAAAAAAAAAAAAAAAAAACTAATTTAAATTTTAGATTTCGTAAGTACTTACCTACTAAACCGAAACAAAAAAAAACACGAACTGGATTTATTTACGTGTGCCACTAAAATTGCACATTTTTTAGCATAACTCGATAAAGATCAAAAATGTAGAATTTTTTAAGCCTACTACAAAAAAAAATGTTGATCTATTTACATATCTAGTAAGAAAATTACCAAAAATAAGACTAAAGCATGGTTTCCACGATGGCGAGGCGAAAAAATTAGTCAAATTAAAAAGAGGAAGGAATAAAAAAAAATAACATAAGAGTGAATGAAACTGCAACAAGTCGTTACTCCGAATTTTTATTTATTTATTTTTGACGTTTCAATTATTAAAATTAAATTTTGTTAAAAATGGATACTATTGAGTAACTAATGGCAATATATGCCGTTATGTTTTCAAGTAGCACTGAGAGTGATTCTGGCGATGAAAAATGTGTTCCCCAAATCAAAAAAAATATATATATATATTTAATAATAAAATAAATATAAAATTTTCTTTAAATTGACAATATGAATTCCGAAAATCAGCGGCTAATCCGAAAAAAGATGATGCATCTAATCTTTTTTTCGGATTAGACGTCCTATTTCGGAGTGCTGAATTAAAATTTTTAAAATTGGACGTCCCAATTTTTCTGTCAAAATGGTATTTTCTCTCTATCGTACTATTGGTGAATTTTTGCTTTCTCTTTTTAGTTTGACTAATTTTTTCGCCTCGCCATCGTGGAAACCATGCTTTAATCGCGAATTCATTGATTTGTTTCGTTGGAATTAACCAGCTATTGTAGCATAATTAGTTCTGACACAAAGTAGATTGCGAATAGAATAATTACAAAGGGAAATTTATCTTTTATGTCACACATCTCTAAACGTCAATAAAAATCATAATAAAAAGAATAAAGTATTCATATATGAAACATGTTTCAGCTTACTTTGTTTACAGCTACGAAGATGTAGAGGATGAAAAACTGTACTCCATCTACTCTGCACTTGTTCTCGTCTAGCGTTAAGCAGATGGACATTTTTTAGAGCTCCTCTCCTCAGTGACCTGGCGGATCCCAATGGGAAGGACGTCAGGTGTATTCAACGCTTCATTGTAAGCTCTGGATGGTTCAGTGAGTAGAGCCGAGAAAAATTGTATGTGGTTTGGCTACGGGCCATTTTTGTGTTAAGTCGGTCCCTTAGGACAGCCACCCTAACCTAACCGAACCTAACCTTGTTTACCGTATTTTTTTGTTGTTGTTTTGTAAATGCAAAATTTGCATTGAAAAAGATGCACTCGTAAGCATGACTGTTTTTTTCTATGGTTGCGGAGACAAATTTATAAACCGATGTAATTTTTTTTAAAAATAGGTATACTATTACCCTACGTGTGAAAAAATATAAAACAAATTGCGAATAATCGCACAGCTACTTAGGTGAGAACCCATAGTAAGTATTCATCAACTACTATGAAGATGACGTTTTCAAAAATCAAAATCGATTTTAGTTCAAATAAATAAACATTATCATACAATAAGGAAATTTTCTTATTGCAACATACACTTTAGAAGTTCGCTTACTTTACAGACTTTTCGGATTATTTGAAAAATTATTATTAGATTTTGACATATAGTATTTAGACAAATGAACAATAAATTAAAATTGAATTATAGTAATGAAAATATTTGCCTATACCTTAGTTAATTTGAAATATAGTGATTAGAAATATTTGCAATTCAACTCGACTAGCTCAAAGTAGAATTTTAGCGATTTCACTCTTCAGCCACTACATAAGATGTTCGACTAACTCCATCCATTCAATGTATACTATAAAAACCATTCCAATTCTTGTCAACATTTATATTTTTTACTAAAATCTAAAATTGCCCATTATAATCAAATAAGCCGCTGGTTCGTTGATTAAAGTGAGTTTAGAAAAAAACGAGTAACCTTGGGTTAATTTTCATAATAATACTGTAAGAAGCGCCCTAACCGGCTACACGAATTTAAAAAGGCTGAAATAAAAATGGTCATCAAAAATGAATTAAAAATGCTGATTTTTGTATGAACACACCCTTTTTAATTCTAATTTTTTAATAAATTTACTGAAATAAAAAAGGTCTTTTTTATTTCATTAATGAATATTTTTTGATGACCATTTTTTTTTTAATTCGTGTAGCCGCCTTAACCACATGGTAAATTTTTTGTTTAAATTGATTTTTTATTTTGTAAATAATCTTTCGCGATCACAACTTACTGCGTAATTTTGTTCTTATATTCTTTTATTACAATATAAACTAAACTACATAAATGCATGAATATAATCATTAATTCATAAAGTAAAAAGAGGTGGAATTCATCAACTCTTCCCCACAGTTCAAGATTCAACTGTTTATATTCTTAATTCTTAATTGTTTCTTATTATTCGTGAGTGACAAAAATGTTCGATTTTAAAATCAAAATTAGTGGTTTCATTTTGTAACGATCGGCTTTGTTCGATTGCTCCAAGTTGCACACACGGTGTACTCACACACAGACGATTTAACATTTTCTTTTGTAGGTAGGAGTGATACGTAATTTTAGGGAGGCGAGTAGACGAGAAAGGAAAGGCGCAACAACCTGCAGAACAACGTCAAGCAATATTTGCTATGGTTAATACAAATTTTGGGTGACCGCATGAGGAACACGATGATGATGGAACGAAATCTAGCCTTTCCTCAACCGAAAAATAGCAAAAAAAAAAATATAACGGAAAAAGAGTGAAACTATAGAGTAAAAATAAATAATATTCTTAATTAATTAAGTTTCATCACAACAGCTTTTCATCATAACTTGCTGGCTATAAAGGAGAATGCTTGTAATAGGGGATTGTGATTGTTGTCTTCCCTTGTGTTGATTCCTTCCTCCATAACACAAAAATGTGTTATGGATGATGAAACTTATTTCACTGTTGAAGATAATGGAATCGCAGCCAAAATACTACTGCGAGTCTCCCAAATACGAAGTTATAGAAAACGAGAAGTTTATTCATAAAACCAAGTTTTTCAGGGAAAGTTTTATTGTGGCTATTAGTGAACGTGGCATTAGTGACCCAGTTTTTTTCAAAAGTGGTCTGGCGGTTAATGCGCAAACATACACAAAGAAATGTTACCTGGTGCTTCAGAAATTTATAGACAAATATCATAAAAATGATGAGGCGATTTTTTGGCCTGATTTGGCATCCTCACATTAAGGCAATGCAATGTTGTCTGATTTACGTCAACGCAGAATCGAATTTATTACCAAAGACTGTAATCCACCAAATGTTCCACAACTAAGGCCAATTGAAACTTTTTGGGCAAATTTGAATAGAATGGTACACAGTAACGGATATCGTACCAAAAATGTTGATTGTTTGATAAGAAAGGTAAAAAAAAAATTAAAGAAGATCGATACATCAGTGACGCAGGCGGCAATGAAAAAAGTGCCAGAAAGCCAATCGAAATGGGGCGCAAATTTTTTAGTAAATTTTATCTAAGAATTAAAGTTGTGAATAAATTAAGAAACAAAAGTATTGTATTAGTAAAATAATTTTTTTCATTTTTTTTATTGTTTGCCCATATTTTATTCCTCATACGTTACAGTCAAGACAGATAAAATGAAGCTTTAGAAAACTCCACGCCAATACTCTGAGTTCTATATGGCTTAAAATATTAATATATTTCTGATAAGAGCCGACGACATCCTACCGGCAATGTTTCAATTTTGCTTTAAAGTCAATTGACAACTTAAAACAAATAGTTTTTAAATCAAAAGTAACATTAATTACTTACTTTTGAAAAATGTTTTTGATTAAACTATTCAAATGCAAAAGAAATACTTTCAATTTAAATAGCCTTATGTTTAGTAAGCCTTTGATTCAATTGCTAGTTAAAGTGTATAAATAAATATATAAAAAATTTCATAATTTCATAGGACCAAGTTTTTCAGGGAAAGTTTTATTGTGGCTATTAGCGAACGTGGCATCAGTGACCCAGGGTTTTTCAAAAGTGGTCTAACGGTTAATGCGCAAACATACACAAAGAAATGTTACCTGTGCTTCAGAAATTTATAGACAAATATCATAAAAATGATAAAGTGATTTTTTGGCCTGATTTGGCATCCTCACATTACGGCAATGCAATGTTGTCTGATTTACGTCAACGCAGAATCGAATTTATCACCAAAGACTGTAATCCACCAAATGTTCCACAACTAAGGCCAATTGAAACTTTTTAGGCAAATTTGAAGAGAATGGTACACAGTAACGGATATCGTACCAAAAATGTTGATTGTTTAATAAGAAAGGTAAAAAAAAAATTAAAGAAGATCGATACATCAGTGACGCAGGCGGCAATGAAAAAAGTGCCAGAAAGCCAATCGAAATGGGGCGCAAATTTTTTAGTAAATTTTATCTAAGAATTAAAGTTGTAAATAAATTAAGAAACAGAAGTATTGTATTAGTAAAATAATTTTTTTCATTTTTTTTTATTGTTTGCCCATATTTTATTCCTCATACGTTACAGTCAAGACAGATAAAATGAAGCTTTAGAAAACTCCACGCCAATACTCTGAGTTCTATATGGCTTAAAATATTAATATATTTCTGATAAGAGCCGACGACATCCTACCGGCAATGTTTCAATTTTGCTTACAAATAGTTTTTAAATCAAAAGTAACAATAATTACTTACTTTTGAAAATTTTTTGATTAAACTATTCAAATGCAAAAGAAATACTTTCGATTTAAATAGCCTTATGTTTAGTAAGCCTTTGATTCAATTGCTAGTTAAAGTGTATAAATAAATACATAAAAAATTTCATAATTTTGGTTTAAAAACAAATGCTTCTATTTGAATAAACAATTAAACACATGATTTGAATAATCAATTTTTAATTCAAAACTACAAATTTAATAGTATTTTTCGTTGCTATACTTTAAGGAACAATGTAAATTTGGCAATTTTTATATTTATAATGTACAATATTTTTAACATATTAAGTTACAAGACAACAAATATTCAAAAAACTCTTATTCGAAAACCAGATAGGTACATAAAACTTCTATAAATTTATTAAAATTCAAATTATAACGAAATATAACTTCAAACAGCTTAAATTTGTTGAGATATGTTAGTGTACAACACAGATATTACAGATAATAAAGGGATTATCGCTAAGAGCCGCTTATTTTAATAAAAACCCAAAAAACATTGTTTTTTCGGAACACCCTTTATTTTTTACGAGAAACATTAATTCTACTTTTTTGCAAACCTAGTTTGCATTTTCAGCAAACCTAGTTTGCATTTTCATCGATTTTATGTAATGAATGGAAATAACCAGAGCCTTCTAGAGTATAGAGCCATAATCAAAATGACATATTTTTTTAGAAGCTGTTTTAGTGGTATAACTTTTCACTGATTTACATAGGAATCCTTAGTAAAAATGGTGTTTTTTAGCTTCAAGTTTTTCAATGAAAAAAGCAAAAATATTATAAAATGTTTATATAAATATTTTCTACATATCTTCAATAACAATTTACAAGAAGGCTATATTGGTATTAAGTAAATATTGGTTGCAGAAATATTAAAATTAAATTATTTCTAAAATATATTTTGCGAGCTTTCATTTTGAAAAATACATCAAAGTTGGCTGTGATGAATTAAAATAATACCTGCTAAATTTATCTTTAGTTTTACTAGTGTACGTAAGATGTCTAAAATATTTAGAGAAAAATACGAAAAAAAATTATTTAGTCACAAAATTATCACTCGTACTTAATATTTTATGAATTTGTTTTGCTTTTCCTACAATTTTTTTACTTGAAAATTCCTCAGGTGGTAATTTTTGGTATGATTTTACCAAATTTTTACGGCCATCACTCCCATCTATGTAATGTTTATTGACTTAATCACCAAACGAATTGTAGTAACCTTTTATTTTAATTTGACCAGAATGCTGTTGTTATGAATTTTTTTTATATTTTGGTTTAAATAAATCAATTATTATAAGCAAAGAAACAATTTACTTAAACGACATTCCTATATGTTGAAATTCAAATATTTATGAAAGAATTTCAGAAATCATAATCAATAATTTGTAACGTTTTCATTTAAAAATTTGTCTTAGGAAAAAAAGTGACTTCCCATATGTTTTGTGTATTTTACTATGAAAAGTTTGGTTTTTTCCTCGTTTCTAATTCCTTTATAAAAGCTGTGTTTTTTAGACTATGGCTTTGTATAATCAAGGTTGCTTTGAAATAACTCGACAATTCTCGAAAGTTTAAAAAAAAACTTTCAGTTTACCAATATTTTCCTCTGTTTCATCGGAAAATATAAATAAAAATGAATAACTACTACTAAAAGCAAAGCAACCCAAATTACACAAAGCCATACTTTAAAAAATGAACTGTTGAATGTTCTTTTATAAAGAAATTGGAAATGAGAAAAAACCAAACTTTTCATATAAAACATATGGCTAATCACTTTTTTTCCTAAGACAAACTTTTAAATGAAAACGCTACAAATTCTTAATTATGATCTGTGAGATATTTTCATAAATGTTTGAATTTCAACATAAATGAACATCGGAAAATCGTTCTCATTTTCTTGTAATAATTTGTTTATTTAAACCAAAATTTATAAAATATTCATAACAACATCATTCTGGTCAAATTGAAATAAAAGCTTACTACAAATCCTGTGGTAATTAAGTCAATAAACATGACATAGAAAGCAGCCCAAGTTTGGTAAAATCGAACAAAAAATTGCCACCTGGGGAAATTTCAAGTTAAAAAATCGTAGGAAAAGCAAAACAAATTTACAAAATAAACAACTATAAACATCTGATGTACAGTAATAAAACTAAAGATAGATTTAGCAACAGCATTATTTACTTCGTCAGACTTTGATTTTTTCAAATCGAAAGTTCGAAAATATATTTTAGACATAATTTAATTTTAATATTTCTGCAATTAATATTTATTTAACAAAAATATATGACCTTCTCGTATGTTGTTGTTTAGATATGTGCAAAACTTTTATACAAACGTTTTATAATATTTTTGCTTTTTTCAATGAAAAACTTGAAGCTAAAAAACATCAGTTTTGTTATGTATTCTTATGGCGAATAATGAAAAGTTATCCCACTAAGAAAGCTTCTAAAAAATTATGACGTTTGGTTATGGCTTTATGCTCTAGTCTAGAAGGCTCTGCTAAAAGCCACTATGTCTTTTTATTTCAAATGGGTTCTCTAAACAATTTGCTTTTTGCAGTTAACTGTTTCTCAAAAAAAAAAAAAAAACACAGAATTGTACAAAAATCACGAAAGAAAAGCGGTAGTTTTTGAGACACGACCTTTAGATGAAGAACTATATTTTTCTACGATTTAAAGTAAGAGGGTACGTCTTGGTTCATCAAATTGTAACAAGTTACATTCAAACTAAATCGGACAATCGAAATCAACTGTAAACTGTACAGATCATGTTGTCCCACTAACCGCCGTTCTACCGCTATCGAGACAAAAAGTGTCCCTGTTATATGATTGAGTGCTCGAAAAGCACTAATTTAGCTCTCAAACTGAGCGCACGAGAACACCTCAATTTGAGCATCAGGTTACACTAAATTTCGTTAAAAATGCACAAATGACAGCCGAACACAATTGAAAGTAGTGTTGGTAAAACGATTTAATTCAGAAATTGTTTGATAGATGGCGTATCAATTTACCAAACATACCACCAGATGGTATTCCGAATTTTTTGTTTACATTAAAACAATATTTCCAATATTTGAGAGTAAAATTTATTAATAATAATCCAAAAAATTATTTATTTATTGTGCATAATATATGACATGTGCATAATTAAATTCTATGTATTTTTTTTTGTTAATCAAAAATGCACTATGCACAATCGCTATTTTTCACCAGGGTCGTGTGCGATTTTATATACAGTGGTGATCAAATTGAGTGCTCGAAAAGCGCTAAGTTAGCAATTAAACTGAGCAGTTATAAGCAGCGTTTTTGTATTCGCTCCGGATAGCTGCTATCGAGGGCCGTCATTTTTCTACGCCTAAATTTAAATTTGACGCGCTATTTATTGGTAAACTAAACTTATTTAATATCAAACTATCATTTTTAATTCAATTGTTTAGCGAAAACTTGATATAAAAAATATTTGGCTCTACCTATTTATACGGAACGCTATCGGGAGCCACTTTTTATATGACGGCTCTCGATAGCAGCTATCCGGAGCGAATAAAAAAACGCAGCTATAATTACACACACACATTTGAAATACCGCACATTTCTTTTTATACTTTTATACGTCTGTTTAATGATTTTTGTATGCCTTTTCACACAAAAATCTTCGGTCGCTCAGTCAAAGTACAACTGGAATATTATACGCAAGGCGCCCTAAAACGATAAAAGTATTTTCATTTTACTATTTCTCTTCACCTTAAAGCCGGCGATTATAACAAAGAAAAACCTTTCTCAAGGTGAAGTCGCTCTTATTGCTTTTTGTCCCATTACTTATCGTTCATGTTTATCGAGTTATAAATAAAAATTTAAAGAAAATAGAAAAAAATAGTTTCCCCTTTTCTCTACTTCAGTGCCAGCCATTAAAAATAAAAATCAGAATTTAGGTATAAAAGAATCTCAATATTTAAAATGGTTTCCTTTCTTGTATCATTACATACTCCCAATACAAAATATGTATTGAAACGAATGAAGGACTTTTCATTTATAAGTAAAAAAAAAAGGAAAAGAAACAAAAACATAGACAAACAGCCATGTATACAGGTACTAAAGAATATACATATGTACATATTAAATTATGAAGGCATTAACAGTTCAAGTGTTTTCGATTTTATGAGAAGATAAGACGAAAGCAAAATATTTATGACGAACAAAAAAATCAAAAATTTCTAACAGTGCTCCTCAAGTGTTTTCAACTGTGGAATATGGAAAATTCGGGACCCCACAAAAATTGTATTCAATAATAGAATAGCGAATTTAGCATTATTTTTTATTCTTGTTGAAGAATTTTAGATGTTTCGCGTAGCGGATGTAACGCTTCCGTGTCCCGTCAATTTAAAAAAAGTTTTACTAACCAAAAATTTAGGGATTAAAAAATGCCCACAAGATATATTTATTTCAGTGTGGAATTTCTGAAAATTGCTAAAATAATTTTAATTTAACCAAATTTTAATTTAATTTATTCTTCTGAATTATCAATTGTAAATGTGAAAACCGTTGAAACAATTAAAAATTAGAATTTTTCTGTACAATTTATTTTTAGATTTTTTTCAACTACCAGTTTTTGATGTAGTCAACCAATTTGAAAATTTTGTAACCCGTTTATCAATTGTGCTGTTTAATAGAGATATTATGTCGACGTTTTAATATTGTTTCCCAAGATGTCATGTTTTTTCCACTTACATGTATTAGATTTCTTTCAATTAATATACATTATTATTGATTGAAGGGCCATGTGGGCGATAAGCCACCTCGCACTGCGACCTAAAAGATCTATTGTGCTGGACCCTCGTAAGAGTAAAATCAACCGGAATACGGGGCAGGAGTAGGAATATACGGGAGTAGGACAATCCTATTGAGGTCCTTGGGCTCCAATGCCACCGTCTTTCTAGCGGAACTACATGCTGTAGTAAACATCTAGGAGGGAGAGCAATAAGCCCAGATAGTATGTATCACGTACCGGGAGGCAGTATTGTCAGGTTCATTAGGAACCTGAATATTACGGGCGGATAATTAAGCAGGGTCCAGCACAATAGATCTTTTAGGCGGAGTGCGAAGTGGCTGATTGCCCGCATGGCCCTCCAATAATAATAATAATAATAATTGTGCTGGACCCTACTTAATTATCCGTCCAGTCAATATTCAGGCTCCTAATGAATCTGAAAATATTACTGGCCGGTACAAGATACATACTATCTAGGCTCATTGTTCTCCCTCCTAGATGTTGCAGTCTTTTCTGGAAAATGGCTGGGCATTGGCACATAACATGTTCCGCTGATTCCGCTTCCAGATCGCAGAAGCGGCATCCATCTGTCATAATTAGGTCCATCTTCTTAAGGTGATACCTTAAGAAGACATGACCTCTGAGGAAGCCAGTAAGCAGCCTCAACTCAGGTTTCCTAAGTTCAAGGCACTCCTTAACCCTGACAGACGAAGGTCATATACATTTCTTCGCCTGTCGCAAACCTGGATTTCCGCGCTAGTAGAAGGACTTTTGAACATCCTCCCAGCGTTTTACCGCTGCTCTAAGGTGTCCCTTAGTGACGCCGCAGAAGGGTTCTGGTCCAATAAATGGAGAGGCAGAACCCTCACGGGCGAGGCCACCAGCTGCCTCATTTCCTTCGATTCCAGTATGAACTGGCACACACATAAGTGCTACCTTATTTGAGCCTGCCAGATGTGTAATAACCTTCCGACAATCCCATACCAGCCTTGACTCAATGATACAAGACCTGAAAGCATTTAAGGCCGATTGGCTGTCTGATACAATATAAATCTTTGCATCGTTTAGCCCTTTTGCCTATCCTAGCGCAAAGTTCTATAGCATGTACTTCTGCTTGAAAAACGATAGCATTGGTACCCAAGGACTTCGAGAGGGTAGCGCCACTTCCGTGTGTTCCTATCCCCACCCCATCTTCCGTTTTTGATCCATCTGTAAACCATACCATGGACCCATGCTCAAAGGATGGTTCACCTGCACTCCACACATCCCGGTCAGGTAACCTAACACAGAATGGTTTGTGGAAGTCCAGTTTAGCTGGCATACAGTCGGAAGGCATTCCTATGGTAGGGTCTGTCTGAAATTCCTTAAGGATTTCCAGATGACCCACCATATTGCCTGGTTTAATATTTTCTTCCGCCTGCCTTTTCAGGGCCATAATCGCAGCATCCTTTTTAACATGCAGGTGTAACGGTGTCAGTCCTAGAAGAGACTCCATCGCAGCGGTTGGATATGATTTCATTAAGCCAGTAACATCGATGCAGGCTACACGCTGAACCTTATTCAATAAGCAATTAATATACATAGTATAATCCATATTAAAAACTAGAAATTTAATTTTTGTGGCTCTAAACGAAATATTATTGAATATGCTATTGAAAACGTCGTTTGTTTTGCTATGCAAACTATTTAGAAAATTAAGTTAGTTGTTGACTCCCTTAACAGCTCCACGGTTCTCTAGAATGCGTCGGTCCACAGTTATATTAGCACTGTTGTACATGACCAAAAATAATTTTTGAATTTGAGATTTTTTTCTCTCGATGTTTTTGTTTAATTTTTTTCCGAGTTACTTCGTTCATTGAACTAGAAAAAGCTCATGGAACCGTGTATAATGGGTTATGTTTCGTTAACGCCGGTCCATCTGTTATCAACATAAAAATAAAAATGTGAACACCAAAAAAGTAATCTATAGAAAAAATCTATCTATAATCCTTATAATCTCCACTTCAGTGAGAACGGTTTCCATAAATAAAAAATATTTTATAAAGAGCTGGGTGAGCCGCTTATGGTCTAACTTCATGCATTTGATTTGATACGTTATCGAAGTTTAAATAAAAGTCACCAAATTAAAACAACAAAAATAATTTTCTAAAATTAAAATAAAGAACAACCGAATTCTCGGGTAAATATTTTCATCCTTTTACAATAAAATCCGTCTATCCGTTAACTATATACAACTAAAAATACAAAATACGGCGGAAAACAATCGACCGAAATCTCGCTCATGTTTGAGACATTACCAGCTAGCTCAGACGCAGCTCACCAGAACCATTTTTATATTTTCTAATATTCTTATTGCCTAATCTTTGCTCTATGTACCGGTGTATTCGTTATCTCTCTAGCTCTTCCAATTTCCAAGTAATAATAGCGAATCGAAGTGAAATACTGAAGCTACGTTCTGCATCAAAATACGAGAAAAAGTGCCAAAATAGTGATAATCGGCGTTTGAAAATATAAAAAGAGTAACCTTTTACTCAAGGTGTATAGAAATAATGGTATGATCTTCCTGTTTCATTTTGGTTAAAAAAAACAGGATTTTGAAAACCGGGATTTCGTTACACACCCATTTAAAATATAGGTATCAGTGGTTAGAATTAAAAACGGTATTCAAAATTTGATACAGTCATTTCTGGTTCTCATTTTTTAAAACTACTGCAGAAGGACAATTTCAAATCAGGCGGCAACAATCGGTGTTTTTAAATGCACAATACTCTTTAATATTCCACTACGAAGTATCGAATATTTGTAGATTTTCAAGAACTTATAAAACTTATTACTTTCGAAAGTTCATAATTCAAAGAAATTTTGAATTTTAAAAACCGGCACTTCCGGTGGCCCGACTAGCTAGAGAATATTTTTTTATAGTGAAATTGGAGATATTTAAAAGGAACAAGAGAGAAAAGAGTGGTATGCGACGGCCAATGTACCTGGTTTGAACCTTGGTAGAGGCGGGAACCAAAAAAATGTTGATCATTCATTTAGTAAATATGTAAATCGGGTCTATATAAGTGCCTCCTAGATCCAAAAGAGTCGGTTCCAAGTCAAGGCTCAAAAACCTCATGAATTCGTCATGAAATTCATTCAAAGTTTTAGGGGTCATCTAGTTACAAATACATATTTTGGAATCTATAAAATTACCATTCGATTGTAAATTATACCAAAGGAAATTACTTTTTCCAAGTAGTAGTCAAATCTAATGATTTTTTAATTTCATCAGTTATTTGAAACTAAAACACGTTCTTGATAGTGGCAAGATTCAAGATTACATCACGGCTTGGATTTTAATCCGTGTAATGTTCAAGTCGAAAATTGGTAATAAAACTCGTTCAACACTTTCGCTGCATTTAATATGCACCGGGAAATAACCATTTTTTGCAATTTTCTGCATTATTTTTCTGTATTAATCAATATTCAGGTGCATCAATGGATTGTAGAAAGATACAAATGCATGACGTCGTGTTACCTCAATGGCTTGGTTGGTATAAGTGAAAAGTGAATGATGTGCCGGTGTAACGATGTTATCGAGAGTCGCATCTAGCATTTTTGTTGAAATTTTGTAATACGTAGAATAATAGGGTCCGTTATAGGATACGGGTCTATTAAGTTAAGAACACAATAATCGCAATAGAGCCAATAAAATTTAAACAATCATATTACTGTTATACTCAAACAAAATAGTTCAATAAAATCGATATTTTTAGCGTGTTTCACTTTTACTATCAGTTCTCTCTCTAGTACATTAATCTACTTTAATGTCAAATAATATTCCGCGATATCACATAATTGATTGGCAAAAGACGAATCATTTTCCGCATCTTTAGACATTAACAAATACATTTTAATGATAAAATTAAACAAAAAAAAAAAACGAACTTTCTACTTTTACTTTTCATTTTTTATTTTTAGAAGTCAAAAAAAGTTAAAAATATTATTAATAATAATAAAAAAAAAAATAGTAATAAAAATTTGTTTGTTTCCCTCGTATTATAAATATTTATATATTTATTTTTAGAGTAAATATATTTAAAAAAAAATCAAAATATAATTTATTATACCTTAATAATTTCAAATTGGTTTTTGAAGTGGTGTAGCGTAGACTAAAAAGAATTTCGTCTCGAGTCAAACAAAAAAAAAAATCGGCTTTGCATAAGCTGTGTTTTTTTATTCGCTCCCGATAGCTGCTATCGAGAGCCGTAATTTTTCTACGCCTAAATTTAAGTTTGACGTGCTATTTATTGCTAAACTAAATTTATTTAACATCAAACTATCATTTTTAATTCAATTGTTTAGCGAAAACTTGATATACAAAATATTTGGCTCTACCTATTTATACGGAGTGCTATCGGGGGGAGCCACATTTTATATGACGGCTCTCGATAGCAGCTATCAGGAGCGAATAAAAAACCGCAGCTATAGTTATGTATATATGTTTGTACAAAGTATAAGATGATATGTACATAAGTATAAGATGAATTTTTGATTATATAATCTATAAGAATCATATAACTAAGCAGTTATAAAAACTTTTATTATTTATAATAAATATAGATAATAGAGCTTCCTAATTGTCTTACCTTGTTACCTTGAAAATTGTATAAACAAAGTCAATTTTTTTGAAAAAAATATAAGATTTATTGTGATTTGTTGTATGTCAAAATGATTCCTTTTTCGTTGAATTGACGAATAAAGAGGCGGACGATTAACCTTCTACACGCAAAATTTTTGACAATATTAAGCCGTCCTTGCTTGGAAAATATATAGTAGATTACACACCGAGGCGGAAAGTATCCCATTCCTGTCGATAGAACTTTAGTTTACCGAGAGGCGTAGCCTCGAGAGGTTTCTTGTTAAAAAAGGGCGACAAAGCAAGCTTTACGTCCTAATATGTTAAATTTTTTCGTAAATCTTTTTTTTGCGTAAAGTGGATTTATTTTATTTGTTTGTTTAGTAAATTAACTACAGAAACATTCCTCACACACTTAATATAACGTCTTCGTCCGAGAAACTATATTTTCAGCTTTGAATGATAGATAAATATTGATTCCACACAAAATTTTTATTGACAGATATTTCACACCAAAATATCTTATGAAAACAATAAAAATTCATAAAATACAATCTAACCTTTGATCTAGAAAGAAATATTCGTTGAAAACGTTATCAAACTCATCACAAATTCATATTGTATCGATTTAAATGAATATGGTAGAACATAATATGCCGTGACATATTGTTCATGTAACATGCATACTATGCTCTGTGAATTAATTTTTTTAAAATATTTAATTTTATCAATTTTGACTTAACAATATATTATTTTGACGATAAAAATGATGTACTTCAGAGTTATTGAAAAGATGGAGCATGTATTATATATTTTTTATCGAAATTGACGTTAAATGTGATAAGAACAAAATAATTGGAAATTATTATTTACGGGAGTATAAATATTGGGATGGTATGATAAGATGCAATCCACTACACAACCATATTTCCTTGGGTAGTTTTCGATTATAAGTAAACTGGAAGTGGTCGTTTTTCTCATAATTTTTACCGGGAATCCTTTATTTATTAGCCTAAATATTTAGTTGATTCATATGAATAGATTTGATTGGAACGAATGTTAAGCCATCTTCAATAGACCAATTCTTAAGGACACCATTTCACATCCCCAAGGGATAATTCCATTTGACAGAATTCCACCTGCCAGAAATACAAGGTGTGAAATTTAACTTGCAGCAAAAATAAACTATAGCGTATATAATAAAATATGGCAAATGAAGGTTGGAAACATAAATTAATCACTCGCATTGTGAATGTCGGATCAATTAATAATCGACTCTTGTCGAAACGACTGTAAACTGTCGCCGCGTAAATATAACAATCAACCGAGTTATCGTGCATGGATTACAAATTAACATATGCAAATTGTCCTTCATTGTATATACATAAGTAGAACGAACGTGAAGATATTAAATAACGGTTTGCATAGTGGATGCTGGAGGATTTTTTACTTCGACCAAGGGAAATATAACTAAAATGTAAAGCTTTTACAAAGGTTTTCTCTGCAGTTCAAGTCAATGAAATTTAAAATAGTCAATTATTTTAATTAAATTATTTCAAATGAGTCTGTTTATTAATTGTCCTTTATTTTAAATTCCATATTCTATTATTATCACATATTGTATTATACCTAAATTTTGACCCAAACATATTACATACAATCCTAAAGCAGTGACTCTAAATCAAATAAAAACAACACACATATTTTTGAATAATAAAATAACATCAACAAAATGTATGACTTAATCTTGAATAAAACATGTACAACACCTCATGTACATGAAGTTTTGTCACAAAATTCCTCACTGCCTCATGACAATTTTGTATACGTACAACGCGTATAAGATACATTTTGTTATTGTGTGCTGTCATATACGTTATTTGGATTAGTGTATTGTTTTGTGACGGTAAGTATCAAAAATAAAACAATCGGTTGAAATCGGTACAAATTTTTGATGCTTATGCTCACGTATAAGAAGATCTCACTTGCCATGAAGCAAGAGAATTTACAATCCTGTGTTGTTCATTGTTCAAACAATATGGTAAGTATTTTTTGAATATTCAACTTTTAGTAAAGTTCTATTACATATTGTATATAAAAAATATATTTCTTTAGTTTTAACTTAATATATTTGTTTATTAATTTGTTATTAATTTATAATAAATCGGTTTTTTATTAAACAATTATTAGAAAATTAATAAACAAAAATATTTAGTTAAAACTAAAGAAATTCATTTTTTTATTTTGTGAATGTAACGTAAATTAACGATAATTCGTATTTTTAATATATAATCGGTCGGATATATTAAAAAGATCTAACGACTCGCGCAACTCATTATACCGTTTTGTTTTCAGTTTGCGGTCGTAATACAAAAACACGATATCGAATGCATTTCAATACAAATTAAAATTTTTAATTTATTTACAAAGAAAAAAAAAATAATAAACGGAAGAAAACAATTTTTACAGCACTACTACAAATACATACCACAAAATAACGAAACGAAAAACTAAAAGGAGCATGAATCATAAAAGAGTATTCGAACACACACACAGTAACTAATACCATCACGATCCGGTAATTCTCGCCTCACTAACTCATGAGGCGGCCAAAATTCTTGTTCAGATTTGAAGATTTGGATAATGATTGACTTCTTCCATCTCGCATTCAAAATGCCATTCTTCAGAAAACCATTGAAAACCAAAGATAAAGGCAATCCTATTAGATTATTATGATACTGTTCCGAGTGAGATGTATAGGCGGGACTAACCCCATCATCATGGTGTTTCTTATAGACACCTTGGCAAAATTCGCAAATAGTTCACATATGTTGTTTTCATTGTTTGCAGTAGCGTCATTCAGTCGGCACATTTTCGTTTAGCATCAACGAATGTCCAAAACAACTTAGGATCCACCTTCAAATTATTTTCAAGATTTGAGATATAGCTTCTGTAAGAGAGCCGATGCTGATTATTAAAATCTCGACGTAACTGCCGGAATGAATTAATATATAGTATATTATCACCATTTAACTTAGCAAGCGTGTGAGATTTATTCTTTCTATTTCTTAAATTGATCAAGTTATTATTAAACCACGGCGGATATTCGTCACCATTAAAAATATTGGTTGGGAAGACGTGGGATGGATTATCATCAACGATGCGCCATATTATACCAGGAGTATTGAAATCTCCTAAAACACTTACTAGGTCAATCATACTACAATCCGTAACATAATGGTGATTGTTATCACAGTGTAAATTATAAATCTCGTTAGCACTATTTTTTTTTTTTTTTTTTTTTTATATACATATTTTAATTGGGTGCAGAGCGGACTTATTAACAGTCCTAGCTCCTTGTAACTGTCAGAGCTTCTGCACCCAATGCGCGATCCTTCAAGTAAAGATTAATAGCTACCTTAAATTTATTCATTTTGTATTCCTCCGGAAATTTGAAGTGTATTAGCGAATTCCACTTTTTTGATGTTCGATATACAAATTCGCGCTTAATTTCTTCAGTTCGAGGTTTCGGGAGCTTCACCGTAAACCTATGTGCATTGGTTGTTCCTCTTGTTACTCTTGTTGTTGTAACGAATGGTGGTATTTTCTCCGATAGTTCTGTAGAAGACGCAGAGTTCTGCAACATCTCTGCGATGCTGTAAGTTGTCTAGTTCTTGGGTAAGTCTGGGATTCCGTATTATTCGGATAGCGCGGCGTTGAACCCTGTCCAATAACTGGAGGGTGGTACCAGACGCACCTTCCCAAACTTGATAGCAATACTCTATACATGGTCGGATGAAGGTTTTATATATCTGGAGAACTTGATGCGATTTAAAAAACCTTCTGCATCTATTTAGGAACCCGAGTTTTTTTGAAGCTGATTTAGCCAATGCAACAATGTGTTCATTCCATTTGAGTTTGTTACTTATTTGAACACCAAGCAGTCGAATTGAGTCGCAACCCACAAGGATATGGGTTTTTACCACAAATGGGTAGTCGTTGCGACTTTTTTTTACGTGAAAATGTGTATATTTGTGTCTTTTTCTCGTTAAATTGCACTAAGTTGTTATTACCCCACTCAAATATTGTACTTAAATCGGAATTAAGAGAAGTTACGACTTCTGACCGTTTATTATTTAAATCTGTAATGCTAGGCTCCGCCTCGAATGAAATAGAAGAATGCAATGTGGCATCATCTGCAAAGCTATGGATAGGGTTTACAGTGCTATTCAGCAAATCATTGATGTATAGCAAAAACAGGGTCGGTGACAAAGGTGATCCCTGAGGGACTCCGGCATTTGGGGAGTGCGTCGATGATGATCTCCCATTAAGTACGACGCTGATTTTTCGGTCATTGAGATAGCTTTTAATCCACCTGGTGGTCATCGAGTCCAGCCCGTATGCCACAAGTTTAAAAATAAGATTCTCATGCCATACCTTAGCCTTGGATATATCCAAAGCGATTGCAAAAGCCTCTCCGTGGTGTTCTAAGGCGAGATTCCATTTGTTTGTGACGTACGTCAGGAGATCGGTCGTGGATCGGCTTTCACGAAAGCCGTATTGTCTATCCGAAATTAGTTTGTTAACTTCAAGATATTTAACTATATGTTGATTGATGCATTTCTCAAAGACTTTAGCGACGGCTGACACAATTGATATTGGCCGGTAGTTTGAAGGGTCAGTTTTGTCACAACCCCGTTTCAGCATGGGTTGCACCATTGCACTCTTCCAGGCGTTCGGGTAGTCGCCTTGCTTGTATGAAAGTAGGAAAATTTTAGATAATATTGGAGCCAATTCATTGGCAAACTCCTTCAATATTCGAACTGGAATTCCATTAGGTCCGGTGGCCTTGTTTACATTCATTGACTTCAGATTAGTAAAGACAATTTCCTCCGAGATGGTGACGGGGCTCATTTTAGAACCACAATATGGAACTAATGGAGGCCTAATTCCATCTGGGACAACTAATGTCGAGTTCGATTTGAAGATGCTTGCCAATAAGTCGGCTTGTAAATATGGATCCACCACCAAAGCGCCGTCAGCACATTTCAATGCTGAAACAGATGTTTTCGAAATATTTGCAACCGATGCGACCATGTGGTAAAAGTTGCGATCGGAGATTTTCAGCTCGGAAGCCACATTGGCTATCTTGCTGTCGGCTCTTTTCGCTTCTCTACCACAGGTTTGTTTGCAGGTGTTCCGTATCGTTTTGTATTCCTCATAAGAAATTTTGTTGCGTTTATATTTTTTGTGTGCCGATTTATTTTGTTTGGCAGCTTTGGTGGCTTCTTTTGAAAATATTTTAAAATTTTGATTGGGATTGGAAAATGATGAGGGGATAAATTTATTCACTATGAGGTGGAATGTACGCCACATATACATAAATATAATGATTTAACAATCTATGATAACTTCAATGCAACAAATATAATTAGGACATATCCACCAGCACATCACCACCACCAGATTTAGGACTAGTTAGATTTGATCGGTCACATCTTAAAACTCTATTATTTTTATTTATAATGAGCCAATTCTTTATATTTAAACAAATTATTTTTTTGGTATAGGGCTCTTTTATTTTTGTATAGATTTAAACTTGAGCTTTCAATGCCAATTCGGGATCATTGTCAAAAGCATAGTGAAAATATTTTCAAAATGAGTTCCTTTTTTATATAAAAATTCGACATAAAACAATCAAACATTTGTTACTAAAAACCGATTTTTCATGGAAACGCAAAGCCTAGACAATTTTTTCGAAAAAACATTTTTCTTGGCTAAAGCGATAATTTGCTGGGTTCCATTTAATGTGACAAAGTACACCCAAGTACTTTTGACTGCACGCAGCTACTCTTGCTAAATTTTATGAGTAGTTTGCTTTTTGAATTTATGGCGACTTTGTTACCAGAATATTTAGTACCACTAATCGGTAAGAAACGGCTGATCAGTTTTCAAATTAATAATTAATTTTGCAACTTTCCATGTTGGACGTAAATTTTTTAAATTAAATTTTATTTTCGCAACTAATTTTCTGCGTTCCATTTACCATCTACCCTCAAGTACTTATTTTTACTTTGCCACGTCAAATGGAATGCAGCAATTGTACAACCTTTCTACATGGAATCGCTTTAGCCAAGAAAAATGTTTTTTCGAAAAAATTGTCTAGGCTTTGCGTTTCCATGAAAAATCGGTTTTTAGTAACAAATGTTTGATTTGCTGCGTTCCATTTAACGTGACAAAGTACACACAAGTACTTCTGACTGCACGCAGCTACTCTTGCTAAATTTTATGAGTAGTTTGCTTTTTGAATTTATGGCGACTTCGTTACCAGAATATTTAGTAAAACTAATCGGTAAGAAATGACTGATCAGTTTTCAAATTAATAATTAATTTTCCAACTTTCCATGTTGCACGTAAATTTTTTTAAATTAAATTTTATTTTCGCAACTAATTTTCTGCGTTCCATTTACCATCTACTCTCAAGTACTTATTTGTACTTTGCCACGTCAAATGGAACGCAGCAATTGTTTTATGTCGAATTTTTATATAAAAAAGGAACTCATTTTGAAAATATTTTCATTATGCTTTTGACAATGATCCCGAATTGGGATTGAAAGCTCAAGTTTAAATCTATACAAAAATAAAAGAGCCCTATACCAAAAAATAATTTGTTTTTATCTTAAAACTCCTTAATGAAATATAGGGTGCGTCCGAAATGAAAAATGTGCATTTATCGAAGACACATTTCAAAAAGTTACTTGCGATGTAGCTTTTATGTTCATTTTTAATACGTTGTTTCATGTCAATTTATATTTAAATTAATTATATTTATCGATTTATTAATTCAGAGTTGCACAATTTCAATTAATTTAATGATTTTAATGAAATTTAATTTAACTGAAAAATGCACATTTTAAATAATGCGCATTTAAATTCGCATTTCGGACATACCACAAGCCTCATATAATACGTATATAGGAAAACAAGACGACGATAAAAATTGAGAAATTAGCGATGTTTTAGAGCACATACCACCAACATTTTGATAATAAATTGTGCTAAAGTCTTCAACTTCCAAATTCACTCCACTAGAGCTGAGCGCGGGACTTCATTTGTGGCTTTGCTACCGTTTGTGGGGTCACCACGCTTTGAATAAGAAGTTTTTCGCACATTATGGTCGAACGTGATTCATTTTTCATCATCCGTAATTATACGTTTGGTATATTTTTAACAGTAAACGGTTAAACAATGTAGTACTCAAAGATTCAACTTATTTCTGAACCCAACTTTCGTCAAATGATTTAAAATTGTTTAGTAGTGAACGTTGATCAGCAATATGATGCTGCTTATATGCCTGTCCTGCTCCATTTTTGAATAATTTCATCGACTTTTCTGTGATTAGCCGACCAGATCAAAATGCATCTTTGGCATCGAACCATTCATGTTCTGTTCTTTCTGATACAGCCTGAGTTTTCTTCCGTTTTTTGAAATAGAATTTTAAAATGTGTCTAATTTCTTGTTTAATTTCACTCATTTTTAACACGGAATATTTTTTCACAGAATAAACAAAAATCAAATTTTTTTGTATAATGATCTATGAAATGTAACCTTTACAATGACAGTTCAAAACTGACAAATAAATAACTTTACTGATATCTTTTGTGAAAACAACGGAAACTTTTTAGACCATCTAACTAAGAAGAGACTGCGAGATAAATAGCGTCTTACTTTGGTAACTGGAATAGTAATTGGTATAAAAATAAAAATGCAAATTATGCTCAAAATAAAAACCGAAGATAATAATGTTCTTTTTACTTTTATCAATTGATATTAAAAATTAAATAAAAAAACAATAAAATTTTTCACAATTATTGTTACAAAAATCCTATATCAACAAAAACTTGGTTTGAAACTATTCCAAACGGAATGAAAATACATGGCATTGTTACAAATTCATTTATTAGTAGTGAATAATGATTAATTACCAATACCTCAACCAAGTGGTTAATAATGTATATCAATACAATAATCACAAGTTTAATAGGTATATTATTTAATAATCGTAGACAATAGTATATTATATAACAAGTGAAGAAAACGAGTCATTCCAATACGAAAATATACGCTATTTGTTCTTCGATACAATAGTCCTTTAATATTTATAAATAATTAGCAACATAAAAAATAACAAACTTGTTCGGATCAACAAAACTAGTAACTGAAACGTTCACAATATAATTGAAACATTTGGGTTTTCACAAAGCGTGTGGCAATTGAGAAATCGTTGTGCAATGAAATTTCCATACGATTTATGCAAAGCATCCTTTTCTTATATAATTTAAATTCAAAAATCATCATCGAAAGCATACGTTACTGCAATATCGTAGAAAAAATGTTTTATCCACTTTTGATATATAATAGCCCGATAACTATGCTGATTTCAAATAAAGAAAATGTAAAATAACTCATTGTTATTGTATAACCCACGCTGCTAGGGGCAACGTGAGTTATATTTGGTATAACAAAATGTTAAGTAGTCATTGGAAAATTATTCGTAGTCAAATTGAATGAAAAACTATATTCCAAAAATTAATTAAATTAAAGTACACCATGACAGTTTAAAGAACGGTCACTATGATAAAATACATTTCAAAATTCAATATTCCACTGTGAAAACACAAAATGGAACTATTTCTTATTAATTTACGAAATTTATTTCAACAAAAGTGGATAAAACGTTGTATGCCACTCGTGAGCAAAGAGATATTATCCACTCGGGATAATGTCCCACTCGGCTATCGCCTCGTGGGACAAACTTATCCCTCATGGATAATATCTCGTTTTGCTCGCTAGTACCATAAATAACTATTGTCCACGACTAACGTATAATATGCACACTACATGTTTGTTTCTTCAATTATAATGATATCCATTATTCACTGCTAGTTTATCTAGCAGTGTAAAAATTTCATTTTTCAAATTTTATCTAGTAGTCTCTTGCCATTTTCATTATAATTAAATTGAGACGTCAAAATGTCGACGGAAATTATTTAAAGGATTTGATTATAAAATACAATATCTTTATAGATCGTGGACAAAGTATCGTATTCTATTCGCATATAATGGCTGTTATATTCACTCAGATAATTTACGACACTCGCCTATCGGCTCGTGTCAGTAAACTTCATCTTCGTGAATAACAGCTATCATAAATCAATAAACTATTATTGTGTTGATATGGTATCAACCAGTGAGTAATGAACGCAATTCTCTTTATATCTAAATCAAATCTAAATAAATTTGTTGTGTTTTGTTTTATTTTTTCCACCTTACTACTACTCGTATAGAGGAGTTCGTAAACACGAAAAAATATATTATTGTATTTATTTGATAATAATTAGAATATTATTGGCAACTGTGTAAACATTTGATAAAATATGTAAGCACAATAACGGAAAATCGCTTAACTAAAATTGAGACCTTGAAACAGTAACCTATTCGATGTTAATGTTAAATTTAACCAAAGTTCCCTAACTTTAATTGATTAACTCTATTTTTTTTTTTTTAGAAATTGTTAGCTACAAGTTATCGGTAACCGCACATACCACATTTGCCGGTTTTCCCATTTAGTCTTCACGAAAATAAGACGATTCATAGGCAATGTTTACGTTACACTACACTAACATACTTATCCTAATACATATGCATGAATGAATATATAATAAATAAATAGTAAGCTTTCCGCTGCTTACTTAGAATTGAAATATGTATGCAGTTAGGTTAAAACCAGACTAATTGTTGATTGCTCATTGACCTAAACGTGAAATAATGAGATAATTTGGTTTAAAAATAGCACGTCAAGCTGTGCACAAAAACGTCACACTGAAATGTTTTTGGGTATGAAAACAAATTCTTAATTAGAAGCTATAAGTAAGTAGAACAGCTACTTAAATACCCCCTTGGGAATACTTATAAACATACCATTCGGTGCTACATTTCTCAAATATATGCTAAATTAGCAACAAGGAAATTTTATTTAGCTGGTCTGTTTATAAAATTAAAATTCTTATGCATGTATAATAAAATAAAATACTTATAGGTATGTATGTACAAATGTATAATAACAAATAAACCACCTTTCCCAGCTTGTCATTTGTATAGGAGAAAGAATCAAAAAAGAGCACACAAAATTTCGAAGTTGCGACGTGACTTTTAAATAACATAAATGCGGTTTATTATAATGTAAATAAACTTATAAAGTGTTTTGCTTTTAATAAATAATTTTAAAAGTAATTGTAATATACATATGTACATATAGATTACAGGTATTTGCTTATGAACAATTATGGTTAAATAACTTGTAAGCGAAAATAAAGAAAACGGACGGTGAAAAATATTACCATGACTCTGACATTAAATTGTTACAAAAAAAAATATATGAAATGATTCATCCATTGATGTCTTATTAAATAAAGTAAAATTCTTTGGAATTTCTGTGATTTTACGACGAATTAATAATGTCTCAAATATATTAAGAAAATACTATAAGTATGTATACGTAAATTTTTAATGTTTTTTATCTAATCTAAAAAAGATATTAATAGTAAAATTTTCAAGCATTCGGTGTCTTTCGTTCGATTTAGCGTCAAATTTTTAAATGCAATTGTGATGAGTTGCTGGAATCATTCGCGATGAGTGGACATTCAGATAATATCTACGTACTAGATACATATTTGATTAACTCATGTTTAACGTTTTCATTACCTTGATGGATTACTTTTGTTATAAATGTTGGTTTGCTTTTATGTTTATTGTCGCAGGGTTACCCAACTAAACTCCGCGGACTTCTTCCAAATATTGTATAATTTTAAAAATTCGTAATTACATATTATAGAGGAGCAAGTGAGTAAGGTTAGTTTATAAATTACTTTTTGATATTGGTCTTTAAATTGTTGGCCTGGTGTAATATATAGTTAGTAACTAAGGTGGTTAAAACCAAATTACACAGAAGCAATTTAAAAATTAATTGGTGGGTCTAAGTATCTGAATTCATTTGATACATGGATAAGGATGAAATAGTTTGAAATTAAATTACATACGATTTTGTACAACGACCTCGACCTTATAACAAAATTAAATTAAAAGCGAATATTGAAGACAGACTTGCATAATATAAGTAAACCCGACCATTTAAACTTAAAGACATTTTGCTTTGAACAAATTTTTATATTGCAAAAATGAGACAAAAAGCTAGGACTGCTCCAGCTTTTTTACTACATAGCGCAAAGAAGAGAAAAATAAGAATAAATTATTATTTACATTTTCATAAATAAAACTGATATTCTGGCGAGATAAACTACTTAAATTAATTAATCCACATTAAGATCGATAAAAATGTGTGATCGAGCAAAATATCGTTGATAACCATAATTACTACTTGGTTTTAAATTCAATTTTTTGCGTTTGTATCCTCGGGTTGCTTATTGAGATTTTGGTAGCTACTATAGTGCAAGGATTTTTTTCATTTTTTTTTTCATGATTTTTGGATGCCTATTTGAATTGTTTTGCATAAGAGACTTTGTAGATATACATATGTACATGAACTGGTAATCAATTTAAAATAAATTTCAATACATGCTAAAATATTGAACTATCTATATACATTTCAGCAAAAAATTGTTTAGTTTTACAAAAAAAAAAAAAATAAATACATAGCTATTTGAAAAATAAGCTGAATTTATGAAATTTAATCCTACTATGATTATAATTAAATTAATAATTTAACTATTGTTAGTAGATTTGAACATTTTATTCATATGCTTAAAATTTTACCAAATCAAATAAGGTAGATCGCGTAATTAAGACACACAGTTGGAAGAGTCTATATAATGAGGTTCAAATTTAGTTAAAATTAGTTATTAACAGACAATTGATTTTACCTTCGGAGGTATCCTCGGTCATCATCTAACTATGAGATACCTGTACTTACTATGCAAATAAATTTTCTACACATCACTGATACGATTTCAGTAGAAGCAATCCTGAATTATAAGAGCAATAAATAAAGGTTTTAATAGTTATCTGTTGAAGGATTCTACTCTAGATTAAAATAACATTTTATTTCGTCTTAGTTTATTATAAGGATAAATCTTACTTCTTCCTAATCCAGTTTCAAAAAATCAATCCTATCATCAAGCCCTTTCGACTGGAATAACTGAACCACAATTTACATTCTATATATGCAGAACGTATTGCGTACAGGTAGTATTAGTGAATACTAATACATCCAAATTCCCTTACAAATTTTCTTCGTCGTATTCTATTCGTGTTTATATAAGGATATTAAGCAAAAGTTTTAAAAGTCAACTAGTTTTTGGGCTTATAACTTCGATATACATAATAGACATTAAATAATTAATCTTGGAATAAATTAAATTGTTTTGTTGTAAACGTATTTTAAAATTCTTAATTTGATCAAGTTAATTTAAATTTTGAAGCTTTGGAGAATGACCTTAAGTTCTACATTTAACACTAGATTTTCAACAGCAATAACAAATATTATACGAGTGAGAAACCCACCCACCCCGTCCTGGCTTACGGACGAAATAGATGATTAGCGAAAGTTACGATAAATGATAAAGCGATTTTAGTAAAATTGATAATAAAAGAAGTTTTGAAAATTATTTCCATTTTCAAAGCACCAATTATGCTGACATATAAAAGGATAAGGAAAAAAATGGTTACCCAAAAATAGTCTTGAGATTCCAATAAAAAATAAGTTTCGTTTCGAAAGATTATTTGAAAGAAAACCTCCATAGCAGTATTATAGAACTGAAGTTAAAAGATATTCAACGGGGAAATAATAAATAATTTTTTATAAACGTCTGGTCTTTGAAAAATATCTGTTAACGCAAATTCTAAGTGTATGAATATACTTAGAATTTGCATTAACAATTACTTTTCAAAGGCCGGACGCCAGAACAAAATTGGTTTAAATTTGGGGCACAATAGTGCAACAAATGATGCATTATGAAAGTATTTTAAAGGAACAGCAGCTGAGAAATAGAGGAAATCCTAAGCTATTTTTGTAATTTCCTATTGATCGTGACTTTAGTGACTAAATACCTTCAGTTTCAGGCAATAAGAAATGTTTTACAATTGAAGAAACGTCCCATAATTAATTAAAAAAGTTTTTTATTAGTTTCAGCACTTTCTTTTATTAAAATGATTCCAAAAATCAAAGTTTTAAAACTTAAAAACTTAACCAAAAAGAGCCCTAAAGCCAATAAAAAGATTTTAAAAATTTAAATAGTGTTTTATATAATTAAAATAAGTCCTCTAATTTTTCTAATTATAAATTAGCCCATAAATTATAAAAGCCCAGTTTTTTTTTGGGTTGACCTTGTTCTTTATAAAATTAGATGAGGTAACTAATGAAACCAAGTATACAATAGTTGTAGGCTAGAATCAACGGTGTAATCTGCAATGACTGAAATTGACGCCTCCTGCTCGAGAGCCTCTTTCTCTTTAACTTTTCTACTTTCGCATGCTCCAATACTTTAATTACACAATTGAAAAATGTCTAATTCTTTTTGGCTAGACTGGCAGATAAACAAAAATCCTGAATAAATACGATGAAACGTACAAAACGTTGCCAAAATATATTTTTTATAGTTTAAAGGAACATCCAAGAATCGGGTAATTTTTTTCAAATAGAAAAAATATTCTGTAAAAATCAGTTGATTCTTAAACATTGATAAACAATAGTAAAAGCAGCTTAAATCAGTTTATTTTACACACTGATTGAACTGGTGAAAACTTCCCGAATTTTTTTGTATTGTTAAAATTTCCTTCCAAATTTTCAAAGAATGAAAATTTCTTTGAAAGTTAAAGCGTGCACCCACTAACAGTTGTCTGTACTGCGGTACAACTGATTAATAGTAATATACTTAATTTAAATCCTCATTGTTTGGCAAGAGCACTACTGTTAGTGTCACATAAAATCGCAATAATCAATAATAAAATAATAATAATAACTGTATTTATCGTCTGAATGAATTAAATCTATACAACAGCAATTCTTATATAATATGTATTTCTAAAGTGAACGCTAAAATGTACTAACAAAAAGTAATATCGCATATTTTTTTACAAATCAAATATTTGATTATACATTATTACAAAATATGAAGAAAAAATATACTGACGTCATCTTTCTTTAATTATATTATTTATATTTTTCCCATTCCTTTAACATTTAATCAAAATTTTATTGTAAATAATAATGGAATATTAGATTAAATGCTAGTTTATACCACCATACCTTTTTTTTCAAAATCCAAAAGATGTTGTGTCTGCGTTGTTCAGAATATCCTTTTTCTTGTTGATTTTTGATTCTTTACAGAAAATATTTAAATTTGTATCTAATCTAAGAAAATGTACACACATTTGTATGTCTCACAAATAAATTAAGTAAATAAAATTGTTCGAAAAAAATAATATCCTCCTATTTGAATATTAATAATAAATTCATTTTATTTACTTAAAGTGTTTTTCTCGTTTGGTTGTATTATTCTTTTCTTTTTTTTTTGATAACAACTTCCTGTTGCTTATGTTAGATTAAAAATAAAAATATTTCTAACTTCAACTCCTTGAATAAATTTTATAAAGTAATAAATCTTCTTGGTTTATTTTTAACACTTTTAACATTTGCACATAAACTTAATAACAATTTAATTTTAACTACCGATATTTTTTTGTCCCACTGTTTGTTAAAATTAACATGCAAAAAAATCGGTTAATTACAGATTAAATAAAGAACATAAGAAAAAATGTCACACCCTATAAATAATTTGAAATTTTTTTTGTAGCAATTCACTAAATTCACAATTTATTTTTTAACGTATCATTGGTTATTAATTTTTTAATTATTTTTTTATACTAAAAGAACTACGTAATTCACTTATAACGTAACGGATGCGTATTAATCATAAATAAATAAAACACAAAATAATAAAATAAAAGAGAACACAAATTGTTGTATTGTTAACAATACGACAAACGACACACTTCTGTATTTAAAAATTAAAAATTTGAAATGAAATGTTTTGAATTTTATTTTTTAACATTAATAAAGATATGTGTGACTACACGAGTGTGTATTAATGAAATGAAAATAAACAAATATGATAACTTGTTAATACCGCTATACACTATTCTAAATATGCGCGATAGAGGAGGTCAACAATTTGTTGATGTGCCGGCAAGCGGCGAGACTGATGGTGAACTAAATGTTGTTTTCAAAATAAGACGTTTTATTTTAAGATAAGTTTTAAGTGTTGGTAGATTAAAAACTAAAAGTATATCTTATATCATGGGCTGAAAGTGCGAATGGATATACTCGTATACACTATCTCAAAAAATTGTCCGTACAACGCTCGATTAAAGAAACATTGATAAAAAAAAAAATTACAAATCCAATGATGCAAATTAATTTACTTTTACGTTTGATATGATTTACTATTTAAACATTCTAAAACGATCTCAAATAATTGTCCGTACACTTGCACTTTTGTGAAAATTAACACTAGCACATTAACAATTTATTATTTGTTGTACTCCTATTTTCAACTAACGGTAAATTACAATTTTTTTTTTTGCTTAAAACTTTTGCATGGCGAATGAAATATTGTCCAGTTAATTAAAAATCAACAAGATTGTTTCGGCTTTTTATAGACAAAATATATTAACAATAATGGCATTCACAACATTTTTTGATTGGTTGATCAGAAAAAAATGAAGAGGCTAATCATTTATAATATATCTACTAAAAAAGTATAAATATCACTCCACCCCGTACTTTACCCCAAGAGTTATACAACTTGAAACAAAAAATAAGAACTTGCCGATGCCAAAAGAATCTTATTGATTTAATACACAGACAAATTTCTCTTTCTCTTAATTATTTGTGTGAGCATAAAACACACAGAAATGAGGGTTTTCCTTGAGTTTTTTGATTTAGTGAATATAATTCGCTAAATCGGTACGTTCCTACTTGTCAGTGTCACTATCTGTATTAAATAGGAATTGTATTTTTGTAGTTTGGACGTAGCTACCTGATGAGTAGACCAACTTTTTCAGTACGAACCCAACTACCAGCACAATGAGCTCAAGGAAAGTTCTCATGTTTTGTTCAGGGTTATACACATTGTGTAACTCTTGGGGTTTACGGTAGATGTATTATAAACGATTGGTCTGTTCATTTTTTTCTGATAAACCAATCGAAAAATGTTGTGAATTCCATTATTGTTAATATATTTTGTCTATAAAAAGCCGAAAGAATCTTTTTGATTTAATAGACAGACAAACTTCTCTTTCTCTTAATTAATTAAAAATGTGTAACTCTCGTACCAAAAATAGTGTAGAAATTAAAAAATTGATCTTTAAATAGAGAGTGAAGGTAAAAGTTTATAGGGAATTTCCAAAATAACTAATCGTCCGCGATCTTGATTCAATATATCATCCAGAACTCTCAAAAAATCAAATCGCTAGAGATCGTGGCGTGGTCGCAACCGAAAGCTGAACAAACGTCAAATACATCTAATACAAAATGAAATAAAATAGAATCAAAAGCTTAGTGCTCCAACGATCGCTGCCAAAGTTCGCAAGAAATGTATTTGCCGACAAAAAACTATTAAAAGCGCTTGGAACGGAAAGTAAAGGACGAAAGTAAATTTAACGTTTTTGGTTCAGATGGGCGAGTTATGGTGTGGCGGAAACCCAACACTGAACTTGAGTAAAACATGGTGGCGGAAGTATAATGGTTTAGGGAGCTTTTAGCTGAAGGTATTTAGGATACTTGAGCTTCATTGAAACTATAAAGAACCGGTTTAATTATTTGGATATTTTGAAGGATAATTTGTTAATAAGTGCTGAGAAAATAGGACATGGGCAAGATTTTCGCTCCGTACATGGTAATGACCCGAAGCATTCGTCAAAGCCGGTCAAGGAATGGTTATTATATAATGTAAAGTCAACACTTCCTCATCCTCCCCAGCCACCAGATCTCAACCCTTGGAGCAAAAGATCCGTGAACATCAAATTAGCGGTAAGGAACAATTAAAACGGGTCATTGTGGAGGAATGGGCCAAAAATTCCCCTAGAAATAACTCGGAAGTTGGTTTTCCCAATGAAAAGAATGTTGCAAAGTGGCATTGCATGAATAGGTTACAACACCTATATTAGGCTTAACTTTTTTACCAAATTCCCTCAACTTCTTTGTCTGTACTAACAATTATTTGACATCGTTTTAGGCGGTTTAAATAGTAAATCATATCAAACGTGAAATTAAATTAATTTATATCATAATTATTATTATTTTCAGGTCAGTACATACTGCATTTTTTGTTTGATTTGTAATTGTTGTTTTTATCAATGTTTTCTTAACCGAGTACTGCTCAGACCATTTTTTCATACAGTGTATGTCGGAATACTCGTATTTAAAATGAGGGGCGAACAAAACACGACATCGAAAAAAATATTAAACATTTTCAGTTTAACTACTAAATTTTCAAAATGTTTATAATATTGAATAAGATAATTTTCATATGAAAACTAAAAGGTGGATACGGATAAAGCTCGAACCCATTTTATGAAAGGGATGGGCAAAATAAATAAAGAAAAACATTTAGCTACCACAAAGAGCAAGTTATTGGAAAATAACAAGCATAAAAGTCTGTTAATACTATCCGTACCTTCCTCTTCAAACATGGTAAGTGTCCTTATAATAAAAATTTTGTTATGTCGAGTCCACACTAAGCCGACAAAATAGAACAGTTTTTGGAGGCCAAACAGTAACATACATATACTCACACAGGAACAAATTTTGATGACAAAACATAACTGAAACTTCTGTCTATCTTAAATACGACAATGTCCACAAAAAGTATAAATAGCATGAAAAATTAAACCCTGGTAAATAGTTGGGTTGCACATTCCTTATTTGTATAAACCGGGAAAAGAATAGGTAAAGCATCTAAGAAGACTACTTTAGTACTTTATTGGTGTACTTTAGTACTTTATTGGTGTAAATTAATAGCAGGAAGAACGGTTTCCTCTCATTACCAAAAAAAAAAAATTAATCTGCGACCATTTGGCCGAAGACTTAACTTCTTCCACTGAACCGGCACATACTAAAAATAATAAATATACTTAATACTTCCAGAGAGGTTTTAGGTTTACTTTATTTTAAAGAAATTTCCTTTACATCAGATGAAATTAGAAGAAGTAAAATCGCCATAGAACAGCAAGAACTTTAGAGGTGTTCCACCGTTCATAGCTCGACATATGAATCTAATGAGACGTGACTTAGATGTTCCAAAATGCTCCACCAAGAGCCCTGACTCACTTGCGTCCTCGTTTGGTGTATCGCGGCAAGAACCATAATCAGATGATAGTCAAAATGACATTTTTGTCCAAATTATTGAAGTGAACTCCATAAGATAATCTGCAAAAAGCTTTACGGAGAGAAACAGTAATGGAAAGGCTTTTAAAACGGAAATCACCGAATTGAAAAAGGCCAACAAGAGAAAGACGACGCAGATGAACCACTAAATTTCAAAGAAATAAAAGGCAACATTTAATCCAAATATTTATTTTAGATCCAATGCAAAACCAGTTTTCATCACAACTAAAGATGAGTTAAACAAAATTCGATTGTCCCGATTCAAAATGTAATGGTTTGGGTGCGGTGAAGATGATTTGGCACGTGATTTGAATATACAAATTCAAGAATTAGCAGAATGTGCCAATGAGTTGGATGAACGTCGCTCAATGTCAATGTGTGTTTAATTTACCTGTACAAAAATAAAATAATCCTTATTTTAATTATTAATCTTTAATAATAATAAATAAATAAAAACGGAGATTTACTTCACGAGATACTCGGAGATCTACTTAGTGGCGCACTTAAGAAGTATGTATAGCAAATTTTCAGTTGTTTACATGGAGATTAGACAGAGAGTATTTTTCTTTATCTTGTTAGATAATAAAAAATTTAAAAATTAGTTATGTAACGTTAATTAATTTAATTATTATTATTATAAACATTTTTCTTTTATATTCATATAATTTAAATGTAAAATAGTTACATTTTATAATACAATAATCATTTTTAATTTTGGTATGAAATTTAATAAAAATATAAATAATGCTAAAAAAAACATTTTCCAATATAAAATTTATTTATTCATCTTCATCGAAAACGATCTTCTTGGCTTCAAATACACCTTTCCGACTTTTCTTATTAACGCTACCCACAAAATTATCGGTTGTTCATTTTAGAAGTTGATCAATATCTAATAGGATTTTTGCATCCTGTTTTGTTATAAATTCAACAAATGCAAAACCCCGATGCCTTTCTTTGCTTGCTGTAAACTTTTGCATGATGACAGTACTGAATGCATCTAGATGCACGCCATTGTCTTCTAAATATTTTTGGCATTTTATTAATAATTTCCGTTTCTCCGAGTGCCAATCGAACCGCAGCACGCACTCGACACTCCCTTTGTTGTATCCAGGATAACTTTTTTACTTGTATCGTAATTCATTGCCACCGGTTGTTTTATTTATGTTGTGTTTTTAATTTTTGAATACTAAGGTCAATGACGATCATCAATAAAAACTATTTAAAAATTTTACTAAAGGTATTTACTTTTTTGATGTGAAAACATCTTTAGCGGGGGTAAGTCAAAAATTTCATGTACAAAACGGAACGGAAAATCCGGCACGAACGAAATTGTAAATTATATACATACGAGAAAAACGAACACAAAATGCACCGAACTTGCATACTACATAATACGAATTACAATTTCCGTCGGATTGAAGTGGAAAGGCAAACAAGTTATGCATGTGTAGTGTAAGTGATTCAAAAAACTGAAATGGAAGTACATTAGAAGCAAATAGAATTATACGCATACTTTAAGTATGTATTAAATACTAGGGGGTACAGCCCGTCCTAGGACGGATACAATTTTGAGAATAACTATAGTTATGTAATGTTTTGATTGATATCTTATCTAATTAACATTTTTTTTGATATTTTTTTATCGGTATTTCTCAGCCGAGTAAAAATACCTCGAGATTAAAGGCTTTTAAGGATGATTGTACCTTAATAAACCTTAAACAAAGAGTAAGGGGTTTTAAGAATGATGTTACATGTGTTGGGGCATCACACAAAACCTTACAGACCGACAAAAAGGCAGAGGCTGGGTTTTTATTTAAAAAAAACAACAGATAAACAAAACTAACATGAGTTAAGCAGAGTCGAACCTCAGACAAATGTTTTACCGAAAAATGTTCATGTCTTACTACAACAGACAATATAAGAATTTTTAAATAATTTGTAATAGTAGTTGGATATATTTAGGTGCATCTTAAAAGCTTACCATCTATTTTTTTGTGTAATTACTGTAGTAACTGTAAAGAGCAATATTTAATTTAAAGTAAAATATTTGGTTAGTACATAAATAATAAAAAAATAATAATAAAACTTAAAAAAGCTAAAAAATTGGAAAGAGAAAACTTTACGGAGAATCGAACCAAAGACTTTTGTAGTCCTAGTCCAGTGCGGTACATACCACTGAAACCCAAATCATAAAAGAAATCAAATTTAATTGTCATTGTTATTTTGGTACGTTACAGCCTGAGCAACAGAGTCCGGGGTTTTCTTAAGTTTATTGTTATTATTATATATTCCAATCACTTCAGAGAAATCTTTAAGCACGTAAATAATTCAAAGAAATTATGTCTAGTTGTCAATTTCATTCGTGTTGGTTGCTTTGGTTTACTTTATGGTTTTGATAGAAAAAAATGTAGAAAAACCCTAATTGTCTAATGCTGCCATCTTAAAGCTTTAGGATACAAAATTTCATATTTGCAATTCCTTATGATGCATTGATGCCGTTATAAAATAAAAATTAAAAATATATAAATAATGCAAAACGTCCTTGGCACAGAAGAAAGATTAACCAGAATAGACATTGCGTGGATCAAATTTTTTTTTCATCTTACCTTCTTTTTTGGACATTGAAGTATAATTATTTTCGAATATTATGAATTTTTTGAATATTTAATACAAATTATGCTGTCAAAACAAAACTTGACAAATAATTTCACTAACTATACTGTTAAGGATTCTCAATTTTTATTATTTCAAATCAAAACCAGTAAACCAAAGAATACATAACCCAACTTTCTCTTACCTTCGGCAAATCAAGGTCAAAAAAATGAGTCCAAATTTTTCCATACAAAAACAGCATTATGACGGTTCTGGTTAATCTTTCTTCTGTGTCCTTGGTGAGAATCGAACCCGAATTTTTTTGGATTAAATATCGAATGAAATAATTTGCTGTATCAGCCTAAATGTTGATTACCAGTTTTACAAAATTTGTTACATACTCATTGTTTTACAATACAAAATTTTATGTTTTTCAATTCGTATTAAACCAATAAAATGCCGTTATGAAAAAAAAAATATTATTAAAATTAATATGGACTTTAATGATCATCGAACCCGAAACGTTTTCTTTAATAAAACATTGTCATTATCAAATCGTCAACATCTATATACTCGTAACTTACACTACTGAGCTACAAAATTTGCAGATCTAAATTGGAAATATAAGAAAAGCGTTCCAGAGTCATATATTAGATTGATTTTGAAGGAGGTCATAATTTCAAAATCAAAGGAGAATGGGGCCGGCTAGATTTTTTTTGTGATTTTTAGAGCTATAGCATCACGCTTTAGGACATTGGGAATTTTTACTTAATTAATTTTTTTGTTGAATATTAATTAATTCATGTAATATCTAATATGCTACCGGTGATTAGACCATTTTAAGTGTGTTTCGATTAACACAAACACAAATTACTACATTTTTAGTAGCAAGAATTTAAAGAATTAAAAGAACCATTTTTATTTCAATCATATTTCATAATATGGCTTAAAGAATAAATCCGTATCACTCCTTGTCATAAACATGTCTCCACTAAATACTACACCGATGAAATCCATTTACCTACACATATTTAATTCGTCATTTTCCATTTTACTTTATACAAATTAAAAAATATATTGCTGTCCTATAATATGCCCATTTTGAACAAATATCCTATCCGGTCCTACATTTTTTGACTTTACGCTTTGTTAAGTTAGGATAAAGTGACAAGTTATATTCTAAAAAAGTTACCAAAAATAATTTAACAAGCAAAACATTTAGTAACTTTTTAGAATACTATATCACAAGAGAGATGGAAAAATGTTATCTTTTTAGTGTAGACAGCGTGTCGAAAAACCTGAAGTCTTTTGGCATGCGGCAGCCTTGAGCAGTTGAGCAATCTATATAAGGATGATCATATGTGTATGATATTTCAACAAATCCACACGCCTTGACCGATTTGAACCAAACTGTACAGAAATATTGTTTAAGACTTAAGAAAGGTCACTGTTAATATCTCAAACCTCAAACTGAACCTTTTACATTTCAAATTGAACCTTTAACAAATTATATGAATGGCCAATTAGGATGAAACTTATCTATTTCCTAAAGTATTTTAGTCAAATTTGACATCCGCTTGGAAAATGAGATTCTAAAATGATTTTTAGATGAAGTTCTGGAATATGGCCAAGTATGAGGGAACTTGTATATTTCTCAACCGATTATGATGAAATTTGACATGTGCGTTGGAAATTTGATTCTAAAATGATTTTTGGATGAAGTTCTGTAATATGGCCAAGTATGATGGAACTAGCCTAACAAATTCGGCTTGTGCATTGGAAATGGGATTTTAAAATGATTTTTGGATGGAGTTCTGGAATATGGCCAAGTATGATGGAACTTGCCTATTGCTGAACCGATTATAATGAAATTTGACATGTGCGTTGGAAATGGGATTCTAAAATGATTTTTGGATGAAGTTCTGGAATGTGTTAAGTATGAGAGAATTTGCCCATTTCCCAACCGATTATGATGAAGTTTTATAAGTAGACTAGTATTGTAACTCTAAACTGATTTTTAGATGTAGTTCTGGAATATGCCTAAGTAGGACAGAACTTTGCTATTCCTTAACCGATTAAAATGAAATTCGTGATTAGGAATGAGGATTTAAAATAATATTTCTAATTCCGAAACTCTGCACTACCATTATTAATTTCAACACTGAGGTGCGGGTCCGCTACACACTATATGTTTTTCTAAACAAGGCCAAACTTACCGCCCTGACAACAAATACTCACATAACCTAAAGTTTTAGTAAAGTTTCTAATGGAACTTAAATATTATTACGGAGATAATCTTGATCGTTTAGCAATTGAAATATTATGATTACAGAAACTTAAGTAGACAACATTATAGAAGCCATATGTCAATATTTCTTACGACCTCGTCTAAAAATAATTTTTGGGTCATATTTCCTTCTATTCATTGGAAATTTATCATAATCGGTTAATAGCTAAGTTATATTCTTATTGACCGTATTACAGAACTTTATCCAAAAATCCTTTTAAAATCCCTTTTCCAACACACATGTTAATTTTCGTGATAATCGGTTAAGGAGTAGCCAAGGTCCATCCTCGTTGGCCATTCATTTAATTTGTTAAGGGTTCAATTTGGAATGTAACAGGTTCAATTTGAAATGTAAAAATTTCAGTTTGAAGTGTAAAAGGATCATTTTGAAGCGTAAAACCTGTATAATGGTATGTTGTTATGATGGTTTGATCGTATGCTGGTAAGATGGTATGATGGTATGTTGGTAAGATGGTATAATTTTATGATGGTATGACGATAATACAGTATGATGGTATCTTGGTAAGATGGTGTTGAAGCAACAACGAACGGCAACAGGAAAATCGTCTCATCAAATTTAAACATAACCTGAAAAGTAAAAGAAAAACACACAAAGAATCATTTCTTATTAAATAAATATTATACACTTATCTGATCGTTACTTCAATACAGCTTCACTGGCTTTCTTTATATAATTTATTTGCTACCTAAAAAGAAAAAGATCAGAATTAACAGTTAATTTGCATAACATAATTTTACTTACAACTTTATGTAATGTAATTTTTTGCATATAATTTGACAGATGGTGGAAATTCACTAACAACAAAAATAATAAATAATACCCATGGAACCACATAGCTATGTACTAAAATCTACGATAATAGTTCGAATATTCGATTTTAGATGACACTTTGTCATCAGTATTGTTACTGCAAATTTATAGTTAAATATTAAAACGTTAGGTAACACTTCGTCCATCTGTCAATTTTATAATTCCAAAAAGAAAGATTTTATTGTAAAAATTCAATAAAAATTGTCATTCAAAAACTAACCTCCATTGGTACAAAATCAAACCGTGTGAAAATTTATAGAAAAAATAAAAATAATTTAATAATAAGAAAAATATAATTTGGAAACAACTTAATTCACTGTTTCAACTAAAAACATCTTTTACCAACGGCACAAAAAGGCTTGTGTCCCAACATTTGGTGTCAGATGTGGGGTATGAACCCACGCCCTCAACAACAGAAACCACGTTTTCATTTTCCACATTCTGGATAACCGTAATCTACAGTATATTAATTTTAACTCGTGAGTAAAATTAATTTAGTTATATTCGTATAATGGCGCCAATCGTGGATCCACGTCGATCAAAGCAATTCATAGACAATTTCATCGAAAAATTGGAACGATATGAAACGTTTGCCGAGACTCAACTCGCCACTGCAAAAATTAAACAAATACAATACCGCATTAGCGAAATTAATGAAAGTTGGTCAGTGTACCAGAGAATGTTGCCACCGTACGACATCATGGACACTGAATTATTATCAGACGCGGTTCGAGAGCGAATCGAAAATTTATACATCAACGTTATGGCAGAATTCGAGGACAAAGTAGACGAGCTGAAAGAGGCACGCCGTAAAGCACAAATAGGAGAAGATAAGCCTACTCAAGCAAATGCCATTTTACCAACAATGAGCGCCAAGCTTCCAACAGTCGAGTTACCAACTTTCAGTGGTGAATATTTGGACTGGCACTCATTTATTGGCACATTCAACACTTTCATTCACAACAATCCATCGTTGACTGATCAAACCAGATTTCAGTATTTGAAGCTTGCGCTAGGAGGTGTCGCTGCTAGTGCTGTCGCAGCAGTTGAGTTGAGTGAAGAAAATTATAAGGTAGCAATGAGCATTCTCAAGGATCGTTTTGACAAGCCAAATTTCATCATCGAGAAACACATTCAAGAATTGTTTAACGTAAAACCGATCGATCAACCAGACTCCAAACAACTATTGGGTCTGTTAGACCATTTTCGATCTCATTTGCGAGCTCTAGAAGCACAAAAAAGACCGGTGAAGCAATGGGATGACCTGATAGTCTATCTAATGCTTTCCAAATTAGATCGTGAGACAAAACACAAGTGGAATGATGTTGCCCCGTCAACTCACCTTCCAACAGTAAACGACTTATGCAATTTTATCAGTTCCCGTGCACATCGGTTAGACAATAACTCAAGGTCTGTACCAACATCGTCTGGTGCAACTAAACCATCATCAAGAACTGCTAATCGCTACATTCAATCAAGGGCTGTACCACCATCGTCTGGGGCAATCGGGTCAACATTGAAACCCGAGAATCGCTACAATCGCTCGACTGCAACATCGCTTGCTAGCACTAATGCTAATTACTATTGTGTACACTGCAAAACCAATGGACATTCATTATCTAGATGTCTCAAATTTCTGCATTTCACCGTTGATCAGCGTCACAATTTCATAACGAAGTCAAATTTATGTTTTAATTGTCTTCGCTCCGATCATACGGTTTCGTCGTGTCCAGTCACCATGCGTTGCCGACACTGCAATTCTCAACATCATTCACTGTTACATAGAGTTGCCAATGAACCTATTTCCACACATTCCAAAGCTGAACCGCTGTCTGCAGTATCGAAGCCTGGATCATCATCAATGGCTACGACTTGCGATGCAAGTAACTCAATAACCGCAAGCAAATCAACACAGTCAGCCCTTGCTGCTGACCATTCAAAAGCAAAGTCACCATCATTCGTGTACTTAGCCACAGCACTGATTCAGGTTCTTGATCATGCTGGACATCCAGTGATTGGGAGGGCACTCTTAGACTCCGGGTCCCAACTAAATTTTATGACCGAGTCGTTTTTATCGCTGCTGAAGTTACCACGTCGCAATAGTGCTACAAAAATTCATGGGATTGGATCCAACGCCATTGCATGTTCCAGTTGTGTAACAATCACCTTGAGGTCAACCACGACCAATTTTTCCACCACGCTAGATGTCCAAGTATTACCAAGAATAACCAGCTATCAACCAACCACAACAGTTTACAACATCAAGGCTTGGTCAATACCATCAAATATCAAGTTAGCAGATCCTGAATTCTTTAAATTCCAAGATATTGATTTGCTGCTAGGTGCAGAAATTTACCAAGAACTACTGTCGATGGGTCAAATTAGGCTGGCTAATCATTTTCCTATGCTCCAGAATACCGTATTAGGCTGGGTTGTTTCCGGAAAACTGTCGTCGCACACACAATCAAACCACACTTGCCATGCAGTTGTTGACAGTTCGAAGCAATTGAGCGAGCAGATAGAGAAGTTTTGGACCATCGAAAATCTCCCTCATTCCATCAAACCACTTTCGTCCGAAGAAATTGATTGTGAAAATCATTTCACTAAATTCACCACGCGTGATAGTGAGGGAAGATTCATAGTGAGGCTTCCATTTTCATCAGATCCAATGATTTTGGGTAACTCACAAAATTTAGCTACACGGCGATTTTATAGTCTGGAAAGGCGACTCCATAAGTCACAAGAATTATTATCCGGTTATAAGAGGTTTATTGACGAATACAAGTCATTAGGCCACATGGAGCACATCGATTCAAAATCCATCACATCATCGAATTTTTTCCTTCCACATCATTGCGTCATGAAGCCTGAAAGTTCCTCAACGAAGCTACGTGTGGTGTTCGATGGATCCGCTAAGACGTCAAGCGAAAAATCATTAAACACAATCATGATGGTGGGTCCAGTGGTTCAAAACGACCTGTTTTCGATATTGGTTCGTTTTCGAACGCACGCATACGCATTCAGTGCCGATATTGCCAAGATGTATCGGCAAATACGGGTACATGAAGATGACCAGAAATTCCAACTAATTGTGTGGAGAAATTCTCCAGTCGAACCACTTTCAACATTCAGACTGAAAACTGTGACGTATGGTACATCCTCTGCTCCATTTCTCGCCACTAGATGCTTGAAGCAGTTAGCTATAGACAACAAACATACGTTCGCTGCCGCTGCCGACGCCATTGAAAGTGATATATATGTCGATGATGTACTGACTGGTGCAAATTCCATTAGTGCCGCCATTGAACTGAAGGACTCCATTTCGAAGATATTGAAATCGGCAGGCATGGAACTAAGAAAGTGGTGTTCCAACGACTCTGAAATTATACAGGACATTCCACCACAATTCACAGAAACATCGCTGCAAATTGACGAAAATGATCTGATCAAAACACTAGGGATTTATTGGCATCCAACATCTGACAAATTCACATTTGCTGTCAACTTTAACGAAGATGCAACCGTTTCCAAGAGAGTCATATTGTCACAAATCGCTCGAATTTACGATCCTCTTGGTCTGTTGGCACCCGTAGTCATATTGGGAAAATTGCTGATTCAGTCATTATGGCAATTACAGCTAGATTGGGATCAAGCACTTCCGCAACACCTGCATACATACTGGCAAACATTTCAAAGGAGTCTCACAATACTCAACCAATTTACGATAGATCGTCATCTATTTGACTCAACTCGACCACAAAGCATCCAAATACATGGATTTGCCGATGCAAGCGAGCGTGCATATGGTGCTGTGCTATATGTTCGCAGTACAACGGTCGATGGCAGTGTATCCATCAAGCTCCTCTGTTCAAAATCACGTGTGGCTCCATTAAAGAAAACAACTTTGCCGCGCCTAGAATTATGTGCAGCAGTGCTATTGGCAGAACTAACCCACAAAATTCACAAAAGGTGGAATTTTAATGTGGATCAAACATTTTATTGGTCCGATTCAACAATCACATTGCATTGGATAAAATCGTGCCCATCGAAATGGAAGACTTTCGTTTCACATCGAGTCACCGCAATTAACGAAGTCTCACTAAAGGAAAGCTGGCTACACGTACCAACCGAACATAACCCAGCCGATATAATTTCACGAGGACTACTTCCAGAAAATTTCATTAAATCCGATCTCTGGCTACATGGGCCTAAGTTTCTTCAACAAGAGATTTCGTTCTGGCCAACATTACGTGAAGAATTTCCATTACCAGAGGAAACGCCTTCGGAATTGAAGAAAATTGCAGCAGTTAACACAGTATCATCTGATACTACTAATATACTTAGCAAGATTAAGTTTTATCACGACTTCAAGAAGCTGCGACGAACTGTTGCCTATATGCTTCGATTCAAAGTACATCCAAACTTCAAATTTAGTGGACCGTTAAAACTGGAAGAGTTAGAGCGGGCGCTTCACGTCATAATCCGCATAGTCCAAAAAGAAAGTTTTCCAGTCGAATACGTCGGACTGGAAAAAGCAGACTTTCGCATCAAGCAACCTGTACTTCAATCATTGTCATTATTTTTGGATCCAAATCATATCATTCGAGTCGGTGGTCGTCTTCATCATACTACGCTCGCATACACATCAAAGCATCCCATTCTGCTTTCTAATTCACATCAATTTACTGTAACGTTAATTACATTTTATCACCGGAAGCTACTTCACGCCGGTTCACGAGCGCTATTGGCAGCTGTTCGTCAAGAGTATTGGCCAATATATGGTGCTACGGTGTGCAAAAAGGTATGCAGAACATGCAGGGAATGCTATCGATGCCGACCAATTATCATGACACAGCAAATGGGAAACCTACCTCCTGAAAGGGTAACTGCCGCACCACCTTTTTACACAGTCGGCATAGATTTCGCTGGCCCATTTTTTATACATTATCGCATCCGCGGTAAGCCACCAACAAAAACGTATTTATGCCTCATCATATGTTTCGTCACCAAAGCCGTACATTTGGAATTGGCATCAGACCTAAGCACACAGGCATTCTTAGGATGTTTCAAACGATTTATAGCCACTCGAGGTATTTGTAAGCGAGTGTTTTCTGACAATGGCACCAACTTCATCGGCGCCAATTCAGAATTACGAAAATTATATGCAATGTTGTCATCTCAACAGTTGAAGGAAGACATTCAATCATTAAGCGAAGACCACCAGATTGAATGGAAATTCACACCGCCTTCAACTCCAAATTTTGGGGGTCTTCATGAAGCAGCTGTCAAACTAGCCAAGTTTCATCTGCGTCGAACAATAGGATTGGCCAAACTAACTTATGAACAGCTCTTAACTCTAATCAAGCAAGTTGAAGCTGTTCTCAACTCTCGGCCACTCGGAGCAATTACTACCAGCATTGACGACATGGATTGTCTTACTCCAGGCCATTTTTTGATTGGGCGACCGCTCAATGCTCTTCCCGTGCCTGAACTAACCGATAAACCACCGCTTGACACCTGGAAACAAATTGATTTCTATCATCGTGTATTTTGGGATCGTTGGTCAAGCGAATATTTAAGATCACTGCAGCAACGGCATCGCTGGACCGATTCAACACGAAATCTTGCAATAGGTGAATTAGTAATCCTTGTTGACGAAAATCAACCACCACTCAAATGGAAGCTCGGTCGAGTAGAAAAAATGCATACTGGAGACGACGGGCTAGTTCGCGTAGCCATAGTCAAAACCGCAAATGGTACGTATAAACGAGGAATTTCAAAAATATGCCGCCTTCCATCAAATCAAATTGAAACAACTACGCTGTTTCAAGGCGGGGAGAATGTTGAAGCAACAACGAACGGCAACAGGAAAATCGTCTCATCAAATTTAAACATAACCTGAAAAGTAAAAGAAAAACACACAAAGAATCATTTCTTATTAAATAAATATTATACACTTATCTGATCGTTACTTCAATACAGCTTCACTGGCTTTCTTTATATAATTTATTTGCTACCTAAAAAGAAAAAGATCAGAATTAACAGTTAATTTGCATAACATAATTTTACTTACAACTTTATGTAATGTAATTTTTTGCATATAATTTGACAGATGGTGGAAATTCACTAACAACAAAAATAATAAATAATACCCATGGAACCACATAGCTATGTACTAAAATCTACGATAATAGTTCGAATATTCGATTTTAGATGACACTTTGTCATCAGTATTGTTACTGCAAATTTATAGTTAAATATTAAAACGTTAGGTAACACTTCGTCCATCTGTCAATTTTATAATTCCAAAAAGAAAGTTTTTATTGTAAAAATTCAATAAAAATTGTCATTCAAAAACTAACCTCCATTGGTACAAAATCAAACCGTGTGAAAATTTATAGAAAAAATAAAAATAATTTAATAATAAGAAAAATATAATTTGGAAACAACTTAATTCACTGTTTCAACTAAAAACATCTTTTACCAACGGCACAAAAAGGCTTGTGTCCCAACAGATGGTATATATGTATGATATTATGATTGTGTGATGTTATGATGATATAGTGGTATGATTGATTGACATTATTGTATGATGGTGTGGTGATATGAGGGTAAGATGGTATGACGGCATAATGGTATGACGGTTGTATGGTATCATGATAACATCATGGCCTGACAGTATGATGGTATGATTATATGATGGTATAATGGTACGATGTTATAATATTATGATGGTATGCTGGTATGATGATATGATTGTATGATGGTTTGACTGAACGATTTTATGATTATATGATGGCATGAAGGTGTAGTTATGGTAGATATACATCATCACTATGGTACAATGGTATGATTGTATGATGATTTAATGGTATAGTGTGTCATGATGTTATAATGGAATAATGGTATGATGGAATGATTGTTTAAAATTATAATGATACGACGATACGTATGCCGGTACGATGCTGAGTATGGTTTGAGTTGAAATTGGATTGGATTTGAAAGAGAAGTTCAGTTAGGGAATAATTTGAGGTCGATCATATGGTTTAGAGGTTAGATTGAGTTGAGTTCTTTCCCGCATCTAGCTTTCGAATCGAGTTAATTTTGGTATTATTTTGAAAAATAAGTGTAGAATTGAGCAGAGGGTTGAGATTTGGATCGAGCTAAGTTGAGCTGACGTAGAATTAGGGCTAAGATTTCGTCGAAGATTAAAATACGTGTTTCTCCATCAAACGTTCATCGTGCACCACCGGAGTGTTTCACACTTATTATCTGACAAATTATAGTTAGAAATAACCACTAAACTATTGAATGGTATAAATATAGCAATTGCAGCATTGCATAAAATAAATCATGCAGAAATATTGCCTTGTGGGAGGAGTATCGTTATATAAGGAAAGGGTATAAGACTGCCAAATATAATGATATCAACGAAGATGAAAAGAAATACCCTTTACTCTTTCTAATCTTAAAGAACCTTACTTCTCATAAGACCCTTTGAATAGTGCCATTTCGAGGGTCTCCCATCAATCTTATCATCATGCTCCAGAGACTTCTTCTATAATCCTTGTAACTATGTTCCACATGAAAGTATCTCAAACAAAACAATTAAAAAACCAATTGGTATTTATTTCATAGAAATTAAGGGCCTTCTGACCACGAGTTTCGGTGAAGTGGAAATTGGTTCTCAACCGAAATTTTTTCTCCACCGTACCCTAAAATAACTAGAAAGCAGCCAGAAAATGATAATTCTCGAAATGAAAATATTTTATTATTCCATCGGAACTTATGATAATATTTGGTAACTCGACTAGCGCTTATGATACCAATAGTCTCGGGTTAATTTTATTTCCGGTGGAGTGGATATTGGAACTCACGACAAGCCCCTAAAACTAATTTCGCAATTATCTTAGTACGTATTCCAGTCATTATTGTCGTCCATTATAGACTTACACCTCCTAGTGCAATTTTCATTTAATTTGGCACAGAGTAAAGTCTTTTAAATTATTTTTGAGAACGCGAACAATCTGACGTGTGGTTCTTATTCTTTTTCCTCTAAACTTTGTCTTCGTAACACCTCAGACGTTTTCGATCGTATTAGCTTCTGAAACGTGTGATGGGTAATCCAAAGTTGAATGCTACACTGCTCTTTCCGCTAATGCAAAGGCCACTCCGATGTGAAGAGTCGTTATGCTCTTGTAAATCCAATATCTATTTCCAGGTTTATTGTTGAATTTGTTTCGAACAACTTCAAAATTACCTTATCGTTCTGCTCTGAACTGACTCTATCTAAACCTTTAAAAAGTAAGTCATATAGATTACCACAGTCTTCATACCGCTTAATCCACTTCTTCTCAAATGGCGCAGATTTTTTGGTGTATTTTGGAAATACTCGTTTTCGGGCCTTTAGAATGGGTAACTAAGAACAGTACTTCAAAATGTTTTTTGTACACGGTACTTATTTTAACATCCAAATGTTTAAACTGAACTGAAGAAAGAAGTTAACGCTATAAATGTAATATAGTGAAAAGAATAATTTTACCTTCTTGCGGTGGGAGTTAATTAGAAACAATAAATTAAGATATTTTATTGTGGAACATACTGTACACATTTTGTTTTGTAATGGAGTTTAATTACATGCACTACTAGTTTCACATATTTCTTATAGGTAATTCACATGCCGTCTGCTTCTTAACCATTCCAATACATTGAATAAAATTTGTTTTCCGACTATAAATACAACTCAAGTACTAAAAACTGATAAGAATTATATGTATATAGCTATCTTTCGCGCAATGTGATAATTGCGGATAATTTTCATGATAAAAATAAAACAATATTATTTTTCAATACCTGTGTATGTGGAGTGTTAATATTTTTTGTTGGCACCTAATGACATTCACAAATTAGGTAAAACAATTTGAGGAAGAAAAAGTAACGCTAAAATCGTTTAATTTAACTACCGCGGCTGTGCCCCAAACCAAATTATCTAAACATGTGCGCGATTTAACTGAATAATAAGGGTTTATGTTCAAAAATAAATCAATTAAATTGCTTTATCATAAGATAAAATTTGTTAGGCTAGTAACAGCGTTATGATATCATCTTTCAAAAATTTATTGAACTATGTATTAAACTAATCACAATGGACCGTCACCGGTCTAAGTGTGCGTAAGCAGCCACTCCATGTATTAAACTATTTAATCATTTATTTGGTGGCCTACCTTTACTTGTATCCTCACTAAAGACTAAAGATGTCAAGTAATTAATTCAAATTTGCAGTGTTTTTATAAAAATGCCTTCCTTTACTTTAGACTTTACACAGATACATATTAGATATTTGAGATAACTAAAAAACTGAATAATTAACACAACATAAATTAACAACAATGTTCTAAACATGATACTATATGTGTATTTATGGTATATGCATGTAATAAAACGAAAACATGTGTGTTGCTCCGTGTTCTGTGCATCATTTCTTTAAGATATTGATGTTTGTAACATAAATGCCATAAGAAATAAATTTAGAAAATTAAATATAAATAAGTATTTAACCCGTTTCTCTCCTATACACTTATAGAGTTTAGCGCTGTTCAATTTGTTACTGTAGTAGTTGTATAATAGTAGATACTATACATCAAATACGATTGTTAAGTAAACGCGAGGCCGTTTATATATAATTTACTTATACATACAAAAAATAGTTGTCGCAAATCGCAATATAAAAAGAAACATATGGTGAGCAGAGACAATCAACATTTTGTTTGTTTTTAAAGCAAACTATAATTTCGATTAAAAGTTTTAGTGTTACAGACATAAGTGCTAATTAATTAATCAATTTAATAGTTTTCTTTATTTTATGTGATGTTATTAAAAAAATTTAAATTGGCTTGTTCTAATAAAAGACCCAGCATATTTAGATAAAAATACCATTAAAATATTTAAGCAAATAAAGAAGTTGGTACAGTACTCTTAAAAGGTCGCGATCTTTATGGTGGGTGGAATTACTTTATTTTAGAGTTCAAATTAAATCGACATCTGTACCATATGATGTTTCCGACTGCTGTTATTATTTTCTAAATATATTTTCGTAGTTTTTTTCGATGTCTAAATTTAGGAATTAAAAAATTTTAAGTTTTTTTATTTATGTGTTATGATGTACTGTAGAAACACCTGTTCATTCAATTATAAATCGGTCCATAGACAGCAAGGTTGGTCACATGTAATTAAATTCTAGTGACAAAATTAAGAACTATGTTCAAATTTTGATAATAATCACATAATAAGGATGGTAAGAGAATTACAGATGAACTGTTTGGAAAGAGCTGCAAAGTGTATGCGTTCACTTCGTTGCAAATCTAAGCAAATGCTAGTTGCACAAAACTGAATTTTTCATTAAAACCGATTTGAATTAAATAATACAAGTCTATGAAACTAAACAAAAAGGATTTCTGTAAAAATAAAAAACTTGTGAAATCGCATTTAAAGTTTGTGTTAAGATTTTTTGAAATATTTATTTTGAATTGAAAATTGCATGGATTAAAGTTGTTAGTTTAATGTTAGTATTTAATGTTAGTAAGGATTTTACCAAAAATTTTACTAATTAAAACAAATAAAACTATATAGCTAACAATCTTAAATAAAGCTTTATTTCGATAAATACTAAGGAATCTGGAATATGGTATATACAGTAGTGTGCAATTAAATAGGTAATTGAAGATTTTTTGTTTTTGTTTTATGGTTAAATTAAACGAAATTCGAAATAGAGCAAAATAATGTTACGTTTTCGCCTTGTCAATCAAGGTTCGTATCACTGGATTGTGAATAAAACAAAACACTTCAATTTAACACAACGAATTTATTTATTTAACATCAAAAATTAATTCAACAGAATTTATTTAAAATAATTCACAAAATCACTTTTTATAATAATTGGACAAATTTTACTGATCACTTGTAACTTTTATTTTGTACTAAACACTTTTAAGGCACTTTACAATTCACTTGTTAATCCTTATACTTTTCCTTACCAACAACTAATAATCCAATTCAAACTTCTAGAAAGTTCATGACTTTTCGAGTAAGAATAGTGTAGAAACATTTAGAACAGTTTTATCATGGAAAATTCCATTTTAGTACCGTAAAACTTTGCGCTATTAATTTAACTTATTCTGTTACACCCTAGGTGTCACCGTAGCACTACCCCCACCAAAGCATGTTCGTCCCGAACAGGACTCAAATCATGTCCTCTGTAGAGGGCCAGGCTCTCTAAATGCACCACTTTCGGTTTACCTCGATGACCCTTCGTATTCGATAAACAACGCCGTTCATCTTTTTGATGACAGTGTAAGGTCCTTCCCATGCTGGTTGCAGCTTCGGTGACAACCCCTTCTTTCATAGTGGGTTGTGAAGCCAATTACTCTTCTTGGAAGCCTTGGTTATTTGCTCGTACATCATATCGAGATTTCATCCGGTTACTGACACCTATATTTTTCAGCGTACAAATTGATGAATCTCTTTAAGTTCCTCTTTCATCCGGTCTACGTAATCCTGTCCACATAAAGCCGCTGATATGTCGACCCCAGTTGCGTTATGTTTTTCTCAACGACCTTTGCTACATATTCCTCCAATGTGCCATTGAATCTTTCCACCATACCATCAGACTGTGGATGCAAAGGCGTTGTTATCGTATTTCTTCGTCATATTGCTTGAAATACCACCGATTTAAAATTCCTTCCTTGATCGGTATGAATCTCCATCGGACTCCAAATCTTCTGATCCAATTGTTCACTACGGCATCAGCTATTGTTGTCGTCTCCTGATTTGCTGAAATAATTCATTATCACTAGCACATATTTATTACCGCCCTTGTATTGTTTCATGGTTCCACGATTTTTACGTGCGGGTCCTTTCACCGCCGCACATTGCTCACATTTCTGGCACCACCCTTACACAGACTGTCTACATCCTGCCCAGTAGAATCGTTGACGTATCTTGGCCACTGTTTTATTAATTCCTAGGTGGCCCCACTTGCTCCTCCATGATACACATTCGGGATTTCCGCAATTCAGCACTTTGATGCAACCAGCAACAATTGCTGCACTTTGCCATCCGTGCTTTCCCACAATCGTTTTAAACACCCATTCTCAAGATGGAGGCTATCCCATTGAGTCCAATAAGCCTTGACAATGGAAGTTAGGTCCGCGATCTCGCTTCAAATCTGGCGGTGTTCCTTTTCCTTCCATTCGATGATAACTGATAAATCCGTATCATCCGTATCAAGCCTAACGTTGATGATGCCTTCCTTTGCTTCAACGTGACCACAATGTTTACATTCTACTGGACATGGCCGCCTTGATAATGCGTCGGCATTTCCGTGTGCACTTCTCTTCCGATTTGGAAATCATAGCTTTGAATAGGTTCGATCCAGGGAGCTACCTGTCCCTCTGGTTCTTAAATTGCAACAGCCACCGTAAAGCACCGTGATCTGCCCGTAAATGAAATTTTTGGCCATAAAGATACTTATAGAAATGCTTAACACATTCCACTATAGCCAACTAATCGTTTCGTGTCACATAGTAATTACGCTCCGGTTTTGATAATATTTTAGAGTAGTACGTAATAACTCGTTCTTGGCCATTATTTTCCTGTGATAACATACCTCCTATACCGTCATTACTTGCATCGGTGTCCAAAATACATTTCACGTTGAGTACAGGGTATGCGAGATTGGCGCGACTCATAACCTCTCCGTAGTTCCACGAATGCTTCTTCCTGGTCATCCTTTCATTCGAATGCCTTGTTCTTCCTGGTCAACTCGTGTAAACTCTTGGCAATGTTGGCGAATCCTGGCACGAAGCGTCTATAATAGGTGCACAATCCCAGAAAGTTTCGTAATTCGTGTAAATTTTTTGGTCTTGGCCAGTTCTTTACCGCTGCAATATTTTCTTCGTCGCAGTGAATTCCATTAGTCGTTACCAGATGACCTACATATTTTACTTCAGTTCTGAACAGCTTACACTTCTTTGGACTTAGCTTTAATCCGGCGGCCTGTATCCGATCCAAAACTTCTGCCATGTTCCTTAGACGTTGGTCGATATCCCTGCCCATGACGATGATGTCGTCCAGATATATATTAGGCACGCCTTCCAATGTAATCCATTTAACACGCGTTCCATTATAGTCGTTCAAAAGTCGCATGGGCATTACATAAATTGCCAAAGCCCGTTACCCACACTGAACGCCGTTTTCTCGCGATCTTCCTCATGGACTTCCACCTGCCAATAGTCGCTTTGTAGATCTAATGTCGAAAATATTCGAGCACCCGATAATGTGTCTAATGTATCGTCGATCCTTGCCAGTGTGTTTCGGTAATGAACGCAGTATCTCATGCTACCGTCCTTCTTTTCGACCAACACTACCGGCGAGCTCCATGGTCTGTTAGATGGTTCGATCACACCTGCCGTCTGTATTTCTGTGACCATCCGGTCGACTTCTTGTTGTTTTGCCAATGGTAATCGCCTGGGTGGCTGACGAATCGGCATCTCTGTTTCCATATCAATTCGGAACTTTACTATTAAGGTCTTTCGGTTGTTATCCGATCTACTATACAGAATATGGACATGTACCGTTTGAGCAGTTGATGTGCAGAATTTTTCTGTGCCTCGATAAGATCTTCGGTCCATTTCTGCATGAGTTGTTCTATCATTTCTTTCTACCATTGCATGTCGGCTTTTCCAATCGGACTTTTCTGTTCACATTTTAAAATCGTCGATACCTCGTCACATTGCCGATGACAGTTCCTTTCTTGATGGTTTCCGTCTTATCCGAGAGATTTAGAGTCCTAATTGGTACTTTGTAGTTGTTGTCTGGTTTAACTAGGGATTTTCCGATTATAATTTCCTTGGCTCCATTCTCCTCTTCGTTAGCTTTCATAACCTGGGCCGCCCTCCAATCTTTCCCATACGATCGTCTCCAAGTTCGGTGGCAGCTTCTCCCGATGATCAATAATAATTCGCCTGGTAGTTGCTCCTGCACTGCTAGATTGAAGTGGCAACTCGATGTTCTCGTAAGTTAAAACTCCTCGTCCAACATCCACCATGAAGCAATTTGCCTCATGAAGTCCATCCCCATAATGACTTCATCCACAATATCTGCAATCGCACTTCGTATTGGAAAGGGGATCTTCCGATCTTTATGTTCACGATCGTTTTCCCTTTTATTATTAAACTATCTCCAGTTGCCGTTTGTAATTTCAATCCATTAGGTGGTTGTATACCTCCATAGATTAGATCTTTATGGAGAATCATGCGATTTGCTACCGTATCCAGGGTGATGATGCGGTTCGTACCATAATGTCGCCTTTGATTGTTAAGCTGTTACCACCTCTTGCTACTTTCGAAACGCGGATAGAGGTTATGGAGCAATCGATTGTGGGAGTCAGCTTCTGCCCCTTTTAGCCCACTATTTGTAGTTTACCGGCTCCCTCGTCATTTGGCATTCTTGCTTGATACCACAATTCTACATTTAGAAGTTTTTTATTTTTTTGTATGTATGCATATGATTTTTCGACTTTTTTTATAGACAAATAGATTATTTTTGAGAGCAATCCCAATATTTACGGCTTTTCTAGACAATAAAATAAAGATCCACGGGGGGGGGGGGGCGCATTATATTTCTACTTTTTAGTAGTAGATATATTGTGAGTTGATGGCTCTTTATTTTACTGTCTCGAAAAGTTGTAAATATTGGGATTGCTGTCAAAAATAATATATTTGGCTATAAGAAAGCCGAAAATCATATTCACACAGTTCTACAGTCAATTCTATCAATATCACCATTTAATTATTTTTAAGCACTCCAGGCAATGTATTAAAATATTATATTATAGTTTTAAAACTCTATTCAAATGAATTATTGTTTATACAACATTTACACATACGTAGTTTCAACTCTAATCTAATGGATTAATATTTAATGTAATTAATAAAAATACGATTTTAAACAGAATTTCATTATTTTATACAATATTCCTGTTTATTGCTTAAAAATTCCTTTAAAAATATAGGCAATGTTACTTATGAAAATTGTACGTTTTACTAGAATCTAAACCTAAGGTGCTGCTCAGATCTGCAAATCACTATAAAAAAGGTTTAATATATTCTTAATTAGTCTTAACTAAAATAATAAATTAATTAACATTATCATAAATGGTTTTAGTGGTTGCCGTGGTATGCTACAAAATATTTTTGGTGTAAAGGAATATTGCGCGTTAAGCACACTTTAGTTGCACTTTACTTTACTTGGGTATGACACTGAGTAAATTGTCTCTTGCTGTTAATAAATTTTGTTGATTAAGTGGGATATCCTCAAAATCGGATTAGTTTTATTCTACCTCGGCTATTCTACCTCTCTCTACGATTGTATTTCATATACTAAAATAAAAAAGTCCCCAAAGCCGCTTAGCATTATTGGTCCTTTTCGCGCAAGGATGGCATGTAGTTAACAAAAATTTAATGGGGTCCTTTTCGATGGGGCAGTTTACTTCGGATTTTTCGGTTTTTCGCAGGATTTTTTCGTCCGGGAATATGATGACATCCCTACTATTATATTTTCGGTGATACTTCAAAAATTAACTCACAAAAATGAATATGTACATTTTTATTAGATTAGAAATTTTAAAACTCAGAATAATTGAAAAGTTAAACTCTAGAAAAAAAATCTTGAACTTACCAGAAAAGAAATCTAGAAAAAAATCTAGAAAAAATATTTTGTTTAGATTTCATCACTTGAAACATTTGTGGTACGTCTATCAGTAGAAGCGATACAATTCTTTTGATCTGTGTCTGCAAGGTTAACGAAGCTTTAACGAAGCATTAAAACCGCAATTCGCTCTAATACATTCTCGATACTATACTAACCCAACGAATTAAGCCAACAACAAAATAACTTGAAACATTTGTGGTAGAACTATCAGTAGAAGCGATGTGAGCGATACAATTCCTTTGATCTGTCTCTGCAAGGTTGATGAAGCAATTTCCATTATCATAAATATTAAGAACTCTATGGAAAAACTGGACTTTAGTTTTCCGGATTTTTTCCTTTCTGGATTTTTTTTTCTCGGTATTATTTGTTTCTAGATAAGGTAGCCAACCCTTTATTATTATTATTATTATTGGGGGGCCATGCGGGCGATCAGCCACTTCGCACTGCGACCTAAAAGATCTATTGTGCTGGCCCCTGCTTAATTATCCGTCCAGTCAATATTCAGGTTCTTAATGAACCTGACGATACTGCCTCCCGGTGCGTGACACATACTATCTGGGCTTATTGCTCTCCCTCCTAGATGTTTACTACAGTATGTAGTTCCGCTAGAAAGACGGTAGCATTGGAGCTCAAGGACATCGAGAGGGTTGTCCCACTCCCGTATATTCCTACTCCTGCCCCGTATTCTGTTTGATTTTACTCTTACGAGTTGCTCGGAATTGCAAACCGCCTGTAGGTCACCCAGCTTTACTACAGGAAGGCTAAATAAAACTGGAGGGTGCCTGGTATCCAGAGTTCGCATATTTTGGGCTGATTAACCTATCAGCCATTCATCTTTCGGCATATGCTGTTCCACCTTACATTAGGGTTTTTTGTCAAGGTTTTCTCCTTTAGCGCCGTTCTTTAGCCTGTGCTAAATGGCCAAAAATGTGCCAAGTGGCCTTAGTTACCAGTGGTTGTCACGAGGAGGCAGTACGTACACTTGCGAATTGTGAACAGGTTACCACTTACACAATTGTACCCATCACGCAGCTGCCTAATGACAAGACCAGGCAGCTCACGTGATGCGCACCCTACTGGAAGGTTACGGAGCTGGTAGATTAATCTACTCAACTTTGATCCCCTCCTCCAATAGACGCCAAACCACCTAGCCAACCCTTGTATCACTCGTACGCTTCTACTGATAGAGGTACCACAAATGATTCAAGTGACAATAAAGGTCTAAAAATGCCTATAAGATTGATTATTTTCATTTATTTTAAACAAACTATTTTTTCTGGATTTTTTTCTGGATTGCCTTTCTGGTAATTTCTAGATTTTTTTTTGGGATTTTTTTTTCTGGATTTTTACTTTTCAATAATTCCGGATTTTAAAATTTCTCGATTTTTTTCAGGCAAATGTAGTGATCCAAGTTTTTTACGGTTGGTATCGTTATCCAAAATAATAAAATCAGAAAAATACAAAAAAATCCCAAAAAAAATAACAAATTTTTGAATTTCAAAAATTCGTCTTAGTTGGGGTTTGGGAGTGGCAGCCCTCATCTCCTAAGTTATAAAACGAATTAAAATAATATTTCAAAAATTTGTCATATTTAAAATCTTAATTTTTAGCATTTTTGTTTTTTTTGGGATTTTTTTATTTTGGATAAAGATACCAACCCTTTTTTATTGTACTTGTAAGTTAAACTTGAAAGTAAAGGTAAAAACAAAATGCCGTTAGATGTGCTTCCGGGTTTCTATGTATAACATTCCTCTTCTTCCAACTAAATTAATTTTAAAACATTTGACCTTCAAAATTTAACTCATAAATAGAATAAATTAAAATCTTGAATAAAAAGAGCCCATAAATATAAAAAAAACTAAATGTTAGGTTGGGATTGAGAGATATGTAGTCATTTTTTGATTAAATTCTTCTTTAATTCAAAATGAATTTTATTTAAGTGCATATTGGCCATTATCATTTAAGACCTTGTAACGATTAAATCGCTACAATGATGGCGGCCACCCCTGATTTAATGTAGACTCGTTTTGTTTATTTTTCTATGGTATGGGAAAAAAACGTTAAAAACGGGAGTCGAATGGAAGATCTGACAGTCTGATAAAAAAATTGTATGTAATAGTTAAGATATACAAATAAAATTAAATAGTTAAATAATTAAAACATATATAAAAAATAAATTTACAAAATTAAATTGAAAATAATTAAGTTTAATGTAAATTTAAATAATATATTATAGTTAAGTTTAAAATTAAATTAAGTGATTAATAAGAAAAAGAAACAATATAGAAATTTTCACTCGTTAAAAATGAGTTTCATTTGTTCGGCGATCGGATGATTATTTGGGACGACCTCACGAAGGTTGAAATGAAGGGGTTTTGTGTGATAAGTGAAAATTGATTGGACAGTTATATTAGAATAATATTAATTAAAATTATATAATAAGTTCTCCAAATACAAATAAATAAATAAATTACTGAAATTAATAATTTAATACAACGGAACATTTCCAAAATAATAAGTGAAAATAATAAATATGTTAATTTCGGCAAACACCGTACACCCGTATACATATAACAAAACCGAAGGATTGGATAAGATTATTAGTTGGGACAGACTCGACCCGGTTACAGACACCTTGCAATCGATAGTTAGTAAATTATTAGTACAATATATAGTAAATAAGCTAGCACAAGACAGCAATCTTACTACATTATTAGATGATCATTTCTCTGGAATCCAGGGCAGGATACTCAGCACTCCCTAAATCTAAAACAGGACTTACAAATTATTAATTTTGTAATTTCACCCCTGTCCGCTTTTCATTAATTTGCCTGATAAAATATTTAAGAAAAATTTAAAATAACAACACTTATTTCCTTATTGTGCGTAAGCAGCCACTCCAACCTAACCTAACCTATTTCCTTATTCCTGGTCCTTTTATATCTAATCAATTAATTATTACAAACTGTAACAAGAATTAACATAAACCTTCAAACCATTTAAACATATAATTTAACTTAAAACTAATCATCAGCTTCCTACCGATCCAGAAAAGAAGAAACAGATATACAGCACCCCAACACCTCTAGAGACTTATGAATAATTCAATTAGGTACTTATGATAAGTATATCAAGAATCGACAAATAAAATTAATATAAAAATTCCCCGGCGACTCTGAAAACCAAAATTCATTAATAAAAAATTTTATTACTTAAATGATAAATATTATATAACAGGGTCTGCAGTAATCCCGAGCACACATCTTACACCCAATTACACATCCCAAGACCGATGGATAGGCTATGATTATTAGTTGGGACAGATTGAATCCGTTTGCAGTCTCCTAAACGGTTAATAAATAATAAATTCTTAGTACAATAAATAATAAATGATAAACAGGTTAGCACAAGATAGCACATTTTAACTACATGACTAGATGCTCGTTCCTCTGGAATCCAATGCCCGAACTCAGGATTCTTTAAATCTAAATCAGGACATCAAAAATTATTATTATTATTAATGTTTTCATAATAGTAATCTTGTTGATATAATTCATGAGTATATGGCCAATCATTATAGGAGGAACTCCCGTACTCCCCAGCCAACACCGTACACCCATATACATATAACAACACCTAAGAACAGAATAGGATTATTAGTCGGGACCGACACGTTAGTAAGATATTAGTATAATATATAGTAAATAGTAAATGGGTTAGCACAAGACAGCACAGTCTAACTACTTTATTATGTGATCCTTTCTCTGGAATCCAGGGCAGGATACTCAGGACTCCCTAAATTTACAACAAGTCTTAAAAGAAAAATTATTATTAATGTTGTAATTTCACTCCTCACCGCATTTCATTAATTTACCTAATAAAATATTTAAGAAAAATTTAAAATAACAACACATATTTCCTTATTCATGGTACATTTATACTCAATTAAATAATTATTACTTACTGTAACACGAATTACTATAAACAATAAACCATTTAAACATAAAATGTAATTTAAATCTAATCATCAATTTCTTCCCAATCCAGAAAATAAAATATATAATTATAGATTCAATAATTTTATAAAATTTATATAAAATGATTTAAATGATAATGTTACAGCACCACAACACCTAGACTTATCAATAATCAATTAGGTACTATAGGTATATCAAGAATCAACAAATGAAATTAATATATAAAATCCCAGGCAACACTGAAAACTAAATTTAATTAATACAACACCATAATAACCAATTTTATTTCTAAACTGAATAATTATTATAATAGGATCTTCAGTATTCCCGGGTACACATCGAAAAACCATTTATAAATCCCCAAACCTGTGAATAAGATATGATTATTAGTTGTGACATATTAAACCCGTTTGCAGTCTCATGATTAGATGCTCGTTCCTCCGGAATCCAATGCCAGAACTCAGGATTCTTTGAATCTAAATCAGGACATCAATTATTATTATTATTTTTAATGATTTAATTTTACTAATCTTGTTGACATAATTAATATAAACAAAAATCAATATCTACGAAATTTATTACTTATATACTACATAAAATTTCAACTCCTTTTATAGACATATTACCCTGCAAAATCAAGCATGCAAAGTAAGTAAAATAATAAAACTAAGAAAAGTGAAACAATATTTTTTTAAAAATTTTATCTGTGTACCATATCAGTAAAATTGACTTTTGTATGTAAAAACTGTAACCTAAACTTCAATAAATCCATTAAGTTAATTATTTAAGTTCAATCCATTTAGCATTACGATTTTCCTTTACATAATTCTCCGTGTTCACATTCTTTTAATCAAAATTTGGCATGCATAAATAAATACATCATTACGTGCTTATGTATTGCAAACCAAATCTCAACTCAACTCAAAATTAATATTTCAAAATTAGTATTTATTTATATAATTTAGTTAATTTATAAACATATAATATTAAACAATTAATTAAATATAAGTAATGTATATTATAATACTCTACAAAAAAATAAACCATATCTAAATATACTAATTCACGTGTATTATATATGACGGTTTCCGATATGACTCAAATTTACACTTTTATATAACGTATAAGAATCCTATTTGAGTCGAATCCACTTAAACATTTGTTGCGTTTGCATGGATCATGATTGATCAAGAATACTATGAATGTCTCATGAATACGAAAAAAAACACCAAAAGAGAAAACCACGTCAAAATAAAAATAACATAATATTATATACTAAAACACCAACCCATATTGAAGGTATACATTTTCTACCATCTATCAAGTGCATATCAGGAGACATATCACGATTCATTATAACATAATAAACTATAATATACACACACAAGCAAAACCCCCACAGCGAACATACAACAATCCTGTTCCAACACATAAATGAATACATCATTATTTGTTAAAAGTCAAATCTTAACTTAACTCAAACCAACATTTCCAATTTAGCATTTTATTCATAACCTGCTAAAATTCTCTCTTTAGAAAGCCCAATCAAATGTATACTAATGCTGTAGAAGTATCTATACTGATGAATATATTTGTGAAATGACAGCGTATATATATATGGTTGTGAATACAGTGTAGAAAACATAAACATTCGCATACTATGAAACTAAAAGAGAGTAAAATCTAAACCAATAAAAACGAAACATGTGCAACAGTCATTTTATTTAAATATTTTAATTTCCGCTTATTTTAAATAAAACCCAATATTTAATTAAAAAAAACTTAACAGTTTTTAACCTTATATTTCGACTTATTGGTCAACTTCTGAGGCATTAAAAAACTATTTGTAATTAAAAAATCTTAGAAACTATTTTTGACATAATTATTTAATTTTTAAACTATAAACAATGTATACAGAAAGAATTTTTCTTTTTAATTTTTTTGTAACGATTTTTTTTTATCATTCTCATATTATTTTATTGCCGTCTTACTTTGGTAACTGGAATATTAATTGGTATATAAATCAAAATGCAAATTATGCTCAAAATAAAAACCGAAAATAATTTGCCATTTTTTCGGCACGAAATTTTTCCAAGTCGTGCGGTGTTAATTTCCTTCTCCGTTTATATTTTCGTGGCTCCGTCTATAAATATAAAATAGAATACACATTGATATGACAAATATTATAATTAATTCTCCACCGTTCTACATTTACTTGCAATCGATTGTCTCTTCACGGCCGTATTCATGTCACTGTGTTGAATTAAATCTAGTGACATTACAAATAACTCGTGACAAACTTGGCAGTAATAAGGTGTATTGGAATTTCCCCTTTTGGTGTCAGGGCACGAATGATGTGATCGTAATGTTCTGAACAAACGTAAGGTTTCTCACGTGTATGAATCCTTTCATATTTTCGTAATGTCCCACAATCAGCAAAAGCTTTCCAACAATAACGGCACCAGTAAGGTTTCTCACCCGTATGAACACGTATATGAATTTGTTGTGAACTACGCGAACCAAATATTTTGCCACACTCGCGACAAGGGAATTGTCGCCCTGTAAAATTCGTATGCGAATGACGATGATTCATGAGGGAGCGTCCATCGGGAAATTCTTCTCAGCACATATCACACGTAACAGTTTTATTTCGATGCGAAACCATATGCCGAACAGGAATGATTTTTTTCGCTGAAATGTTCCCAAAAATGTTTCGATAGGGTTCGACTATCGCGACACAATTTACCATAAAGGCGGCACGAATGTTGAGTTAATTCGTTTGCGTGCACGATACGTATATGAGATTTAATAATTGATTCCTCGAGAAATGATTCACCGCATAACATACATTTCAATGGTTGGCATCGTGTATGCACTTCTTTGTATTTTCTTTAAAATTAAAAAAGGAAACTATAACAGCACATATAAAATTTTAAATCACGTAAACTAATATAAATTACTTTAAAAATCATTAAAACTTACTTTAATTTCTTGTAATTAATTAATTAATGGGGTTTAACTTCACGATTTCTGAGTTTTGATCATAACCTCCTGAATTTTAGCAGGTTATGGTTTTGATTTTGACATTTCGTAAAATTGAGTTTTGTTGTAGAAGAAGAGCAAAAAACAGAGAGTAAAATGCTCAATTGTTAGTTGATATTAAGTAGTGTGTGATATCAACTGGAATTAGTAGTGGTAAGAAACAAAAAAATTTGAATTTTTTTTATATGGTTTTTTGTAGTGACCAATACACTCTTCAGTATATATTATTAAATGTGTGTAAGTTAGCTATCAACGCAATCAGGCTTTCTAAAGAGAGAATTTTAGCAGGTTATGATTTTATTACAAAGAGATAAAACAACACCAGCATGCAGGTAACATAATCTTATACACTAAAACCACCAACACACATTAACGGTAAATATTTTCTACCTTCTTTCATATGCGTAGCAGGAGACCTTATAGCGCACATACAAACGTACCTAATCTATGTCTCTCTTTCTAAGTCCCTCTTTTTTTGTTGTTGTTTGTATATTACAATACAAAAACCAACAAAACATAGTACATTTCCCTTACAGAATCCGTGCAAAGAGCGAACGAGACAACTGCATAAACATACTGTTGTCCCTGTTATATATCATGTTTCGAGCATATATTTGTGTCGATTGTACCAAAATCAACAAAAACGTTCACACAAGCCGTCCCGCTCGCTCCCCACACAGCGAAAAAATGCACGCTATATTTATTTATGTATTGGTATTTATATATCGTTATTTGACAGATTTTTTCGTAGAATTATAGACATTTGTGTTAGTTTTGTATATATATACTTTCTGATTTTTTTTATACGCATAACTAACACTACGCCTGAACGGACTTTTTTATATCTTAACTGTTTGTACTGTTTGGCTTGTATAAATATTTTTGTTGGTTTTGATCGTACATAAAATCAAACATAAGAACAAATATAAGTGTGAGTAAAAATAAAATATAATATGAAATTAACTATGACGTATGTCTATTTAAGTTAAAATCTATTTCAATACTATCCCATTATTAGACTTTAGTAATTAAAATTGAAATTGAATTTTATGAACAATCACACAAAACACCAAATCATGCACTTAAGCAAGAAATCAATAGTTTTGATTTCTCTATCTACAAATATAAAACATTGCGTGACAAATGCATCCCGGTGGATTGCATTTTCCAAAATTACACTTTAATTATTATTTCACTATACTTTAATTATTATTACACTAAAATTGAATTTAATTAGAATTAAAATTAAAATTAAAGATAAAAATAAAGAGAAAAATAAAATAAAATTAAATTTTTGAAGAGGATAGAAAAAAAAACACGTCTATCCTCTTTGAAGAACATTTGTTCACCCCCCCCCCCCCAATAATAAATAAGTTAATTTTAATGAAAACATAAAGACAATAAAAATTAAATTTACGTTCATAATAAAATTCATTAATAAGTGTTAATAATATTAATCATTGAAAATAAAAAAAAAATCGAACCACAAACACAAGCAAATTATTCATAGTTTAAATTACATTACTGTCCGAAAGTGTATGTTCGTCGCATTTACACCGCAATTAAAAAATACGTAAAATTGCGTGCAGTACTGTAAATTATTCATTCTTATTTACGTTATACAGTAAAGATTAAAAGTAAATAATCAGTAACAGCAAAAATTATAATCGATGTTTTGTACTGTACAAGTAAATCATACCATCAACCAACAATATAACCACAGTCGATCGGTTCAACGATGACTATTACCTCATACACAACAACAACATTAAATAAGGTTTTCTTTTTTAATTATTATTAATTTTTATTATAAACATAAATTTCCATTTTATTATAATTACTTAGTTTTTATTATACATATATTTTTTTTATTATACTATATTATATTGGTGGTGGTAGATAAGTTTCACTATTATAAAGTTCAGTCAAGTGCACTTTAGTTTAGTCCTAATTTCTCTTAATCTTACATTATTGTAATTTTCTTTATTTTTGTAATTTACCTGAAATGGGTTTGGAATCCATATTTATAAATAGCTACTTGCATCATTTAAATTAAAAATTGAAACTTGCATTAGATCAAATTTTCTGTTCTTTATATTTAAATTATTATTGAATTCCGCCATGAGATAGTGTTCGTCAAGGTGGGGATGAGACCATGGTAGGTAGTTGAGTGCTGGGTAAGTAAAGATGTCGGTATGTGCTGAATCCCTTTATTGTTTCTATTTTTTCTTCGGCGGCAATACCAGATTTATCTAAGCTTCATTCTCCACCCAACCATCCGACGAGCTTTAGCCAAGCTAAAACAGTCCGCCTTTGAAGCCTCTGGATACTTAAACAAAAATTTATTCTGATAACGATGTGGGCAAATCATGGCATAAAATATATTATATTTTTGGTGGCCCCCTCGCCTACCATCGAATCGTTACAACCTTTTGCCATTTTTCGGAAAGCTTCATAATTCCATCTGTGTAGAACTTCTGTCCGACTTTAGACCATCAAGGGAGTTTTGCAGATATCGCAACAAATGGTTGTCAAAGGGTGCAAGGTCCGGGCTATATGGTGGATGCATCAAAACTTCCCAGTCAAACTCTCTCAATTTTTGCCGGGTCATCAAAAATAGGTGTGGGCTGGCGTTGTCATGACGGAACACAATATCCTTTCTATTGATCAATCTGATTAATTGCTGTCAATAGAGATTAGAACCAATCGTTTGACTAGGTTTTAGAACCTCATTATGTACAATTCCCTTCCAATCCGACCATACAGACAGCATAACCTTATTGGGCATCAATTCTGGCTTTGAAGTCGTTTGTCGTGTTTTACCCATTTTTCATCGTCAGTAATGATTTGCTTAAAAAATGGGTCAATTTCGTCGCATTTCAGTAGGGATTCGCTGATGGAAATTCAAACTTTTGGTTTAAACCTGTTTTGTGATCGACATTTAATTCCTGAGCAACGTCATGTCTGTTTATGTGTCGGGTTTCTTCGTTTTTTTGTAAGATTTTATCGACTTTTTCCGTGATTGGTCGACCAGGCATCGTTATTGCCTTTTCGTAGTAAAATTGCAAAATATGGCGATTTTTTCTGAAATTTCACTCATTTTCACACTAATATAACTTTTGACGTGATTGACGATGTACAAAACTCAAACGCGTGTCAGTGTGACGCAATCTGATTAGTATTGCTTGATATATGATACCAAACACAATCTAGTGACAAAAGTCTCTCAATACATTTTCCCCAATAATATATTTTTCAATTTTTTTTTATTTTTTATTGAGTTAGTTTTTGATGTAGCACCATATTTTCCAAATATCGTTTTGGGTAATGGAATAAAATGTCTGAAGGATATGATTCGTTCCATATAGCCAACGATGATGGCCACGTTACCATTCTTTCGATTTGATATTGTTAATATCTTGGATATCTCTTTGGTCCATTTCCTTTTAAAATTTCGTTCTGCCTCTATTTAACTGTAGCTTTTTCTAGGGTATTAGTTTCGCCCCTTTCGTTTATAAATGTTTCAACTTTCAGCATTTTGGTTCTCAAATTGTTGTAATCCGCGCCCAAACCGTTTTCCTTGTCATCGTTGCATCCTTTCCTCTTCATCGCTCCAGCGTTCAATCGTCTATTTAAAACCTCTTGTAGCGTCAACGGTTTCAAATCGCCCATAGAAAAAATAATTCAATTATAATATATAAAGATTCAAAGTGCCAAACTTGGTTTTACCATTTTAACAGTTATTTTCTAGAAAAGGGCAATTTCCAAAAAAAATATCTTATATTATTTCAAAAGTACACATATTTTTAAAACTCAATTACACGAAAAATCAATTTACGGTAATATTATTTTGAGAAAAATACAGTCGATTTATAGGAAGAAAAAAATCATTTTTATTGAAGAACCATTTTTGTACTCTATAAAATAAATTTAAATAGGAGTGAACAGCTCTCTACTATTATATATAATTTATAACCCGAGGCGCGCAGCTGTCAGTTCCAATTTGTAGTTGCATTATTCAACACGGGTTGTTATATTTAATTTTTTTATTTGTAAAGGTTGTTGTGAATTATTTGATAATTATAGTTGTGTGCTTAATTTTCTGAATTTTGATGTGAGAAATTTTATTCAATCTATTTTTATTTAAAACGAATTTATATCAATTAATTAATGAATTAACTTATTTTTAATATTTTAATAAAGGAAAACAAAATTGTGTGTAATGTATGCGGATATATAATATTTGTTTTATAATATATTAATTCAGGTAAAAGATTAATTTTTTGATTTAATTGCTAGCATTTATTATAACAAACAAGTATATTTATCAGAGTTTAAATTTTTCGTTTTTTTATCGCTCTTTATACATATGGTATTTTCGCTCTTGCTCCCATTAATATATTTTTTCACTATGCGTTTACGCTCTTACCCTCCAATGATAAAAACAAAACAAAATATCTCGCTCTTTCCAGGTGATTTAAATTTTTATTTTTAATATTGCTCTCGAAACAGGGAGCGTAAGAGTTAAAAATATTGCTCCCAGTCATACTAAAGAGCGATTGAAGAAAATATAATAGGGATATTTTTTGTAAAACACGAATTGCTCCTTGAATATAATTAAATAAAGAAAATTCAATAAACAATATTTAGATAAATTCCTGGAATATGGCCAACTAGGATGGAACTTGGCTATTCTTTCGCCGATATTAGTGAAATTTGACATGCGCGGTGGAAATGGAATTCTAAAATGATTTTTGGATAAAGTTTTCGAATATGGCGAATCATTATGGAACTCGGCTATTCCTACACTCATGTCAAATTTAACTAAATTGCATCCTAGTAGGCCTTATTCCGGAACAGTAGATATTTTTAAATGTGTATCTGTTCGCTAGCAAAACAATCAGGCTTTCTAAAGTGAGAATTTTAGCAGTTTTTGAATGTAACCGTTTACCGTAATACCAAGAGCAATATAATATTAATGACGTTTTTATTCATTAGGGCAGAGCGTATTTGTTTTTTCAATATAGTTCAATAACAAAGAGTGAAAATTTGATAATACAAACGCAATAGCGGACGAGCCAGAGCCTTATAACAAAAATAATGTTCCTGTTCTTCAGAGCGATATTTTTTTTACAATTTCTTTCCTTATGAAGTTTTTTTAATAATCTTTATAAAAAAATGAAGAGCGAAGTGCCATTCCCTTTTAAATTTTGATATTTACAGAGCATCGTTCGAAAAATATATGGTTCTGACAGCAACTCGCACTCTTCACACGAATCATCAATCGTGATGATGATTTTGAGGAAAATTAATACCACCGAGTTCCAAATGAAATTTAAGCGACATTTTAGAGTATCGCGAAAAACAGCTGATATTTATAATAAAGTTTACCTATATATTGTTTATTGTTTTCTAATTCTTTTTTATGTTAGTTTCTTAGCATTATAAATATCATTGCAAGAGTGTCCATCGTAAATGTTGTGACGTACTCGACTTAAAATTCCGAAATTTGATTCTGTAATACAAATTTTTTTTTTTAATTGGATCACCTTTGCTTCTGGACCGTCTGCAGACAAGTTAAAATGTTCACAAATTGGACGCCAGCCTGCAGGCACGGGTTCAACTAGTTTTTGTTCGGTTCGCTAGGGGCTCTCAGTCTGGTTGTAACAATGGGAAGCGAATATTTTGGGGAAAGAACTAGTTACGTGCTGTTTGAAAAAAAGGAAGGAAGCAAAATGGCACAATTCTGTGGATGGCGCGGTTCGTACATCCAATTTTGCTGCTTATTTACTGCAGCCACACTTTTCCTTAACTTTTACTTACGCTATACTTTTGCTTATCCGCCTCGAGTTATCGATTCGTTGAGCTTCTTTTATTTATTACGAAATTATTTATTTATACATATCTATTTTTTTTATTTTCCTTAAATTGGCTATTTATTGTGAGACTTTTCACATATCCACATAGAAGTGTCTGTTTTGTTTCGTTAGACCACTTCAAACCTGTTGAATCACCAAACAGCATGCGATTCTCGAAGCATCTCCCTGGATTATTTTCTCATCTCTGAGATTTGCGGCTTAGTGTAGTGTCGCTTCCAAATCATTTTCGCAAAATTTGTTAATTTTTGAAAACTGGCCATTTCAGCCCAACCAAACATAGGAAAATGACATATGGCGATTAAATGATGTTTGTATTTCATATCCGTAGAATATAGTCACTACATATAAGCACATCTCTGAGATATGTGTTAAATGTCTTAGTGTAGTGCCGCTTCCAAACCCTACTGGCCAAAGTAGTTAATTTTTGAAAATTTGTCATTTCAGCCCAACCCATCGTAGAAGAATGTCATATGCTCGATTAAAAAGTTTATTGTTATAGTCACTACATAAGCACATCTCTGAGATTTGTGCTAATTGGCATAGTGCCGCTTTCAAATCGTTCTCGCAAAATTTCAAAAAAGGAGGAAATTCGGGTGAAAAAATCAATTAATTTGAAGTCTGCTGCCACTGGCTAATTAGAATAAAATAAACTCTTTAGCTACTTTGTTTATATATTTAGAAAAATGTAAACGAATTTGTTACAATCACCAAATTTTCACTAAATTATTTCCCACTTATTTAAATTATCGAAAATGTAACCTCCTTAAACATTTTAATTTTTTAATTTTATGGTTTGTTTTTATTATTAATATTACCTGTTATTACTGTTTTATACATGTTGGGTCTTTTGTTTTGTTTTTTTTTCTTTTTTTTTTCTTATAAATAGTCAGGCTGTTACTTTTGCCTTCAGTTGCAATATATACCTGTAGATGAACTTTAGGAGTTCGAAAAACCAGTTGTATTTTAATAAAAATAATAAATTAAGGGAAGAAAAGATAAATAGATTTATTTTTTATTTCTTTGTTTTTGTTTATTTGAGTGAGTGAAAATTTGGTGATTGTAACAAATGCTTTTACATTTTTCTAAATATACATATAATGTATTATTCACGCGATTCCGACAGCAATATTCAATATACTTTGTATATGATATGTGATGATCTGTTTTGTAAATAGTAAAAATTTAAATTTTTATACGGCCTAAATTGACAAATCACATTGCTAATTTTTTATGAATTCATAGCATAAAAGCCGTGATTAATTAAAAATTTTCGATGAAATATATTTATGAACTAAACATTTATTTTCGGAAATTATTATTATTTTTATTTAACTGCGATAAACCATTCATTAAATATTTCCTAAATAATACGTTCTGGTTGCATTTGAACTTGGTAATTGTCCATATACTCTATCTCCGTGGTTCCCAATCACCGGAAATATTACAACGGTCCGCAAAACTTTTTCCTATATTTTCCTACTAATACCGTAAAAATGATTAAAAAACAGATTCAAGAAACCTTATTAAAGTTTTTCGTAAGCCGATTTCATAACCAAATAATAGTAGCTCAAGTCAATTAACTCCGATATCTGAACAACTGCCGGTCGTTCAAGTCAATCAAGTTGGATGCAAAATACATCAACTTTTAAAATTAGTAATGATACAAGTTTAAATAATAGTGATGCAGAACTTCACTCTCCGCCTTTGAAAAAGTAAAAAAAAAATGTTTCATTCGTCGATCCAATGCAGATTATTTGAAGTTTGGGTTTATTGAACTCGCAAAAGATGCAGTTGATTCTCTAAGACCTCAATGTGTTATATGTGGGGACATTTTGTCGAACGGAAGTATGAGGCCTATTCTTCATTTTAAAACAAAGCACCAAGAGGTAGAAACAAAACCAATTGATTTTTTGAACATAAAAAACATGAGTTTAAAATTCACAAAAGGTCTTTTACTGACAGCTTTTCATTACAGTTTAGCATTACGTATTGTAAAATGCAAAAATCCATACACAATTGCAGAAGATTTAATTAAACCCTGTTTAATTGATGTATGTGAGGAAGTTTTAGGTGCTGCAGCTCGGGATAAAATAAAGGGCCTTTCTCTGTCTAATAACACAATTACACGCAGAATTGCTGATTTATCTGCTGATATTGAAGATCAGATAATTCAAAACGTCAGAGACTCTATTTATTTTGCAATACAGTTAGACGAATATACTGATGTGTCGAACAAAGTCATACTGTTATGCTTCGTTTGATATATTGATTATAAAGTAAAAGATATAAAAGAAGATTTTTTTTGCTGCATTTAGTTACCTTCTCCTACGAAGAGTTCCTGAATCTTTAAGGCCATCGATGATTATATTAAAATCAATTTTCTTGAATGGAAGTACTGCGTTCGGTTATATTCAGATGGAGCACCCAGTATGACCGGTAGACATTCGGGAGTTGCGAAGAAAATTAAAGAACCAGCTTCTATCGAAATGATATTTATTCATTGCGTAATACAATGAACTTGATTAAGAATAATGCACTGCAAGATTGTTCACGATTTTGTGTCAGGAAACTGGATTTTACCATGAACAATTATTACTGCATGCAGAGGCTCGCTGGCTTTCCAGGGGACATTTTCTTAAAAAATTATTTGAATTGAGAAAAGAGGCTGAAGTAATTTTAAAACAAAAAGGAAGTCAGTTTGCTAAAGTTTTATCTGACAAAAATTGGCTGGCTAAACTCACATATCTTTCAGATATATTTGTACTCATCAATGAGTTAAATTTAAGCCTGCAAGGAAATATGACCACTAGTTTCAATTTATATCATAAAAATTGACGCATTCAAAAAAACAAAAGTATTTGGTAAAATAGAGTAAAAGAGAATAATTTTGAAATGTTTACCTCTGTTTACCTCAGTGAATTCATTTTGACTGAAGATGTTGTCACTGCAGTCATTAAACATATTATTGCGGAGCACTTAGCACCTCTGGTGGATGCGTTTGATAAATATTATCCAACAGAAGAAGATAATCATGAAATTTATCACGCCGCAAAATGCACCGGTCCGCGGTCATGTTTGGGTTGGGAACCACTGCTCTATCTCACAGCAAACGTTTTTTGTAATACATATATGTATGTAAGTGGTACCCCTTTTAAATGATCTCACGGACCTCAGTAGGATGGACGTTAGAAGAATCCAGCGCTTTGTTAATATCTCAAAACGGTTTCAGTGAGTAGGTGGATAGATAATAAATGATCTAACGTAACCTATACTGCCATGCTAAGAAAAAAAATCACAAGCGCCAAAAGTCAAAAAATGGGTTAGGGCCATATTTGGATTCTGCAAACAAATATCTACTTGTCGGCTCTTTTAAAATGCCAAATTTCCTTTATTAAATGTCATAAAATCCCGTTATTTAGTATTCAAGTATCATAGAAAGACATGGCAAACAAAAACAGAAAAATTGAAATTACTGAAAACGACAAAAGGCAAATATGACTTTTTTCTTAGCACGGCAGTATATTATGTATTATGTACAATAATATGCATGCGGCTTCTATGCAATTAGTAATAAAGCCTAGATTATGGCTTTCAATGAATTTAAGTCTTTGAAACCGAGGTTTCAACAACCCAGAAGCATTCTTATCTACGATTCGGGTTGCTGAATGTTATAAGTTAAATTTCTGTTGCTTGGCATTTAAATTGCCAACATTTTTTTACGGTGGAATTAGGTAGCTAGGAAGGGTCCTCGCTGATACGTCTATAAAATTCAGTCTTTCGAAGTAGCAGAGCAACGTGGCTTAATCTTGCTTTGCTACGGCGATTAGCAATGATAATGAACGTTTTTTTGTCGCGCATAATTCCTTGTAACAACAAGCTATAATATTTATTTTGTTATAGTAAACGATCTTGTCACTTTTTGGAGGATTGATGAGAATGTGGCTGCCATCTATTGCTCTAATAACTTGGTGCACTCCCTTCTTTGGTTAGTTTATATTTCTAATGTTGGCCACTTTATGCAGTGTTAGCTTGGTTGGTATTTGCAAAAAACCATCATGTGGTATATATTTCAGTGTCAGTTCCAATTTTTGCCCCCGGACTCTATTGATTGTGAAAATCGTGCTCTATATTGCTCTGAAAGAATTAAAAATAATAAGTATTTAGCACAATATTATTATAAACATACCTATAACTCTCTCCGCAACAATTTTCTACCAGTAAAACTGCTGCTTGAACTGTATGTTCATTTATTGTAATATCACTATAAGATAACCATGATCCTTGCTCTTTTAATAAATGTATTTTCATTTGAAGAATCATACGGTAGTCTCGAGCCACTGGTAATTTTATGAAGCGACTGAATAATAAGCTAAAACGACTATTAATAAATAAAGATTTAAATATTTTTATTACAAAACTCACAGTTTTAATATTAGAATCAATTCCTTCGATTTTCAATGTTCCACGACTGTTAAAATATTTGTGATTAATTACTTTCTACAAAATTGTCATCTCTTTGAATTTTAGGAACTAAAATCCATCTCCTTAAATTTTATGCGTAACAGCTTGCAACATCTACAAGATCATATGCGAGTAGACAAGAAAGAAGAGACGCAACAACTTCATCAACAACGTCAAGCAACATTTGCTATAGTTAGTACAAATTTGGGTGACCGCATGGTAACATCATGATGGAACAATAATAATAATAATTAATTCAGTCTCTCAAATAGCTTTTCCTTGCGGTTGTGTAACAAGGAAATACTATTAGTAAAACTTGTTTTGTCTTGTGATTTTAACAATTGTCAAAAAAAATTACTAACAAAAAAAGATATACTTAACTCTCGAACTTGGGTGTCTGGAACCCGGGTTTAGTCTTTTAATACTTTTTAACATTATCCTTTTTTCTTTCCTTTGGTCTCTAGTTATGTGTAAAGGGTATACGGAGAGCCCGGCGTCATCCGGGGAGTCTAGCTTAGCCCTTAGGCTTATAGGCTTGGTCGTATATTCTGATCAATTAATTAATCAAATTCAAAATATATACATTTTTAATAATATTAATGAAAAAAACACTTTTATATGCATTTAATAATAAAGTTTTTAGAAATACAACAAAAAGCAAAAATTGTTTAGTCGTTCGGCGAACAACTAGAACATCACTAGAAAACGCTGCTGGCTTGTAAGTAGTTTGTTCATGCTAACGGAACATGATAATTGGTCGATTCGTAACCGATTTTCGCAAAGCCATCTCTATGAACTTTTGGAACTAAAATCCATCTACCGTAAATTTTATGCGAAACGGCTTCCAACATCTACACCATAACTATGAGTAGTTGTGAGCAAGATACAAGTACTTGTATGTTCACGCCAACGGAACATGCTTATTGCTCTATTCGACCAATATCTCATAAAATACAACATTATTATCTAGCTGGCATTGAATCGACTGTTCATATAAAATGTCTTCATTATATTTTTATATAACATGCAGAAATTTTTTCGTCACACAATATATGGTTTAGAAATGGAATGAATTGTTTTCTTTTTTCATTGTGAATTTTCATAGATGAAATTGAAAATTTAACTCAAAATATTCAAATTGGCATGAGTAAATACATGATTACAGTGGTTATTTATCATGTGTAAGTCCAAAAACAATTTTTATCAGGAGACAATGAAAACTATTGCACTCTCCGTATTGTCTTCAGGCAAACACTTATTTGCTTTCCAAATTTCTTAACCTTAACGTAACTTTTTACGATATTTTTAAATGGCGATCGATGTACAATAGAGGATTCTTTCGTTTAATATAAAAAACAAAAAATTGCAAAAAATGGATTTACACATTCTGCATTTCTCACCGACGATATGTATTTTTGTCTAGTTCTTGGTTCAAAAGAAATACCTTATTTATTTACATATAGAACAAACTGTCATTCATTAATGGTGTATTTTATCCACTAGGGACTAAAGCAGATGGGTTACTAGGTGTCTTAATAAAAAATCGAATAATGAAAAGAGATGATAAGTATCTTGATGCTTAATGTACCATTAGTTGAGAAAGCGTTTCAAAATTTGATCTATCGTGGTTAAAGAAGTTCCACCTCAAAACCTAAATTAAAATTGAAAAATATAAAACAATGCCATTGATGGTTATTTATTTTCTCATAATAGACGTTCATCTAGTTCATTTTTATGAACAGTCAAATTAATTAATACAGACAGCTTTTGTTATCAAAATGGTTTTCAAAACTGTAGCCGATATACACGAAAACCAAATTGGTTTTGCTACAATGTTGCTAAATGATCGTTTATTATAGATTGTATGTCGTTTTTGTTACAACCAGTCTAGTCGACAGGGTCGATTAGCGGATTCAGATTTTCATTATCATACGTCCAATAGCCCGAAACTGGTATTAATTCAATTACAACTAAAATATTAATAACGAAATCCATGATTCCGGCATTTGTGGATATGTTACTTTAATTCCATAAAAATCAAATGATATAATTTTTTAAAATTATAACCAATTACCATAACCAATTGAATAAATATTTAAAAAAAAAAATTATATGATTTGGTATTTATTAAAATATTAACCAAGGCTGGAAACCGGTTTACCAAAACCAAAACCACAAAAACCATAAAACCACAAAAAATTAATAAAACCGAAACCATAACCAAATTCCAAAATCAATATAACCAAAAACCAAAACCAAATTTAAAAATTTTTAAAATCGAAACCATTTCTTTCATTTTTAGAATTTTATTTTTTGTGATTATTTTTTAATTTGAACAAAGGTTTTATGTAAAAATTTATTTATTTATTATTTTTTTAATACAAAGGTTTTTAAAAATTTTTATTTTATAAAATAAAATATTTCTTCAATTATTAAAAACCAAAAACATAAACCTGATAATTTAAAAAAAACCAAAACCAGAACCAAAACCAACATTCAAAAATTTGTAAAAATGAAACCAAACCAAACCCCACCTAGCCCTTTAAGCTGAAATTCTTGGTGTCGAGAGAACTTTAGTTTACCGAGAGGCGTAGCCTCGAGAAGAACTAGTTTTCCAGACGGGAATGATACCTTTTGCCGAGGTTTGTATACTATTTTATTCAAAAACAGAGGCATTTAATAAAATGAGCATCATTTTAACATAAATAAATAAAAACCTATCTCTAGAATATAGTAGGCGCTGCACAATTGGCATTTTATTAAATTAGTTAAAAAAATCGATAGTAGCGCTTCCACGGGTTGGTATAATGCTTTCATTTTTGACCGTTTACGTCTCATTACTAACCCCTTTTGTACTATTACTGACCGCTAGGAGTGGTATCCATAGAAATCGCTCACTGTCTAACGTTTAAGAGGTTGGGAATGCTGTATGTTACCAACTGATTGTGAATAAAATGCTTTTTGTATACCATATGTAATAGTTATAAAAACGTTTGCTAAAAAAAATTGGAATCAGGATCGGGATGTGTTAAGTTGATCAGCGGGGTTGACATATACTAAGTCACAAGCTCTCAGATGAGACAATTCAAAAAATACGCGAAACAGCTTTCCATCATATGAAATCTATTATACGAGAGAATGTTCGGTTCAAAAATATTTTTCATCTGATCTTATCTTGCAGAAAATACATAAACTGTAGAATAAATCACATCCATCTTCAATATCTTACACAAAATATACCGAAATATTTCAGGCAATGGCGATAAAAATTAAAAAACCGGAAAAAGATCGTTATAATAAATGTGAGGTATTGCATCTTACAATTACGGTAGCGAAAGAGCAACACCAATTGGCTGAATGTAAAAAGCGACAGGAAGATCACCACAAAGAAGTGGATGGGCCATACAAAGAAAAAACCCATGACAAGATGTTGGCACAATATGATAATTCTCGCAAAGTACTCACTTTTGACTTGGAAAAATGTTTGCCCACTCCGAATTTAGAAAAATCAGTCCCAGTTTACAAACGATTGTTGTGGACGTATAATCTCAGCGGACATGACTGTTTCTCAGGGGACCCTTTATGTGCCATGAAGGTATTACACAGCGCGGAGATAATTAAATTGCTTCATGCTTAATTCGTTACTTGAACTTAATTTCGGTCGACTGTAAACATCTTGACTCATGCTCTGGTCAAAACAAGAATAAGTTTGTAGCTGTTATGTTTATTTTGTTCATGCAAGAAGCACATGCCATTGAGGTAAATGGCCAACAATTTTTCGTTCCCATTTCTGGAACCGTTCAAATGTATAAACATTAAAAAACGCGGGATTGTTTCGTTAAATTTAAATAGTTTAAAGCCACGTAAATATTAGCAGCGCTAAAAAAAGATTTATGGATTTACCTAATTTACCACTAAAGATTAACCGGATTATCATCCAGACTTAACGGAAGAATCTGAGGATGAAAATTTACGTCGAGAATATGGACCTTTTCTTGGAAGATTTTATTATTTTGTAAAGTTTTTATATTTCGTTTTGACTGAAATAAATATTGTAATGGTAATTTAATTACCTTAAGTTTTGTTATTTACTAAAACACTTTCTTCAAACATCTAAAGTATACGAGTACATAAGAGAACAAGCAATTTTTAAAAAAATCGGTAAAATCATCTTAAGTAAAGAAAGGTAAACTTTAATTATACTGAACTACGGCTAATATGTACTATATATTACCGGTCATTTTAACGTTTCGTTTTAAAGTTAAGTTGTTATTGTTAGCACATTTTTGAGAAATTAATTTTTTTGTACGATCGCGGAGTATAACGTAGTCGCCTGAATTTTCCAATAATCGTCGATTGATCATTTTTGCTCATCTCTGAATTTTGTAGGAATCTTTAAATGAGTCATTTAGGGTTATGACGCCTTTAAATAAGAAGCGTTTAATATGACAATGCCACAAATATTACAATTTTTGGATTATTTTCATCAGTTTTCCAACAAAAAAAAAAATCAATTTTCCAACAAATTATTACGAAAATATTTTTATCATAGTCTTCACATATGCACATCTACTGATATTTTCTATCATGATATATATTTTATCAATGTATGTGTTTGTATATTATACGCATTTTGACACTATTTGACGTATTTTTATTAGTAAATTATTATGAAATGTCAGAAAAAATGAATGTTTGAGGTTATGTTTTGCCATTCGAAATTGTTCTCTCAAGTTGACACATCGCTACATAACAAAAAATCATAACCTACCGAAAATGAAATTTTATGGAAGATAACCCATAAAAATTACAGTCGGGTCGACATATAAAATTCTATTTTACAACAAATAGCGAACGAAATAAACGTAAATGTTGAAGATGTATATAAAAAAATAAGGAATCTACGAAATATGTACATGTGTGTATTGTATGTACAACATAAAAAATTAAAACCAAGTAGTAAAAAATCTGGAAGAGCTGTTGTTGAAGATAAAAAACTTAGTTTTTGTACGACGAAATGAAGTTTTTGGACGGAATAGGGTTGAAAGGCCGAATGTGTCGGAAGGCCGAATTTCGAAAAGCCGAAAGGATCGAAAGGCCGAATTTCGAAAACCCGAATTTCGAAAGGCCGAATGTGTCGAAAGGTCGATTAGGTTGAAATGGCGAATAGGTCGAAAGGCCGTTTGTGTCGAAATTATTTTAATTTTTCAACTGATTATGAATGAAAATTTTCAAAATTTATATTTTTATGAAAACCAAAATTTATATTTTTATCAACATTTTTTTATAAAAATATTTAATAGTAAATCGCCTTGTAAGGTAATATGTATATTAAAATCTTCTTACGTTTTTTCTTGCCATATAATTAAAAATTAATTAATTATAATAAAAAAAGAAAAACAAATAAATTTTTTTTTCGACAAAGTTTGATCACATTAATGTACTACATACACAGGATTTATTAGCAAGTATTTTCAATAGTCATTTTACATAAAGAAATAAATTCAATAGTTTTAAATATTGATTTCAATCAATTAAGTGAAGAAAAATTTAATGAAAATTCGGCCTTTCGATCCAATCCTCCTTTCCACATGTTCGGCCATTCGACTCATTCGGCCTTTCGACATTCAGCCTTTCGACCCATTGGGCCTTTAGATATTCGGCCTTTCAACACTTTTGGCCTTTCGACCCGATTGGCCATTAGACTTCGGCATTTTGGCGCATTCGGCCATACAACATTCGGCTTTTCGACATTCGGCCTTCCGACCCATTCGGCCTTTTGGCGTTCGGCCTTTCGACATTCGGTCTTCCGACATTCGGCCTTTCAGGTGGTGGTTCTCCATATTGTATAATTTTCTGAATAATTTTCTTGGACAAATTATTTTTTAACCTAACCACAAGTAACAAGTGTTAAAATACAACAAATTTTTTATAGCATTGAAACACTTTTGTTTGACATTTGAATATATTATTCCTAGTGTTCAGTCTGGCCAAAATGAAACAAAAAATCACGATTTTTATGTCAAAATTCTAGCATAATTTGGGGGTTGGGCATAGATGGTCGAAAAAGATATGCTCGAGAAAAATTTCTCGAACTAAAAAAGATCGAAAATAAAATCCCTTTTTGAAAATCTCGGAAAGAGTTATCTCGAACAAAAAATCTCGAAAAAGGAAAATCTCGAATTGAAAATCTCGAAAAGAAATGATCGATTTTGGATAAGATTTGATATTTATAATCGGGCGGCCCGATTATAAATATCAAATCTTATCCAAAATCAATCATTATTTCTTCAAAGATCAAGTCTACAGAGGACTTAACATTGTGGTAAGTATTTACAAACATTTGTACCCAAATGTAAATTGTAAGTGTGGTTATCCCTACCTCTACCTGACATATACTATACCACTACCATTAGCAATTCTATGAATATGAATATTCAATAAATTTAGAAGGCTGTGGTTAACATTCATGTAATATACAGTAGACTGAGCATTACATACATTACACGCATTATTCAGCAACTGAAGTTAATTTAAATTAAAAACAAAAAATTGCAAATTTTCAAAAATGGATACGAATAACCTTAATAAATATATTAAACTAACTAAAACCAATAAAAACAGAGATAAGTTATTATTGAACGGGTTTTCTTACAATTTAGAAAAAACCACTTCCGAAATTTTTAGGTGGTCATGTGAAAATAATAAAAAAATGGGTTGTCGAGGACGATTATCAACGAAGTTAGATTGTGGTAAACACACAATTACAAAATTGTGACAAGAGCACAATCATGAACCTGTCGCTAGTCGTATCGAGGTACTAAAAACTAACGAGTTTATTAAACAGCTGGCGTTTGACTCAACACGACCGCCATCGCAAATTATCAATGACGGTTTGATCAGCTGTAAAAGTAATTGTAGGGTGTATCTCCCAAAAAAAGAAGCACTGAAAAATAAGATCAAATATGTAAGGAGGAATACTATAAAGGAACCCACTTCTTTGGAATCCATAACAATTCCAACTCAATTGATGCATGTTGAAGGTAAAACATTTAACTTGAAAGTTGTTCCATACAAAAAAAATTAAATAATTTTTAGGTGATTTATTTGTATTATCGGAGAAGACGTTCGGTAAAAATAAAATTATTGTAATGGGTACAATCAAAAGCATCTACTACTTATCAGAAACAAAAATTTGGCTTATGGATGGAACGTTTAATGTGGTTCCTAGCATAATGACCCAACTATTTACTATTCATGGGCGTATAGGAGATGTTACTATGCCATTATTATTTTGCCTTATGAGTGCCAAATCGCAAGACTGTTACAATGAAGTTTTTTATGAAATCCTGCATATAGCTTGCTATAATAACATTGAACTAAAACCCAAGTATATGATGACCGATTTCGAGATTGGAATGATCAATGCGTCAAAAAATTACTTTCCAAGCGCACTCCACAAAGCATGTTATTTTCATTTTGGACAAATTTTGTTTCGGAGGATACAACATGAAAAATTAACACCTAAATATGGGAGTGATGAACAATTCTCGCTCAACATGAGAATGTTGAAATGCCTAGCTTTCTTACCAGACACTGAAATAATTAAGTATTAGGAAACCATAAAGCCTTATTTATGTAAGAACAGCCATAAAATGTTGCCTTGGTTTGAAAAGAACTACTTGTATGGCACAAAAAATAGTAGTCCTAGATTTCCACCTTTACTATGGTCCATTAACGAACTTATAACAGATCATATGCCGCGAACACAAAATAACGTTGAGGCATGGCATAGACGTCTTAAAATTATTGTAGGTAGATCACACGTTGGCGTTTATAAATTAATTAAAGATTTGCAAGTGGAATATGTTAATAGTATGACCATGATAGAAAAAGTCATTGCCGGTAATACCAAAAAATTAAACCGGGAACTGGTTTCGAAAAATAACAATATAAAACATATTTTGGAACACCAGCTTTCATTAAACCCTTTAAATTTTTTGAAAGGTTTAGCTTATAACATTAAATTAAATTAAATATTTACTTGTGCATTGTATTATTGTTGAAATATTATTAATAAAATTTTAAATTGAGCTAATATGTATATTTTAATTAACTGAGATTCTCTTCTACATATATTAAACCAATTATCAAAATCTCGAATTCGATATTTTGTCAAATCGGGAAAACGATATTTTGTACTCGAGTTAATTTTTTTCGATTTTCTTAAATCGAGATTTTTATTCCGATATTTTTTTTTTTCGATCACTGAATTTCATTCGAGATTTTTATTAAGTCGATATTTTTTTTTTCGTTCATATGATGCTTTCCCATAATTTGGATTTGAATGTCAAAATTTCGTGGATTTGGCTGTCAAATGAAAATATATTTTGGTCAACTGTTTTTTTTTTAAATAAAATTAAATATAAGTTTTTTAAATATAAATGAAATGTGGATATAGTCATCTAATTTGTGGTTTAAAGTAATTAGTGTATTTTGGTATTATTTTTTCCAAAGCATGATGTATTGATTTCTTACTTTTAAATCAACAACACGATTGTTAAGCCCGGCGGTGCAGAACCCGATGATTTTGAAAAATACAAAAAAATAAAATCTAGCATTTTGTCTTCAATTTAATAGCAATTTTGTTGTTTAAATTTCTATGAAATGGAACAATTTTTCCCGAAATTTTGTATAGATACTTTACTCCGCAATTCCCTAGGAAAACCAAGATAGTACCATGATCGGAATACATAGTAAACCTACAGATCAACAACAACAGTTTAACAAAATCTATAGGCCGGGTACATGGAGAACGAATTTTCATTGTTTACTAAATTAGGTAAGAAAATTGCTAAAATAGTGAAAACCGAAAGTTTCTAATTAACGATAGCTAAAATATCGTGCATTTACTAAATATCAAATTTTAATAGTTTTAATAGAAAATTTCAATTTATTGTTGATAATTTTGAATTTAAGATGATAAATTGAAATTTTATATTAAACCTGTTAAAAATTTTATATACATATATTATATACATATAGTAAATGCACGTTATTTTAGCTATCGTTAATTAAAAACATACATTTTTCACTATTTTAGCAATTTTCTTATATAATTTGGTGAAAAATGATAATTCGTTCTCAATGTGTACCGGCCTTTTAAGTAGAGTTTGACGTATAAAATCAAATTTTTCATTTTCGTAATATTTAATGAGGTGAAGTTAGAGGAAATGAGTTTGACGAAAAATATAGTAATTTTCTTTTTCATTTTGGCCAGATCGAACCCGTCGATTGTGATAGTGAAATGCCCAGCTATGATATTTGGACAAATATTTGTCAATACAATGAAAAAAACATATACAAACATAAAATTGCTGATATCAGTGAATTTGCATACTGCAGACGGCACGGTGTGTATAGTATTCGGGCAGTAAAATTAAAAAAAATGGTAAAAGGGGAAAATTTTTCAAATAAATGTCACAAATTATTATTTATCACGATATTACCACAGTATTTAGGCAAGGCCTTAGTGTTTAATATTATATGATTTTCTTATAAATTTCCGACAACAAAACAAAAAAGCAAAAACAAAAGCACTTAATCTAACTAAATTAAATTAAACTTTACACTTTAATTTACTTATTCAATTCATTCACATTTATATTTGGTTGTTTTTATAACACTACACTAAATAAAAACTGGTACACAACACAATTAACAGAAGAAAGATTATTCAGTTTCAACTTTTTTTTCCTAATAATGTTCACAAGCACAACCTTATTTTTAATTATATAGGAAAACTAAACACAATATACTGCAGATTTGCACTAGGAGCCAACAATTAAAAAAAAACTTAAATAAAGATAAACAAAACTGACTTGATTCGCAGTAATTAACTATCTGACTCTTCCTGGAACCAAACACAAAATTAATTTTTTTTTTCTTTCGAATTTTTGAACGGGATTATACATCATCATTCCAATATACAACAACTCGCCATTACAACATGTCAACAAGCAAATTTATGGAGTTTGGAAATAGTTGCCTGCAAAAATTGACGTAAAAATTACCTACACACCAAGCTCATAAATATATTTAAATTCCCGTCCTTTGCTCAATAATTGATAAACGAAAAATAATTATTACAATTAATTAGAGAATTTTGATTCAAAAACAGTTAATGAAAAATTTAAGTAATACTTTGAGGGAGTTTTCCCTTGGACTCCCTTTTTGTTGATGCTTAAAATTTGCTTTAAAAAAAGGTAGAAGATTGTCACTGTTCTAATCTAATATTCCAAATAGTAACCTTTCTGTTTGTTTCGAAAGTTTTTAAAAACATGAATATTTTTTATAGTAATTCGCATACTTCCGCGTTTTACTACTATTTTGTTATGCCTCATTTGCAATTTTTATTATAAACGTATATACAGCTAATGTATATATATCAAACAAAAATAATGTGATTAAAATTTGAATATGGCAAGTTATAGCCTATTCAAATACAAACTTTATAATAATTATCAATATATACATTTTAGGAAATGTCAATACCAATAAATATAATGTTATAACACTATAACAGACACAACAACTACAAAAAAACTCCCGCGCGGTGAAATCTATTTTAAATTTATAATGTATAAACAATTCTCGGTAATTCTGATAAAAACTATAAACAAAATTTATTCGATAACTGAAAATCACAGTAAAGTACAACAAGAGCAACATAATTTACGTCTAGGTTCTTTAATAGCTTTTAGAGCCGCTTCAAATATTGGGTCAATGTTTATCTCATCTTTGGCCGAACACTCGATAAAGCTAACGGCACCAATTTTCCGACGTAATCGTTCACCTTCGCACGTGGTTATAAACAATTTAGATTTTTCTGTTCGTAAATCTAATTTTGTTCCAACGAGAATGATCGGAACCCCTGATAGAAATCCTCTAATTTCTGGATACCAATTGTGTACAACATTTTCGTATGAATTTCGACTGGCTATTGAGTAGCAAATTACAGCACATTTAGTCTAAAAACATAACATAAACCTAAATAATTATTTTGAAAATATTTGGCGTTTTACGCTTACATGAGAATATGATAACTTGCGGATCTTTTCATATTCCTCCTGGCCGGCTGTATCCCACAATGTCAAATTATAAACTTCATTCTTATACGTAAGGCTACATGAATGATTTTCAAATATGGTTGGTTCATGCTCGCTCGGAAATGATTTATGGACGAATGTATGAAGTATACACGTTTTACCAACGGCACCATCACCAACTATAATCACTTTGAGTGACATTTTTACACAATTTTTTTTTTTTGTTAAAACTTTCAAACCTATCGATTGGACATTTAAATCAAAACTAATTTATTAATATAATGCAATTAATATTTTTGGTTTTGGATTAATTTAACGAATATAGCAGAATAAAATACAATTCCTAAAATACTCGTACATTCATATGTAACAAAAATATGTTGATAATGAATGTATAAATGTATACGTTTGTATAAATATACGCTTGTATATATTTATTGTGTCACGACAATTATGGTATTCATTATCGATTCTATGGAAATCATTCTTTGCTCTATATGATATGAATATCAAACGACTCGTTCCAGTACGTTGTAAATTTATATTTCATTCCGAAAAGGCAACCCGCAATTGCGTGTTTAGATGGTACTAAGTAAAAAAGTAGAAAAATAACTTTGTTGCAATGGTGCAGGCGCCTGAATCGTAGTGGTCATATTTTGTGGCGCTCGTCATATTTAGCAATGAATATAACATGCAGTGAGTTATTTGTCTTGACAAGGAAGGTCATAAAGGCTAAAAATCTCGTTTACCTTTTTAAGTCATGTGCGCGCTTGATAATCATTTTAAATGCTGAGAACGAATATTTAAACGACTATATTTGTAATTATAAAAAATTTATAAATCTTTATAATAAATAGAAAACTAATTTTTTATCTTTTAATCAATTTTTACTATGTTAATAATTATTTGATTGGCAAAAATAATTAAAGCATAGACAAGACCACTTAAAGTAATAAAATACGTGATTATTTCAATTGATTTAAATTTACGGTGTAAGACTCAAATAATGTTAAATTGAGATTTTAGACAAAATAGGTTTTGGTTTTTGGCCATAAACAAACAGCATTTTTTACTGAAATGCCGAAAGTAAAAAGTTTTCTCTAATACTAGAAAATTAAAAAAATCCTAGAAAACATGTTTGTTTCTGGAGTCATGAATGAAGAAATTTCGGCTACTACTAGAACTAGAACCATAAAAACCAACAAAATCGATCTAAATTTACTAAACCGACTTCTTTAAAAGAGAAGAATTTTTTAATCGAGCTGGGGATCGATTTTCGTTCTATAAAAAAGCCTAATGAAAAAAAAATGTTTCCATTTTGCTTCCTTCAAGTCTTTTTCATTTATTATATTTCACACAACGATATAAGCGATTCTCGTTGTCCAAATGAAAAATAATTATGGAAAAAAGTTAAATAAGTTGTTTTCATAGTAAGCTACACTGTAAACAGACATTTTATCGAGTTTCATATAGATTTCCACTACATGATACAGCAATTGGTTTAAATATCACCTAAATAAATGATAAAGTAGATTTAGTTAATCAGTTTTCGTCATTGCCTGTCAAAATATAAAGTGAATTATAAAAATGACCAAATTATTTTTAAAACTAAACTAAATTAATTATTTGGAGGCTTTTCTTAAATAAACGGAACAGTTTTACTTATTAGCTAAGTTAAAAGTGAATCATATTACAGTTTCAACACACATTAACTGTTAAACATACAAATATAGTTTTTATAGAATTTTATTTCCATATTTATGATGTTCTCACCGCCAAAATGGTCGGCGAAACAGTTTTATTTACGCCCCTATAAAGTTTCCACTTCATCTAAAAATACGTCATAAATGACTTGAACTCAATAAACCGAAATTTTTAATGTCTCGCGGTGAGGTGAGCTTTTTTTTTGTTTTTCAAATAATATTATTTTTTATTAATTTTAATTAAATATCGAATAATCTATTTATTTAATAAAAATCTTTTTATTATTTAGAATACGATACCATCCAGATTGCTGAGGTGAGAATAATTATTGTGATTGTGAACTAAAGTGAACCTGTATAATTCTATTTTGTAGTGCCCGTCCTTGTGTGAGAAGTGGGTTTGTGCCAGTGAATTGTGGATCATTTTCAGAAATATTATTACACTTCGACTTCGTCTACCCCATCGGGCTCTTCTAAATTGTAGCTTGTGCATATGTTGTGTAGAGTGCAGCATGTATTGATAATTTTCGATGCCACGATTGGGCTGTAGTGCAGTGTGCAGCACTCTTTGACTGGGCAAACATCTAGCAAGCATATACGAGTATTTTACATTTACATGAAAAATATTTAAAAATTTTGAATTATGACTATATCCTTCCGGCAATTTTATTTTCACTTACCAACTGAACAATTATCGAATGATAACCTTTGCGCTTAACATAAATATGTTCCGGATGGATCATTTTCGGGTGGAGCAACGATAGCCACATGCGTGCAATCGACTGAACCAATAACGCCAGGAAATTGATAATTATTAAAAAACCTAGTTGGTAAATTAAATATAAGTAATTAGAAATTATTGTAAGTTATATATAATGTTCTCTACTTACTCTAATTCGACTTAAATCCTCGACGCTAATAGGACATTTTATTTTCGTTGTGAAGAGTCCGCTAGCAGGAACAGCATCTAACACTTCGTGTAATGAACGACTAACCGATGTCTGGCTTAAAGAAACATTTTTATTATCCCCAATATCTCGCTGGTAGCTGCCAGTGACAAGAAATCTTAAAGCACACATTATCTGAAATTAACACGTAACGTTTAAAATCCGTTTTTTATATTATTTGTATTTTTCTGTAATTACCTTCGTTTGAACACTTAGAGCAGACACAATTCGTCCGAAATTTGCTTATTTACTCTAAAAAAATTTTGAAATTATTTCTCCGGTAATTCAAAATAATCCACAAACTGGTTTATTTGGAGAACTAAACCAACGTTTCTCTCTGCTTGTTCCAGCTCATACAAACGAAAAAGTGATTCTAACTCGTCAGCACGCTAACGAGTTAGAATTGTTTCAGCCATTGCTAATTCTGTGGAATTAAACCAAAACGGATATCTGAAAAAAAAAATCAGTTTTTACTACCATTTGTTTCAGAATTTCGAAAGACAAACATCGCAATTCTCATAGTCGTATCACTTCATTTTTCATGACTATAGTCGCATCACGTCAATTTTGCTATTCTCTTAGTCGTTTGTTACGACTAAAGTCACTTTATACGACAGATATCACTTGATTTTTGCAAGTGACAGGCGTATACCACAAAATGGAAAGGTGCAATTATTTTATTTCATATATTTTAAAATATTGTTTTTTGAATAATTTTGTGTACTGTTTTTAATATGTTATTGTTTAAAATAATAAGATTGTTGTTATAAAACGATTTTATTTCTAATTTGCTTAATATATTTCAAGTTGCAGTCGTGTCACTTGGTTTGCCTTCAAGAATAACAGTTTTCAAGTGACGTGATACGACTATAGTCACATCACATGAAATGACGCGACTATGGAAATTGGGGTAAAAACATACACATCTTAGTATTTAGTATTTATCCAAATAAAGCTCTATTTTAAATTCTGTTGCTGCTTTAATTAATAACGTTTATGGAAAATTATTGATTAAATTCAATTTAATTAAAAATTTTAACAAATGTAACAATACGTACAACAATTTATAAAATATTTCACAAAATCTTACCTTAAAATTTGAATGCGATTTCTCAAAATTTTGGTTATTCTTTTTTTTTTTTTGAAGCCACTGAATTTTATGTATAAATTGTCAGTTTAAATGAAAAAAAATTGCATACACAATAATTTTTAACAATTAGTTATTTTTCAGTAAAGAAAGCGTCCGCTTCGCTTAATGTTCTCAGGTAAACTAGGTTAGGTTAGGTTGGAGTGGCTGCTTACGCACACTTAGACCGGTGACGGTCCATTGTGATACCACAGGATTTATCCCCTTTTACCCCTATTGGAACCATTTCGAGCTACTTATGTAGCGTAAGACGTCCCGCACTTTAATGTTTTCGAGATCCGAGAGGCAGTCCATCCTGAACTTACCTAAGTGTTTGTGCCTTCTGAGAGCCAATGCTGGACACGAGCAAAGGAAGTGGACCAACGTCTCTTCCTCCTCTTCGTCCAAGCAGCTTCTGCAGAAGTCATTAGCCTCCAGACCCAGCCTTCTTGCATGTTCTCCAAAAAGGCAGTGTCCCGTGAGAATTCCTACGACCGTTCTTAATTCACGTCTTCGTAAGGATATTAATGCCCTAGTGCGCCCCAAGTCCAGCTTTGGCCAAACTTGTCTTGCAACTCCACAGGTGAGGGCGTTAGACCACCTTTCCCCCGCTGAGGATAGCGCCTGCTTCCCAAGTGCTTGTCTCAGCGCTGTGATAGGCCTCCCCAGACTTGCCCTTTCCGGTTGCAGCTGGAGAGTCGTACCATGCCTAGCAAGTTCATCTGCCCTGCAGTTCCCCATGACGCCCGAGTGATCTGGGACCCAGACTACCTGGATGTTGAAATGCTCACCCATCTCATTTAGAGATGAGTGACAACTCAACGCTATCCGTGACGCCAAAGACACCGATTCTAACGACCGGATCGCCGCTTGACTGTCCACATAGATTGTGATATCGTCTGAGGATAACACATTATGCTTCAACCACGTCATGACCTCCTCAATCGCTACGACTTCAGCTTGGTACACGCTGCAGTAATCAGGGAGACGAACAGAAATATTTACATTTAATTTGTCATAGAATACTCCAGCTCCTACTTTGCCGTCTAGCTTGGAGCCATCTGTGAAGAATTGCAACGCTTCGGTTTCCAATAACGGTCTATCCCTCCAGGATTCCCTTGAAGGGAAGGAGGTCCGAAATCGCTTCTCGAAGCGTAGAGTAGGTTTAATGTAGTCAAGATTCGCCAGCTCATCCTTCAACGATCTGACTATAGTAGAGTGTCCTATAGTAAGACACCTCCACTGAGAGACGGCTGCAAGTCGTACAGCCGTATTTGCCGCCATCTGTTTGCCAAAAATGTCGACCGGAAGAAGGTCGACCTCAATGCCCCGCTAACGAGCATACAGGCCGTTCTTTGCACTCTCTCAATCTTACTTTTGTAAGTTACCTTATCCAGAGCTGGCCACCAAACACCCACCCCGTACATGAGTACAGGTCTCACTACGGCGGTGTAGAGCCAGTGTACCAGCTCCGGCTTCAGACCCCATCTATGACCAATGGCGTTCCTACAGGAGTACAAAGCAATAGTAGCTTTGTTTATTCTCTCCAACATGTTGGGCTTCCAACTAAGCTTACTGTCCAAGATAATGCCCAGATATCTAGCTCTATCAGTAAAAGCAAGTCTCGTGCCATTTAAGGTAGGAGCGACAACTACCGGGATTTTGTATTTCTTAGTAAAGAGTACCAGCTCTGTCTTGGACGGGTTAATACCAAGTCCACATTTGCCAGCCCATTTCGTAACGATGGTAAGCGCATTCTGCATTACGTCTACAATCGTGCCCAGGAATTTCCCGGTAACAGCTAAAGCTACGTCATCTGCGTACGCGATAACTCCAATACCCTCTCTCTCCAATTCAAGTAGTAACCCGTTTACCACTATGTTCCAGAGAAGAGGGGACAGAACCCCCCCTGCGGAGTTCCCCTAGTTACTCGCCTCTTGAAGGTGGAGTCCCCCAACTTCGAGCTAACAATCCTGCTTCCCAGCATATAATTGATTAACCCTATCAGAGGAACGTCCACCTCCAAAAATGACAATCCCTCCTTGATTGCCTCCGCTTTCACATTATTAAAGGCGCCTTCTATATCCAGGAAGGCCACCAAACAGAATTCCTTCGAATTAATCGATTTCTCAATCGTAGGCACCAAGGCGTGCAGAGCAGTGTCCACAGATCTACCCTTTGTGTACGCGTGCCGAGACGATGCCCACTTCCTGGCACCTATTTTATCTCTGATGTATACATCCAGCAGCCTTTCCAAGGTTTTCAAAAGAAAGGATGATAGAGTTATTGGTCTTAGGTAAACTAACTTAATAATCTCTTTCGAAATTTCCTTATTTTTTTAATCCTCTCTTCGTAATTTTCTTGATGGTTTCAAGAATACAAATTTATGATTCCACCATTACATTAAAAATATTGTACGTTACGAAAATTTTCCGTACTGAAAATCTTCGTAATGGTTCAAGATATGTGAAAGTTACATGAGCAATATTTTCATATACCATATATACATAATATATGTAGTAGCTTTATATAAAAAAAATTTGTTGTATGGAAGCACATATTCCGTGCACATATTCCGTTTTTATCCGCTGGAGTCAATTGTTAATTGCGAAAAATAATTCATACCCCTTACACATATTCTTTAAAATTAGCAAGTGGGCATGCATTAAAAAAATATCCTGAATTTTAAGGATAGGACAGGTAAGTACAAAAATTTAAAAGAATATATCCTTTTGGTCTAGCTAGGTAGTAAAGAATAAATAAAACAGAATGCATTTGATTATGTACATTGTTATCTCGAAATAAATAATACTTTAAATTTACATTACACCCCAAATGATTAAATATGATTAAATAATAATATTATTATTGGAGGGCCATGTGGTCGATCAGCCACCTTGCACTAAGACCTAAAAGATCTATTGCGCTTGACTCTGCTTAATTATTCGTCCAGTCAATATTCAGGTTCTTAATGAACCTGATAATACTGCCAGCCGGTACGTGATACATACTATCTGGGCTTCTTGCTCTCCCTCCTAGATGTTTACTACAGATGTAATTCCGCTAGAAAGAAGGTAACATTGGAGTCCACTTCAAGAGAGCTGTCGCACTCCCATATATTCCTACCCATGCCTCGTCTTCCGTTTGATTTTACTCTTACGAGTTGCTGGGTATTGCAAATCACCTGTAGGTCACCCAGCTTTATTTCAGGAAGGCTAAATAAAACTGGAGGGTGCCTGGTATCCAGAGTCCGCATATTTTGGACTGATTAACCTATCAGCCATTCATCCATCGGCATATGCTGTTCCACCTTAGTTTTTTTTTTGTCAAGGTTTTCTGATTTAGCGCCGTACTTAAGCCTGTGGCAAATGGCCAAAAATGTGCCAAATGGCCTTAGTTACCAGTGGTTGTCACGAGGAGGCAGCACTTACACTTGCGAATTGTGAACAGGTTACCCCTTACACAACTGCATTCATGACGCAGCTGCCCAATAAATGACCAGAACAACTACTGGAAGGTTACGGAGCTGGTAGATTAATCTACTCAACTTTGGTCCCCCTCCAATAGACCCCAAACCACCAAATGATTAAATATAGATATTGCCCATACGTTTAAGAACACAATAAAAAAAAAATAGCTACTCTTTTGTTTTCAGTTTTTTTATTAATACAAGTTAAATTATTTATTGATATTTTATTAAAAAAATAATTTTTATTTTTAACTTGTATTTGTTTTACAGTGAAATTACAACTGATTCTTTTCTTATTTTCTAACTACAATTTACTTAATTAAAAATATGTAAAATATGAAACCATGTCGTCAAGAACGCGTTCATTTAGCATAATGCCGGATGCGCGTGTAACTTGTTGTTGGTGCTATTGGAACGTGCCGAATATGATCTATTTGTATTTCTGTGGAAACCTGGTTACTATGTGTGTTAACTCTTCCCCCTTTAATTTCGAATGCCCACATTCGAAACATCATAAAAAACGGTGTTTCATAAAATTTCCATCTGTGCCCTGAGCCCCCTCGGGTGTTACTGTTTGAGGCGTGACGTTTTGGGTTCTTAGTTCTTCTCCCTGAATCCCTGAATTGCTATTGAACAGGTATTCTCGGCCTTACCCCGACGAACCCCCACGAATATCTTTCACCATTTTTAATGAAAGTATTTCCTTGAATTCGCTTTCTTCGGCCGTCGGCTGTAGAATGGCTGGAAGTGCTTGAATGGTCGTTTTTGCTCTGAAAATAATGATGTTGTTTCCGACTATCAAGGTTGTATTGCCGAATTTCATCAGATACGTTCCATTGAGCACCTGAATTTCATTATTAATATTAATGTGCCCATCGAATTGATTCAGTAGAACTAGACCCTCCGATATTTCGTTGATTGTTGTGTTGTTTGCATATGGAAGGCCGACTTTTGAGCAAATTAGGCAAACAAGAAGAATTGTTTATGTGTAAGATATTATTTTTGGTTACAAATTGAAAGCGAGTTGACTGTTTCACATTCGTTAATAATACTATAAAACTTATCGTGACCCTTAATAACGTTTTCATACTCAACTTCGGTCACCTTATCGTTTCTTTTGACCCGTTTGACCAATAATTTATCATATAGTGCCACAATGTAAAGTAGACACAATTTGCTACTAATGATTTTGACATTCGAAGTTTAATGCTTCCTCAGGAGTGCTATTTATATGGTAAATTTTCGTTTAATAACGCTAAGCGCTTAGCTAATTTAATTTCAGAATTTATAAAACGAGTGAGTTTTTAATCCCTCACCTAGTCCAATGAATTGCATACTTAATTTTTACTAATTTATTTTTCATTAATTTTAATTTATATTGAATATTTAAGGCCAATGGGTCGTTTAGTTTGTTTTATTTGTGTATATTTCGTTAATAAAGAAATTGGACATTTTTATAATATTATTGATTCTTCCGTTATATAATAGGTTTATAACCACTTGGTTGTCGTTGTTCTCTAGTACATTATCCATTTTATCTTTAATTACTTTAAATCATCATCAGAAACTGTCAGAACTGTTTTATTTCTGTCTTCCTTGAATGGTTATTTTCATTGACCGCTCTCTCAGGCTCCATCAGCCTTTAGACATCTCATCATTTCTGAGAGTGTTGAGAGAAATCTTTCTACTTGCTCATTCACCTCACTATTATATGGGGGCGTTTTGAAGACTTTTATGCTTAACCCATCTTCCATCATTGACATTATAGAATTTGATTTAATTGATTTTTCGTTGTCAATTACCACAACTTCTGGTACACTAAAGAAAAAGAGGATATCTCTAAGTGGTTGCTTGATGTCTTCTGTTGCTCTTGACTTTAACGGTCTGCAGAAGCCGAGTTTACTGAATTTATCAATTAACGCTAAAACAAATTTGTTTCCCAGGGATATGCCCAGGGATAATAATAGGTTTATTCTAGGGATAAGAATAGGTTTATTTGGATGACGATCATAATTATTCTCTTGGCATGTAACACAACGCTTGATCTGTAACTTAATTTTCCTGGTCGTCCTTGGAAAGTAATAATTTTTAATTATTTGGTCCGTTATTTGTGGTTCCGTTATTTTCAATTCGTTAATTGTGAGTGGCTTGAGGTAACGTTTAAAAAATGTATAATGTCTGAATTTGAAAAATTTGGTTGTGTTATAATGTGTCTGGAATATTTTGGAAAAAGATTTATTATTTTGTACGAACTTTCCTCGCCTACGTTTAAAATTAGTTAGTTGCGGAATACATTAACTGGGGTTTCGACTGTGGGAATTAGATCGTGCGGCGAACTTTTGTCGTCGCTATGTTGTGTTAAGACTGATTTACATTCAACGACAATCGACGTCTGCAAAAAAATTGAAACACAACATAGGAAAAAGTACAAAGACAAAAAGAGAAAAAATATTCATCTGCTTAAAAAAGTCAATTGAAACCCGAGATACAAACCCAAAAAACCTCGTCTGCTTTTTTTTGCAGATGTCGAGTTTCATCTTTTTTCTGTGAAATCGTCGATGCGTGAATAAATAACTATAATAAGGTTACATACTATAAATAAGAAAACCAATCATTTGCATTGGTTTATGACATTTTTTGTTTAAATTTACTTTGATGTGTGAAGAAAACGAATTTTTAATTTGACATCTGCATCTGCGAAATTTTTTGAATGTAAATCAGTCTTTACTGACATTACTTTTACTCCAGAATTGGTTGGTGTTCTCGATAAGGCATCTGCTACTAGATTCGTTTTCGCCGGTTGATATTTTAGCTCGTCATTATACTCTTCTAAGATAGCTTTCCAATGTTTCATCTTGGAATTGTTATTTTTATTGCTTAGGGCATATGTCAAAGGTTGGTGATCTGTAAATATCTTTACTTCCTTTGATCCGTATAGGAAATTTCTCAAAGAGGTTAATGCCCAAATTATGGCGAGCATTTTTTTCTCATTAGTCGCATAATTTTCTTACGTTGTATCTAAGGTTCTTGAGAGAAATGTGATTGGTCTTCCATCCTGAGATAAAACTGCACCTAGTGCAAAGTTGGAAGCGTCTGTAGTTAGTAAATTCCTTTTGGAAATCTTGGAATGATAAAAGAACTTCGTTGGAGACGAGTGAGGTTTCCATTTTGTTGAAAGCAGTATCTTTTTCGGTGTTAAGATTTACCTTTTTATTTCTTGAGAGGGTTTGGATACATGTCCGTCTTCCCTTCTTAAGAGGAAGTCAGGAGCTTCGCAAGTTTTGCGTTGTCCCGGATGAAACGATGATAGAATCCGGCTAATTCCAAGAAGGATCTGAGTTCCTTCACGGTTTTGCGTACAAGAAATTCTTTTATAGCTTTTACCTTCTTCTGAATCGCTTTATCGCATCCGTAGAGATGACGAATCTTAGAAATTCTACCTCATCCTGTAGAAATTCACATTTGTCAAGTTGAATCTTTATATTGGTGTTTCTAACACTTTAAAGACAATCATCATGTTCATGAAGTGTTCTTCTTCTGTTTTGCCAAGTATGATTATATCGTCGATATAAACGTAGCAACGCTGCGATTGAGTCTGATTCTTTTAAAGGAATCTGGTGGAAACCGATTTTTAGATCTATTATGGTGAAAAATCTGTTTTCCCCTAAGTTTGCCACAATGTCATTGATCTCATGTATCGGATACCTGTCTGAGATAGTAGCCGAATTTAATTTTCGGCAATCGTTCACCATTCTGTAATTCTTTTCTCCCGATGCGTCTTCTTTTTTGGATACTATTCATACCGGGGAGTTATATGGGGATTTAGATGGTCTGATTATCCCATCTTCCAACATTTGTTTTATTTGTTTCTCCACCTCGCCTTTCAAGCATATGGGTTTAAATATTTCTCAAGATTCTAATGTAGCAACTCCAACTAGAGCCAATAGTTCCCTTAATCCACAACAACATGGAATTATTTCTTTAACAGACGAAAACGACATTAACACAATTATTAAGGAATCCCGCAGTGGACCTACAGGAGCACATTAAGGTCTTTACAGGACGTTTAAACGATTGCGTAAGTTTGGAAGGATAGAGAATTATGTTAGAAATTGTTCATCTTGTCAAAAAAATAAAAGTTTTCCAAATAAAAATATTCGATTAAACATTACAACTACATCGAAGAAAGCTTTTGAAAATTTTTTCTTAGACATCGTAGGTCCATTACCTTATTATTATTATTATTAGAGGGCCATGCGGGCGATCGGCCCGTAAAAGATCTATTGTGCTGGACCCTGCTTAATTATCCGTCCAGTCAATATTCAGGTTCTTAATGAACCTGACAATACTGCCTCCTGGTACGTGATACATACTATCTGGGCTTCTTGCTCTCCCTCCTAGATGTTTACTACAGCACGTAGTTCCGCTAGAAAGACGGTGGCATTGGAGCCCAAGGACTTCGATAGGGCTGTCCCACTCCCGTATATTCCTACTCCTGCCCCGTATTCCGTTTGATTTTAATGTTACGAGTTACTGGGAATTGCAAATCGCCTGTAGGTCACCCAGCTTTACTACAGGAAGGCTAAATAAAACTGGAGGATGCGTTGTATCCAGAGTCCGCATATTTTGGACTGGTTAACCTATCATCCATCGGCATATGCTGTTCCATCTTAGATTAGGATTCTCCTTTAGCGCCGTACCTGTGCCAAATGGCCAAAAATGTGCCAAATGGCCTTAGTTACTAGTGGTTGCCACGAGGAGGCAGCACTTACACACTTGCGAATTGTGAACAGGTTACCCCTTACACAATTGTACCCATCACGCAGCTGCCTAATGACAAGACCTGAACAGCTCACGTGATGCGCACCCTACTGGAAGATTACGGTAGATTAATCTACTCAACTTTGGTCCCCCCCTCCAATAGATGCCAAACCACCAGGTCCATTACCTCATTCGCATATAAATAATAAATATATCTTAACTTTGCAGTGCGACTTAACCAAATTTTCATTCGACTTTCCTTTACCTAATCAGGAAGCCGAAACTGTTGCTACAGCTTAATGTTCAAAATTTTATTTGTGTATTTGGTTCTCCTACATCCATTTTAACGGACTAGGTATTAAATTTTATGGGCAATCCTTTCAAGCAAATTTGCAAAATGTTAAGAATTCAAAAGTTAAATACTAGTGCTTATCACCCGCAAAGTAACGGAGCACTTGAGCGCATCCATAAAACCTTAGTCCAATACCTGCGAAATTATGTTCAAAATGATCCGCTAAATTGGGATTCGTGGTTACATTATGCTAAATTATCATACAACACTACACCCCACACATCCATATAGCTTACGCCATACGAATTGATTTTCTCTATAATTACGATGATTATTTCTATGATTTGAAATTTAAACTGCAACAGTCAAATAAAATAGCTCGCGATAATCTAATGAAATGCAAAGAAAGATCAAAACAATACTACGGCAAGACTTGTTCGAGTAAAAATTTCCAAAATTAAAGATCAAGTGTATCTTAAAAACGAAGCTAGAAAATCAAAATTGGATTCATTATGGTTAGGTCCATATTTAGTAACAGAAATCATTTCACCGGAAAATACGAAAATTATTATCGGTCGTTCGGAAAAAATAGTTCATAATAATCGTTTAAAAATATCTCTCACTTAGATTGACCTTCCGAAATAATAATAAACATTATAAATTTAAATAACACATTTTTTTATATACATATAGAACATTTTGGTCAATAGGTATAATATAATGTACATTTGCTAAATTACAATTTCATATTATTATAATGAATTAAAAAAAAAAATTAAAAATTTTCGTAATCTTAAGTTTAATAAATTTAACAAATTTTTGTATTTAATTCAACATTTTAATTATATAATTAATTATTTAAAAAAAAATATATTATTCTAACTTTATATCATTATTGCATAGTTCTTAGAGTTGATTGCAGCCCGAGGCACATACACTTCTCAAAAGACAACCAGAGGTAGTCTTTTATTTAATGGTGGGAGGATTGTTGTGTTGTACTATTCACCCTCCTTCTCTCCTATTTTTACCATAACAACGTGTATGAGTATTGGTGTTGTCTTCAGTACGGTAGTGGGTTAAAATAATTAAGTAATTTAAAAACAATCACGACAGATGATAATATTATTATTCAACTGGACGTCGAAGTGATAACACAATTGGTAAAATTCCTATCTTTTTTATATTATATAATTTCCTAATCGAAATAAAAATATTATATTTTTCATAAACCTATGTTCCTATATTTTTACATTTATAAATCTAAAATATAAAACAAACAAAATAAATAAATAAATTTTATTGAATAATTAAATAAATAATCTCAAGTTGTGTTTGTGTTATTTTTTTTACTAATTAAATCCACCGTTTTCGCAACAAATGGGTAAGGGCGGCTGTACACAGGATCTGTGTTTATTGTGCGAATTTCTCCTCTCACGGCTGTTGTAAAGGTCAATTTCTTGTCGGCGTCGAAAAAAAAGTGTGGACATGTTCTTATTATTCGTTCTAGTCTTTGTTTTTGTTCCGCATTTATGTGTGAGGTTCTAATATTTATATTATTCACGGAATCAGAAAGGTGTTGATTGATAGGTATTTTCATGTTAGCGTTAATGATCATAAATCGCTTGTCGGTGTATATTGTGACACCGAGCTGCTTCAAACTATCGTTGCCAATTATGCCATCGAATGATCTCAGGCTAGGTAATATAAAAAATTTTAGTTTCCTTTCTTGACCGAAAATATCTATTAATGCGTGGTGCGTAATCTTAACGCTTCCAGCAACTGAATTTGCCATGAAAGATTTCTCGTTAGGAATGGGATTACGAATATTTTGTTTTTATGTTCTATATAGGGAAGCGAAGAGTGTATTAATCTAAAAAATGGATGTCGCCTATTTGTTCTTCTACGTCTTGTTCCGTAGGATATTCGTTATAGTGATTTTCTACGTCAGGTAGGTCTATAATTTCGTGTGAGTTAGTATATTATACAAGAGTTTGGTCAGTAAGACATGATACTATTACAATTGCGTTTCGTGATCCCCATGAAACGGTTCTGCATGGTACACTCTTTGCTTTTTAACCGGTTGGTGTAACTGATTTGTTCTCGAATTGGTTCATTTGTGGTTTATTTTGGTAATTGATTTGTCGAGAGTGTATAGATTGGTCCACTTCCATTGGTTGTGGTGGCTTAGAAAAATAGTTTCTATTGGGTATTCTAGGTGGTTGTTGATTAAGATATTGCGGAATTTGTATAAAAGTTGAGGGATGTTGAGAATTATTTTGAAATGGTTTAGGATAATTTTGGGATGCTTGAGGATTATGTAACAATGAAGAGTACAAGTTTCGAGGTTGGTTAGGAAAATGTTGTTGTTGTATTGGTATGTTTCTCCTAAGAGGAAGTGGAGGGGCTTGAGAAAATTGAGTCCTTTCATATTTCCATGGCTGTGCTGAACACGGTATTGCACATTCTCGAGTTTTAGATACAGGGTTTCTGGTAAATCCATTGGTCCCCTTATACTCAATAATTTGGGTAAATCTCCTTTGAGACTCTTATAAAGGTGTCGAGTGCCTTATCTCTGTATGATTGAGTCATTATATTCATAGCTTGACAATTTATTTAAAATACGTGAGAGATGGTAATAAACCGTTGGTTCAATTCTAGGATGGAGCTACCTTTCTGAATTAGGGTAGTTATCTGGTACTCAAGCTTACTTAGGTCTGGTTTATCCGTGTAGTGGAGCGCTAAACATTTTGCAATTCTTTCCCAGTTGCGATGGGTGTTGTAAAACTCAAGGACCGTATCTGCGTTGCCCGTTATTTTATTTCTTATAACACTGATAATTCCATAATATTTCGGTGTTCCTTTTTGGTGTTCATAAATTTTTAAAATACGGTCCACGCTTTTCTTCCAGGATCCGAATTCTCCTCGTTGCCCGGAAAACTCTCGTAAACTTTTTCTGGTATTTTGTTGACTGATTCTGTTGACTATGTCTGGTATTTTATCCAGATCGTTCAGATTATTGAGATATCTAGAATCTATCTATTATTCACCAGAGTATTAGTCATTCGTTCGAATAATTGTTGATTCTGATTACTAACTATTTCCGGTACGATATTTTAAAGTTGTGCGAGGCCAAAAATATTTGTACCGTGTTACGACCGTTTTTCCGTCATAACCGTGATAAAAATGATTGAAAAAAGGTAATAGCAACATATTATCAATCCGCAAGAAATTTGATTCCTCTCCTTTTATGCTCTTTTTATGTATTAACAAAAATAGTATATTGTATAATTAGGAGGAAAAGTACTGCATTCCCGGACGATAGTGGAAATTGGCGGACGAGGCGATAGCCGAGTCCGGCAACCACGGGAGTCCGGGAATGCACTTTTCCTCCGAATTGTACATACTATTTTTTCTCCGATCGAACTTTAAAACGAATATAAACCCAAAATAATTTTTAGTATTATTCATTAGTTATCATATTAAGAAATCAAAACAAAGTAAAAAATCGAAAATAACATAAAATTATTGGTTAGTTAGCCACGACATCATAAGACATAAATACATTTTTTTTTTTTTTTTTTTCAAAAGTTGAAAATAAATAAATGCGTTTGACCTTATAAGTGTACTTTTATTTCTTCTAAACAATTAAAAATCCATACGGGAATATATTCCCGGCCTAGGCCAGAAAAAATATTCTCATACTATTATTACTTGTTGCTTAGCAACAAATACAACATACTGGAATCATGAGCTTTTCGTTTCGAAAAAACAACGGAAAGATATATTTTTTCCTACGATCGGAGAAAAATAATATTTCATTCGTTTTGTCGTTAAATATTGAAAACAAATATAATTCTCAACGATTGCTAGACCGAGATATGTGCACAGTATAAAATGCATTTATGTCTATCTGTAAGTTATGTACTGCGCATGATACAGAACTTTATTTATGTGTTTTTCGTCTGGAATATTCTTTTTGTAATACATTGTTGATTTATTTTGCTGTTTTCTTGTAATAGTTCTGAATGGAGGGGAAGGGAGGGGGAAAGGGCGAGGGGGAGAGGGGGAAGGGCGAGCGGGAGAGGGGGAAGGGCGAGGGGGGAGGCGGGGGTAAAACTTCTGTGTACACGGCACGAACCCGCCGGAGAGGAGAAAAAATATATGTTAGTCGTCGGTTTGATCAGTCGCGCGATGTTGTTTGTGAATATAAAAAACAAAACAAGCACAACGAGAAAAAAGATAAAAGTCTAGTTTTTGATTTTGAAGAATTAAGTCGGGGGATTAAAGAAGAATGGTCGATAAAAAAATATTTTATGTCGACTACTAAATTGCACAAAAAAAAAAAAAAATATAGTTGTACTAATAATAATTAATTTTCGTTATATCATTTATTGTGAGATGAAATTGGGTATCATGTCTTAATTGATAAACCCGTTAAAGATAAAAACTTGTGCTTTTTTTGTGAATGATTGGCGTTCTTGCTAACCAACATTATTATATTAAGTGAAATAAAAACAATTTTTTTCGTTGATAAATATATAACGATATGTCTCTGTATCAATTTAATAATAATAATAAATAATTATTGTATCTTGAAAAGTAAATAAAATTGTTAAATGATAAGTAAATAAAAAAAAAAAAAAATTAAATAAAAAAATTGTGAATCGTTGACTGATTTTGTGGGTTGTTTCGTTTTTTTTTGTTCTCCTGAGTTTCTGTTTTTCCAAGAAAATTATTAGTGAACAGTACTAAATAAAAGAGAAAATATGGTATATTTTCCTTGGTGTGTTTTTGTTTCGAACCATGGGACGATAAACGGGTGCACAGTGAAAATCTTGGTACCTGAATAAAAGAAAACAGAGTAAAACTGTTTTCAGTGGTGCGACTGAGGTGTTTATTTATTCGTAAATTTTGTTGTACGAGTATTCCCACCCGTGCGGGCAGGGCTACCATTGAGTTGATGGGGATCTTGCGACAGCGCTGGTAGCGGTACGGCCGGACGGGTCGTTAAAGGTATTCATTTTTAACCAAACTGTAAATTTTTTCCTTAAATTAACGTAAATAAACTGTTGATTTTTCTTTTTTTTTATTCTAAATTTTGGATGTGTAATTTCTTAATGTAACGAGTTTTTTTGATTTTTTGAGCCTTATTTAAATTTTGTTACAGTTTGTTTTATCTCTTTTTTTTTTATTACATAATATTATGGTTTTTTTTACTTTGGGGTTTGTTTATGGTGTATGCACGAATTTGGCACCTCCATTTAGAGCATTTTCCACCTTGCTTTTCTTTCAGATTTTTCAAATATTTTTTCATTCTGTTTTTTTTATATACCATATTCCACTATTTTCTTTTGTTTGGTTTGATATGGTTCGATTTTTTTAACGGTTTCAATTTAATTTTTTTTTTGCTTTGTTTAATACAGTGAACAATGTTTATTAATTTTGTACAGTAGATTCAGTGATGTGCTGTTATTTGATGATATCTTGGTATACCGTTCTTGCAAGAGTGATTCTACATTTTTCTTATTTTTTCTCGCATGAGTCGCACTAGCATCACGTGTGAGTGAATTTTTTATTTGATCGGATGATGTGAGGCATGATATCTTGGAGAGTCAGCCTTTCCATATTTGTTCCGGGTGTGCCGTTCGTTCCTCCAGGACAGGCTGTGCTGGAGGGCGGCACGCCATATGTGTTGGTCTTTGGGACCGTCATTCGGGCGTCCTTCCATGCCTAATTGGCATCGGTGACCGCTGCGACTGGGAGGCAGCATCCCAGTAGGCGGGCCGATGAGGGGAGGCCCGGGTGGTAGTCGTGGCGGGGATCGCTTGGAGTTGAAGCTGTCGCTCCTGGACGAACACACCTGATTTATTGTTTCTTTAGCTGCTGAGGCCGTGGCAGAAATAGTTTAAATTTGTTCTCTTTTCCTTTCTCTTTTGTTAGCGCCTTTATAGTTTTTTAAAAAAGAATTTAACGATAGAGATTTGGTTACTCGTATCTAAATTTTGTAAATATTTATTGATTTTATTCTTAAAATAATTTCTTCTTATAAACATTTTAAACCGATTTTTTTATTATATTCTTATAGTAACTAATAAATTTTAAAGATTTTATTTATTCTATCCTAAAATTACTAAAATTATGACTTAAGTTAAAATTAACAGATATATTATGTACTTCTGGAGTTGTAATTAAGATTTTTGGGATTTGCTTGCTCAAAATTGCTTTAATTCCTCGTGCCTTGCAACCTGATTGAACCGCTGTTGAGAATTATTATGAAAATACGGCTTAGTTATCTTTGTTTTAGCTATTCCTCAACTCCGTTTTTTCTGGTAGGATACTTCGGGGCTTCGTAAACTTTTATAAGATCTCTCAAAGTTGATAATTTAGTTTTAATCATTGTTTGGATTATCACTATGATCTTCACAAGGGATTTATTAAGAAATTATTGGTTAAACTTCACTTTATCAGCTTTATAAGCTATTGGTTTAAAGTTCACTTAATCACCTTATTTAATTTTTAAATTTCTGGTTAAACTTTTTGTAAGATGTTTACAATAATTATCACTTTGGTTTCACGTTAACACTTAAAACTTTACAACACAGGACAATTTTTCACAAGGGTTCCTGTTTCGAAGCCAGTTAAATTATTTATTGATTTTTTATTAAAAAATAAAATTTGTATTTTTAACTTATTTGTTTCTCAGTGAAATTACAACTGATTCTTTTCTTATTTTCTAATTACAATTTACTTAATTAAAAATGAAACCATGTTGTCAAGAACGTTCATTCAGCATAATGACGGATGCGCGTTGAACTTGTTGTTGGTGCTATTGGAACGTGCCGAATATGATCTATTTGTATTTCTGTGGAAACCTGGTTACTATGCGTGTTAACTTATATATTATTTTTAACTTTCAACGAATTTATCGTTTTATGAACGGGTTCCGGTCAGTTGATCGTACACAATTGATCGTGTTACAATTGAACGTGAACAATTGATCGTAGACACAATTGATCGTGGAAACAATTGATCGTGAATTCAATTGATCGTATGAACAATTGATCATGGATCAATTGAACGTATGGGCAATTGATCGTAGATCCATGGTCAATTCCACGTATTTATTTTGCGTAAAATATTTTTTGTTTTTTTTTATTTAGTTACTCGAAATTATTCTCTAAAGCCTCTCGGAGGGCTAAGCGGGGAGGGGGAGGGAGCAAAGCGACCTCCAGCGTACCCGTGAGAGTTACCGAAGTCGTTAGCCCTACAATTCTAAGTTGGAAATATTTTACAAAAAGTGGAATTAAATTCGGGAAAAATTTGTTTACATTACGCGTATACATATTGTATGTATAAAAGTCATTTGCGTATATATATTGTATGTATAAATAGCCTTGGCCATAAAAATATACAGAAAGATTGGCTATAGATAGGGCCTACATAATACGAAATTAATAAAAACACAAAATATTTTTCCGGAACAAATGGATTAACTTTTCGTTATCAGTCAAGTCAATTTTTCTGTGTAACTCTTTTGTTGGTCTCGACCATGTGTTCAATTTGATTTAAAACTCGTTTGAAAACAAATAACTAAAGCAATTCACTTCAATTCTTTATTTAAATTCAATTAATCCACGATCAATTGGTCATACGATTAATTCTATCCACGATCAATTGTTTCCATGGTGAATTGTTGTACGGTCAATTGTTGTACGATCAATTGTTCACGATCAAATGTTTACGGTCAATTGACAATAAATCTTTATTAACATCCTTACATGAATAGAATTAACACAAAAATCCAAATAATTTCATTACGAAATGGAATAAGAAACGAAAAATCCCCGGCGACCTCCAGTGAAAGGGGCAATATATCGTTCTATGTAACTCTAGTATAATTGCAATTATTAGATCTGAATTCAGCACATAGTGGTTGCTTCTTTCCAGCATTATGTCTAGCCTTAATTCAACTCTTTGTACATCTGACTGTTTCGGGTTGTCTGTCAACATATAATCATCTGTTCTTGGGTGCGATTATGTAACTCTTTTATTATGAGTTACGAGTTTCGAGAATTTTTTTTCAAAATAATCTTTTTAATTCGTCGTACTTCAAAAGTTGTACGAGTAAAAAAGCAACAACAACAAGTTGCAATTATGAGAACTCATAGTTTTGTCGCAATTTCTCGTAACACGAAACTCGTAATGCTTACATAATCACACGCCTTGTAATATAATAACCGACACTAATAAATTTTGATATTTTTGGGAAGTTTCTTATGTTTACAATGGTAATCTTCAACATAGTCGAATCGCAGTCTCTCATAATTTCGTTTTTACGACAACATCTTTTCCTATTTTTATTGTAGCTCTGAGTATTGGTGCACTTGCTCGTACACTTACGTTAGTATATATTTTTATTGTTTTTAATTTCTCTCTTTTTAATTCTTGTTTTAGCAAAATTAGCGGCAAAAATATATATTCAAGTTCTTTTTATTTCAATATCAGATATCATCAGCACAATACATATTAATAGAAAAAAGTTCCGATTGTTTGGCCTTAAGATTGGTGCAAATAAAAATATTAAGTGTGAGGTATTAATTCCAAGAGAATTAAATCATTTGAAAATTTGAATTATTATTTTATAACAAATATGATGGAGCGTATCGAAATCATGATTTTCAAAATCTTGTATTATCAAAATTCCCCATTTTCCAGAATTTATAATTTTAAGTTATTTTCGTTTTCCCAATGACAATTCTCATTTACCAGAATTTATTAAAAGCAAGATTCTGAAAACCAAGATGTCAACCAAGATTTAGTACCCAACCCCAAATATGATTGTTAAATTGTTAGTTTTCAATTTTCTATAAGTATTTCCTCTTTAGCATTTACTCTACTTTGAAATTGTTTGTGTGGAAAACTTATAATCCCAAAATGTTGAATCATTGGTGTTTCAAAACAACTCTTATGTTATTTAGAACCTTATATTATAATCCTTGGGCGGCGATTTGTAACAGCTGATTTACATTCAATATTTTCGTTCTATTCCAAAAAAATAGAAACCCTAGGAAATATGCGGACACGCTTTGTTCATATATAAAAATGAGACGGACATAAGTATGTACTAAAAGTTTTTTTCTTTCTTTCAAAATCTTACTGTGTTCTAATAAAAACTTTTACGAAAAAAGGTTATCTCTTTCCGTTCTTTTCCGCCAAAAAAAGTTGTTTATCATTGTAAATTATGTTTAATAAGACTTTATGAGTGTATCATCACATTTTAGTACAATTATCTTTTGGAGTAGAGCAAAAGATTAAATGTAAATAATCTATCTATTAAAAAAATCTCAATTTCATTTAAGATTGAAGTGGAAAAGAGTTTCACAAAAACATTCAGTTTTTATTAAAATTTTTGTTAAGAGAAACAATAACATCTTAAAGTCTCGAGAATAAATTAATTCTCATACAATTCTTTCGGGTTTTGGTCATAAATCAACGACCCTAATAAAATTCTAGTTCAAGCTGTTATGAAAAATTAATTAAATTTATATCAAAAAGAGAAAAATCGCTTGCCACCAATTTACTATTCTCCGCTAGATCCCACTTCTATCATTAAGAAAAAACAATACACCCAGTATTATAACCAAAACAACGTTTTCTTAAAAAATACATTTCGAAATTGGTGGATGAGTGACTTATATAAACATTTAGTTCTTATCAAAATTTATATTGAGAGACAAAAACATATTGAAGTTTCGAGAATAAATCGAATAATTTGATTCTCATATATGTATGTAATTCATTCTATTGAGGGAATTGGAGTCGAGTAGTAACATATTATTAAGTTTTGTTTTATTTATATATGTGCATCTTTTGAATTAATTTTTTTCTTGTAATTTAAGTTTCTAAAACGAGATGTTTACGACTAAGCTAATAAATGGTAAGTAAAACGTAAAAATTAAAGAGAGATGGGATTAGATTATAGTGAAATGTTTGACATTTTTTTGCGTTTGATTATTTAATGTGTTTCGTACATGAAATAAATCAACCGCCCAAAGGTCAAAATGAAAGTTCAAATGTGTTGGATTTTTTGATTGTAATGTGCCTTGTAAATATCTATCTAAAATTGTGAACATCATCGAAAGCAAACTGTAAAAGCAATAAAAATTGTAAGTGATTGAATTAAGCATAATAATTAAATTTGTTTTTCATATTTATGCTGTGTGCTTGCGAAGGTTAAAGAATCAAATCGATAAATGCAACAGTTACAATATAAAAGACTCTCTTGGTATTGCCTACAAAATTGAAACACCTGGTTTGAGTGTGAATTTAGGAACGCTTAATTTTCAATTAATGCTATTTTAAATAATAAAAGTCTAAGTAGTTAGAGAGAGGACTCTTAGTTGGTATTTTCATTCATCAATTATTACTGAGCCTAAAATTGCTCCGAAGCATTAATATTATCTTGACGTCTAGCCATAAATCTTGCAATTGACATTATATTGACAGATATAAGGGAACATCAATAATTCGGAATGGTGGTCCGCATCTAAACAATGATAATTATTTAACATTCATTTGTTTCACTTATTCTTCTTGATTACTCGTCTCATATGGTAAAACTACTTAACTGACATAATCTGCTGATACAAGATGAGATCCAAAATAATATCTCGTGAGTGGGTGTCTTTTTCAACTTAATATGAATAAATTGCAAAACAGATATTTACTTCTGCCGACATCCATAGTGAATCAAACAATGGAATACAAGTAACAAAAAATACAAACAATAGTATTCAAAAATAAAATTTAAAGGGCTGAATCATCATAAGGTGATCAGAACTTCGGTCTTGATTAATTCAACTCACAAATCAAACCTGAAATGAACCTATTAAGTAAATCTTCAGCTTAGCCTCCAACTCTATTTACAACTGAACCTCTATCTCAATCGCATCACAATCCTAAACGCAATCACCAAATTAACGGCCAACCCAACCATCAATTAAATCACCAACCCTTAACCTGACTCCAAATCAACAATTAAATAATTCCCCAACCAAACTCATACCCCAACGCAAGTTAACTCAATTCTAATTCTCGTTAGAATCGCGTCGATCCAAATCTCAACTCTACACTGGATGCGTGTATCAATTCAACTCAATCTAACCTCCCACTAAACCCTAAACTCGATCTCAAAATAATCTCTAACCGAACTTCTCTTTCAAATCCAACACAATTTCAACTAAAACCCTGCTCACCATCATACCGGCATACGTACCGTCGTACTAATATAACCTTAAACAATCATGCCATCATATTATTATTCCACTATACCATCATCCATAACTACGCAGCTAAATTTTTGTCCTATTATCCCACCTTCTTGCGTTTTACCAATTAAGTGCTTTCCCGGAACATTCCGTTGTTTTTCGCTGAATAAATAAAAATGAAACAAACAAAAAGAAACTACCTTTAATAACCAGGCACAAGTCTGGTGTTTTACATAAAAAACACACACCAAAAAAAAAATTCGACGAAAAATGGAAAGCCTGCTTCGTCTCCACTTAACTTTTCGATATCGATATTTTACGTTTTATGTTATTCAATGTTGGGTGCCAGATATCTACTAATAGCACGCTTCCCGGCAGATCTCAGTCCACAGTTCAATCACGCGTGAGTCCAAGAGACGTAAGCAACAGATCTTTCCGAGAACTCAAATAATTAATTGTTCACAAAAAAAAATGGTAACAAAACAAAACAACGAAAAATAAAGAAATGAGAGGAGATAACTAAGGAACAACTTAACCAATCAAAAGGTATTCAAAATAAATAAAATCACTCACCAGAAACTTAGCTGCGCTTTCTCGTCATCTTCTCTGCCATTCGTTCACAACTGAACATGTGTTTACTAGTTGTTACTCCCGAAACGCACCATCATAAATGCACATAAGCAAAGTACATAGAATTTGTGAGTATAATCTAGTATAAATACTGATTCTTTGCTCACCATGTGTTATCGGGGCAGTTATGTAGACGGTACGACAACAACACGCACGATTAATCACCAAGGTTCTTTAAAATTCAGTGATTATATTATTATTAAGATTATTATTATTTTTTTAAATGCTATAATAAATCACTCGATAAAAGTTTAGCATCAGCACAGTCTTATTAATATATTATTATCACTTCATAGAACCAACCACATAAAAACCATTTGTCTCAAAATTCACAAACAACAAAAAAATTTTTAGCAATCCAAAATTAATCTTTTTCTTTCGGATAATAAGTCAGTTGTCTTCATATATATATATATATATATATATATATATATATATATATATATATATATATATATATATATATATATATATATATATATATATATATATATATATATATATATATATATATTTTATACAACCAAATAATCAATATAAAATAACCAAAAGTGATAACACTGGTAGAGCTTTACCAAAAAAATTTTAAGAAAAAAAAAAAATCACTGCTCTTGATTGTTACTCATCTTCCGCTCCTCTGTCAATTTATTTCCTGTTACCCTTCCAAAACGAAAATGTCGGATGTCTTCCCCCTCTTCGACCGCAATTATCGGCCACTGCACCCACTAAGCCACTGAACTCCAATCGACTTACCTATTCTGACTTACACCTATTTGAGTTGGTTTACAATTGGAATCTAAAAATAATATTATTTAAATCTAAAAGGTTGTGGGCTTGACTAGAGCTTTGTCCGAGATCAGGGCATGACATCTACATTAAATTAAAAAGAAACAAAGATCCGGAAAAAAACTAAAAAAAACGATATCCATTAATCAAAGATAGAAACAAGTCGAATAATAAATTTAAATAATTTCCATTCATGAAATCTACATCATTTATTAATCACCATTATCTGTATATTGCAACTTAATTGCTTTATTGATATTGGCTTTAAAATTCACAAAAAGGACCAAAAGATCAAATGAAGGGAAATCAGATCAAATCCAATACAACAAAAAAACCGTTGACTGATTATTGATAAGCAAAAACAAAACCTTACACATCATACCATTATTCTATTATACCATCATACCATCATGATATTATACCATTAGACAATCATAAAATCGTACCATTGTACCATAGTAGCGTAAAACCATCCCACTATCACACCATGATGTATATCTTACCAGCAATCCACCACACCTTCATACGATGGTATATCATCATAAAATCGTACCATCGTACCATCAGACAATCATATAGTCATACCAACATACCATCATACCACTATACCATCGTACCATCATACCGTCCCTATTATTTTACCATCATACCATCGTACCATCATACCATCATATAATCATACCATCATACTGTCAGGCCATGATATCATCATACCATTGAACCTTTATACCATTCATTCTAGAATAAATACCGTCATACCATCGTAAGTTGTATCATATATACAATCATACCATCACTCCGTCATACAACAATATCAATTTATCATACCAGTATATCATTATAATATCACACAGTCATACTATCATATATACAAACTTACCACGATACCATCGTACCAACATACCATCGTACCAACTTACCATCATACCAGCATACCATCTTACAATCATTATACCATCATACAGGTTTTACACTTCAAATTGATCCTTATACACTTCAAACTGAACTTTTTACATTTCAAATTGAACCTTTTACATTCCAAATTGAACCTTTAACATTTCAAATTGAACCCTTAACAAATTATATGAATGTCTAATTATATTTTTGGATAAAGTTCTGTAATATGGTCATTAAGAATATAACTTAGCTATTAACCGATTATGATGAATTTTGACGTTTCCAACGAATAGAAAGAAATGTGACCCAAAAATTATTTTTAGACGAGGTCTTGAGAAATATGTAAAAATGGCTTCTACAATGTTGTCTATTTATGCAGCTGTTGAGTTTTCCTTGAGGCAGCTTAACATACTAATTCTATTGCTAAACGATCAAGATTATCTCCAACGATCAAGATAAGTTCCATTAGAAACTTTTCTTCCCAATCCTTCGTTTTAAACTTTTATGCTTTCGGAGCATTTGTTGTCAGAGCAGTAAGTTTGGCCTTGTTTAGAAAAATATAGTGTGTAGCGGACACGCATTTCAGTATTGAAAATAATAACGGTAGTGCAAAATTTCGGAATTAGAAATAATATTTTAAATCCTCATTTTCAATCTTGAATTTCATTATAATCGGTTAAGGAATAGCAAACTTCCGTCCATTTTGGCCATATTCCAGAACTAAAAATCATTTTAAAATCCCATAACCATCGAACATGTAAAATTCCATTAAAATTCGTTAAAAAATGGACAAGTTCTCGCCTAACTGGCCATATTCCAGAATTTCATCGAAAAATAATTTTATAATCCCAATACTGGTCTGCCAATCGAACTTCATCATAATCGGTTGAGAAATTGCCAAGTTCTATCATACTTGGCCGTATTCCAGAACTTGATTTAAAAATCATTTTAGAATCCCATTTTCAATGCACATGTCAAATTTCACCATAATTGGTTGAAAAATAGGCAAGTTCCATAAAAAAGTAAAAGCCGAATTTCATCGTAATTGGTTGAGAAATACGCAAGTTCCATCATACTTATCCATATTCCAGAAGTTCATCGAAAAACCAATTTAGAATCCAATTTTCAACGCACATCTAAAATTTCATCATAAGCGGTTGAGAAATAGGCAAGTTCCACCATACTTGGCCATATTCCAGAACTTCTCCCAAAAATCATTCTAAAATCCCATTTCCAAAGCACACGCCGAATTTCATAATAATTGGTTGAGAAATAGGCAAGCTGTATCATACTTGGCCATAATCCAGAATCCCATTTCCAACGCACATGTCAAATTTCATCATAATCGGTTGAGAAATAGGCAAGTTCCATCATACGTGGCCATATTCCAGAACTTTATTCAAAAATCATTTTAAAATCCCATTTCCAATGCACATGGCGAATTTCATCATAATTGGTTGAGACATAGGCAAGTTCTATCATACTTGGCCCTATTCGAAAACTTCATCCAAAAATCATTTTAGAATCCAAACGCACATGTCAAATTTCATCATAATCGGTTGAGAAGTAGACAAGTTCCCTCATAAGTTCTTTTTATTTCAATATCAGATATCATCAGCACAATACATATTAATAGAAAAAAGTTCCGATTGTTTGGCCTTAAGATTGGTGCAAATAAAAATATTAAGTGTGAGGTATTAATTCCAAGAGAATTAAATCATTTGAAAATTTGAATTATTATTTTATAACAAATATGATGGAGCGTATCGAAATCATGATTTTCAAAATCTTGTATTATCAAAATTCCCCATTTTCCAGAATTTATAATTTTAAGTTATTTTCGTTTTCCCAATGACAATTCTCATTTACCAGAATTTATTAAAAGCAAGATTCTGAAAACCAAGATGTCAACCAAGATTTAGTACCCAACCCCAAATATGATTGTTAAATTGTTAGTTTTCAATTTTCTATAAGTATTTCCTCTTTAGCATTTACTCTACTTTGAAATTGTTTGTGTGGAAAACTTATAATCCCAAAATGTTGAATCATTGGTGTTTCAAAACAACTCTTATGTTATTTAGAACCTTATATTATAATCCTTGGGCGGCGATTTGTAACAGCTGATTTACATTCAATATTTTCGTTCTATTCCAAAAAAATAGAAACCCTAGGAAATATGCGGACACGCTTTGTTCATATATAAAAATGAGACGGACATAAGTATGTACTAAAAGTTTTTTTCTTTCTTTCAAAATCTTACTGTGTTCTAATAAAAACTTTTACGAAAAAAGGTTATCTCTTTCCGTTCTTTTCCGCCAAAAAAAGTTGTTTATCATTGTAAATTATGTTTAATAAGACTTTATGAGTGTATCATCACATTTTAGTACAATTATCTTTTGGAGTAGAGCAAAAGATTAAATGTAAATAATCTATCTATTAAAAAAATCTCAATTTCATTTAAGATTGAAGTGGAAAAGAGTTTCACAAAAACATTCAGTTTTTATTAAAATTTTTGTTAAGAGAAACAATAACATCTTAAAGTCTCGAGAATAAATTAATTCTCATACAATTCTTTCGGGTTTTGGTCATAAATCAACGACCCTAATAAAATTCTAGTTCAAGCTGTTATGAAAAATTAATTAAATTTATATCAAAAAGAGAAAAATCGCTTGCCACCAATTTACTATTCTCCGCTAGATCCCACTTCTATCACTAAGAAAAAACAATACACCCAGTATTATAACCAAAACAACGTTTTCTTAAAAAATACATTTCGAAATTGGTGGATGAGTGACTTATATAAACATTTAGTTCTTATCAAAATTTATATTGAGAGACAAAAACATATTGAAGTTTCGAGAATAAATCGAATAATTTGATTCTCATATATGTATGTAATTCATTCTATTGAGGGAATTGGAGTCGAGTAGTAACATATTATTAAGTTTTGTTTTATTTATATATGTGCATCTTTTGAATTATTTTTTTTCTTGTAATTTAAGTTTCTAAAACGAGATGTTTACGACTAAGCTAATAAATGGTAAGTAAAACGTAAAAATTAAAGAGAGATGGGATTAGATTATAGTGAAATGTTTGACATTTTTTTTGCGTTTGATTATTTAATGTGTTTCGTACATGAAATAAATCAACCGCCCAAAGGTCAAAATGAAAGTTCAAATGTGTTGGATTTTTTGATTGTAATGTGCCTTGTAAATATCTATCTAAAATTGTGAACATCATCGAAAGCAAACTGTAAAAGCAATAAAAATTGTAAGTGATTGAATTAAGCATAATAATTAAATTTGTTTTTCATATTTATGCTGTGTGCTTGCGAAGGTTAAAGAATCAAATTGATAAATGCAACAGTTACAATATAAAAGACTCTCTTGGTATTGCCTACAAAATTGAAACACCTGGTTTGAGTGTGAATTTAGGAACGCTTAATTTTCAATTAATGCTATTTTAAATAATAAAAGTCTAAGTAGTTAGAGAGAGGACTCTTAGTTGGTATTTTCATTCATCAATTATTACTGAGCCTAAAATTGCTCCGAAGCATTAATATTATCTTGACGTCTAGCCATAAATCTTGCAATTGACATTATATTGACAGATATAAGGGAACATCAATAATTCGGAATGGTGGTCCGCATCTAAACAATGATAATTATTTAGCATTCATTTGTTTCACTTATTCTTCTTGATTACTCGTCTCATATGGTAAAACTACTTAACTGACATAATCTGCTGATACAAGATGAGATCCAAAATAATATCTCGTGAGTAGGTGTCTTTTTCAACTTAATATGAATAAATTGCAAAACAGACATTTACTTCTGCCGACATCCATAGTGAATCAAACAATGGAATACAAGTAACAAAAAATACAAACAATAGTATTCAAAAATAAAATTTAAAGGGCTGAATCATCATAAGGTGATCAGAACTTCGGTCTTGATTAATTCAACTCACAAATCAAACCTGAAATGAACCTATTAAGTAAATCTTCAGCTTAGCCTCCAACTCTATTTACAACTGAACCTCTATCTCAATCGCATCACAATCCTAAACGCAATCACCAAATTAACGGCCAACCCAACCATCAATTAAATCACCAACCCTTAACCTGACTCCAAATCAACAATTAAATAATTCCCCAACCAAACTCATACCCCAACGCAAGTTAACTAAATTCTAATTCTACCGTCGCGTCGATCCAAATCTCAACTCTACACTGGATGCGTGTATCAATTCAACTCAATCTAACCTCCCACTAAACCCTAAACTCGATCTCAAAATAATCTCTAACCGAACTTCTCTTTCAAATCCAACACAATTTCAACTAAAACCCTGCTCACCATCATACCGGCATACGTACCGTCGTACTAATATAACCTTAAACAATCATGCCATCATATTATTATTCCACTATACCATCATCCACAACCACGCAGCTAAATTTTTGTCCTATTATCCCACCTTCTTGCGTTTTACCAATTAAATGCTTTCCCGGAACATTCCGTTGTTTTTCGCTGAATAAATAAAAATGAAACAAACAAAAAGAAACTACCATTAATAACCAGGCACAAGTCTGGTGTTTTACATAAAAAACACACACCAAAAAAAAAATTCGACGAAAAATGGAAAGCCTGCTTCGTCTCCACTTAACTTTTCGATATCGATATTTTACGTTTTATGTTATTCAATGTTGGGTGCCAGATATCTACTAATAGCACGCTTCCCGGCAGATCTCAGTCCACAGTTCACTAACGCGTGGGTCCAAGAGACGTAAGCAACAGATCTTTCCGAGATCTCAAATAAATTAGTTGTTCACAAAAAAAAATGGTAACAAAACAAAACAACGGAAAATAAAGAAATGAGAGGAGAGAACTAAGAAACAACCAAACCAATCAAAAGGTATTCAAAATAAATAAAATCACTCACCAGTAACTTAGCTGCGCTTTCTCGTCATCTTCTTTGCCATTCGTCCACAACTGAACATGTGTTTACTAGTTGTTACTCCGGAAACGCACCATCATACATGCACATAAGCAAAGTACATAGAATTCGTGAGTATAATCTAGTAGAAATACTGATTCTTTGCACATAAAAACCATTTGTCTCAAAATTCACAAACAACAAAAAATTTTTTAGCAATCCAATATTAATCTTTCAACAAAAAAACCGTTGACTGATTATTGATAGGCAAAAACAAAACCTTACACATCATACCATTATTCTATTAAACCATCATACCATCATGATACTATACCATTAGACAATCATAAAATCGTACCATTGTACCATAGTAACGTAGAACCATCCCACTATCACACCATGATGTATATCTTACCAGCAATCCACCACACCTTCATACGATTGTATATCATCATAAAATCGTACCATCGTACCATCATACAATCATATAATCATACCAACATACCATCATACCACTATACCATCGTACCATCATACCGTCCCTATTATTTTACCATCATACCATCGTACCATCATACCATCATATAATCATACCATCATACTGTCAGGCTATGATATCATCATACCATCGAACCATGATACCATTCATTCTAGAATAAATACCGTCATACCATCGTACGTTGTATCATATTTACAATCATACCATCACACCGTCATACAACAATATCAATTTATCATACCAGTATATCATTATAATATCACACAATCATACTATCATATATACCAACTTACCACGGTACCATCGTACCAATATACCATCGTACCAACTTAGCATCATACCAGCATACCATCATACAGGTTTTACACTTCAAATTGATCCTTTTAAACTTCAAACTGAACTTTTTACATTTCAAATTGAACCCTTAACAAATTATATAAATGGCCAATTATAATTTTGGATAAAGATCTGTAAAATGGTCAATAAGAATATAACTTAGCTATTAACCGGTTATGATGAATTTTGACGTTTCCAACGAATAGAAAGAAATGTGACCCAAAAATGATTTTTAGACGAGGTCGTGAGAAATATGTAATAATGGCTTCTACAATGTTGTCTATTTATGCAGATGTTGAGACAGCTTAACATACTAATTCTATTGCTTGAGACAGCTTAACATACTAATTCTATTGCTAAACGATCAAGATTATCTCCATAATAATATTCAAGTTTCATTAGAAACTTTTCTTGCCAATCCTTCGTTTTAAACTTTTATGCTTTCGGAGTATTTGTTGTCAGAGCGGTAAGTTTGGCCTTGTTTAGAAAAATAAAGTGTGTAGCGGACACGCATTTCAAAATTGAATATAATAATGGTAGTGCAAAGTTTCGGAATTAGAAATATTATTTTAGATCCTCATTCCCAATCTCGAGTTTCATTATAATCGGTTAAGGAATAGCAAACTTCCGTCCATTTTGGCCATATTCCAGAACTACATCTAAAAATCATTTTAAAATCCCATAACCATCGAACATGTAAAATTCCATTAAAATTCGTTAAAAAATGGACAAGTTCTCGCCTAAATGGCCTTATTCTAGAATTTCATCGAAAAATAATTTTAGAATCCCAATACTGGTCTGCCAATCGAACTTCATCATAATCAGTTGAGAAATTGCCAAGTTCTATCTTGGCCGTATTCCAGAACTTGATTTAAAAATCATTTTAGAATCCCATTTTCAATGCACATGTCAAATTTCACCATAATCGGTTGAGAAATAGACAAGGTCCATAAAAAAGTAAAAGCCGAATTTCATCGTAATTGGTTGAGAAATACGCAAGTTCCATCATACTTATCTATATTCCAGAAGTTCGTCGAAAAACCATTTTAGAATCCAATTTTCAACGCACATCTAAAATTTCATCATAAGCCGTTGAGAAACAGGCAAGTTCCACCATACTTGGCCATATTGCAGAACTTCTCCCAAAAATCATTCTAAAATCCCATTTCCAATGCACACGCCGAATTTCATAATAATTGGTTGAGAAATAGGCAAGCTCCATCATACTTGGCCATAATCCAGAATCCCATTTCCAATGCACATGTCAAATTTCATCATAATCGGTTGAGAAATAGGCAAGTTCTATCATACTTGGCCATATTCCAGAACTTCATCTAAAAATCATTTTTGAATCTTATTTTCTTAAGGCCTTGCCTTTTCAAACAAAAAAATAAAGAAAACTTAAAAGCTCGTAAATAGAAAAAAAATTAAAAAATCTAGGTCATCGCTGTCTTTCAAATATAAATAAGAGTGACAAGGAACACTTAAATAAAAATAAAAACACGTGTAAATAAAAAATAATAAAAACAGTAGACATCCCTGTCTTTCAATGGGGCTGTTTAGACGATATACTGCATGATATGATTTCCTCGTTTTTTATCTCTTTGCCTATAACCTATACTGGAGTGGAGGTAGGCAAAAAGGTAAGAAACGCGGAAGATATATCATGCACTGTATGTATAGTCTAAACAGGCCCATAATAGAAAATCAAAATGTAAACACTATTATGAGCAAAATCTGCGAGAATGCTTTCTTTAGAAAACCTGTTTGTTTTGTTAGCACTAACGATGTGGTAAATCGGTGTTTTTTGCTTATTTTCTCTTATGCTTTTTAACAAAAAACAGCTTTAAACCGCTTACGTAAAGGTGGATACACAAAAAAGCTCGATGTTTGTGTGCCGCATGAATTGTTGATGAAAAATTTGATTGACCGAATTTCCATCAACGAATCGCTACTGAAACCCAACGAAATCGATCCATTTTTGAAGCAAATCATTACTGGCGATCAAAAATGGGTAAATAACGAGAATATCGTTCGAAAAATATCATGGTCAAAGAAAGGTAAACCACCACAAACGACTTCTCAGTCAGGATTGAGGCCACATAAGGTTATGCTGTGTATATGGTGGGATTGGAAGTTAAACGATTGACTCTAATCTCTGCTGTCGGCCATTAACCAGATTGCAGCAAGTAATTAAAAAAAAATAGCCAGTATTGATCAATAGAAAGAGAGTTGTCTTCCATCATGGTAACGCCAGACCAAACACATCTTTGAGGACCCGGCAAAAATTGAGAGAGCTTGGCTAGGAAGTTTTGATGCATTCACCATACAGCCCGGGCCTTGCACCCTCTGACTACCATTTGTTTCGATCTCTCCAAAACTCCCTTGATGGTTTCACTAAAATTACTTAAATATAATTCAAATATAATTACTTAAATAAAATTCATTTTGAATAAAACAAAAATTTATCAAAAAATGACAAAAAGCTCTTAATACTTTTTCCCCAACCTAATATTTTAATTATTTCAGAAGCAACTCCAATTAACTCCATCTGGTGACTTACACAATTTGTCTACAATATTTGCCCCTAGAGCATCCAATTTTTAGCCAAAAAGTAGTTCCGGAATTTTCAAATTTGAATGTTCTCGATTCCGGTATTCTGGAATCAATTCCGGAATTGATTTTTTTTAAATAATCTCTGATTAAGAATTAAAAATCAAAATCTTACAAAAACAACCAATTTATTTTATTTCGTTTGACATTTTAGTTATTTTTATTTCTTAATGCTCATATGTACTCGTATGAACCAAAAATTCATATTCTAAGGAGTGAATAAATGAATTTGGAAAAGAATCGACAAACTTTTAAACATAGATTTAATTGCTACTGCGATTTAGTACCGTTCATACCATTGGCCATTAATGATTGAAATCAAGTGTTGTCTGTTTTTCTAGGCTAGAATTTTGGTTACGATATTTCCCGCTGCTAAATACGCTCTTTTAGCCTTCCTTCGTCCAAAAACTAAAGTCCTTTTCGAAACACAGAGAAAAGCATCTTACGTACTGGTGACGATGCAAACACGTCTATAAAGGTGTTTGATATTTTTCAGGAAGTTAGGAAAACGAGCAAATTTTGAATGTTTCGCTGTCAAAAACGTAATTACAGACACGGAATCGCGATAAAGTAGTTCGCGACTAGTAATAGCGATAAATCACTAAAGCATTTTTAAGAAATTTTGTAAATACAATTTGCATCTTCACCAGCATATATATTTAAGCTTATGTTTATTCTTTCCGTTTTTGGAGAACTGATCAAATCATATTGAAACAACGAAACAATCTTGTTGAAACTAAGTACCCGGGTATTTTTCGGAATTTTTAACAACCCGAATATCCGGGTAACTGCTTCGGGTATCTCGAAAAGATTCACGAGAACACTGCAAACTTTTCGTTATTTATTTCCAATTTATATAATATCAGAGCTCTATAAATCGCCGTAGAAAAATATTTTGTCAAAGCACGCAGAAACGCGGTAATGAAAAATACTTTGGTCCTTTTAGACCGAAGTAATTGTACAACATATTTTGGATTATTATAGACACGTATTTTAGACACGGTGAAACACGCTTATTCCGACATTAAACCGATTTACAAAATTGAAATATTGTATCACTACTGCACTCGGTGAATTAAGCGCTGAGAAAATTATCGACAAATATCTAGAATTATTAATGGAAATCTCACTTATCCGTGAACCACTTATGCTAGTGCTACAAGAACTAAGCAAAGAAAGGCGACACTAATAACAGCTAAATCCACTGTTACTTTGGTCTAAAAAAACCAAAGTATTGAAATCCTGTCAAAAATGTCCAAAAATTTGTTTGGTCCAAAACTACTTTTCTCGACGTTTTCAAATTCTCTGGGTCTAAAAAAGCAATAAAAAGAAAATGACCTTTCGGATCTTATAGATGTCTCGATGTGTGGATGTTTGGATGTCTGTACATGATGTGATGGTTGGATGCTGCAACGTCACTGTGGTACGATGGTACGATTGTAGGCTGTTTTAATGGTATAGTGTCATGATGGTATAGTGGAATAATAATATGATGGAATGATGGTTTAAGGTTATGATGGTACGACGGTACGTATGCTATTATGGTATGATATTGAGTAGGGTTTGAGTTGAAATTGAGTTGGGTTTGAGAGAGAAGTTCGACGTAGAACTTGAAGAAACAACTGGATTTAATGAGCTACAGTGCTGTCTTATATCATAAGGAACCATAAAACCTATCGATAAAATGGAAGATTTAAACGTCGAACAAGGAGATAAGCGGATCTAAATTTTGGATAATTTACACGAACGAATTCTTACTAAAATAAACCATATATCAAAGGCTTGTTTTCAGTAGCGGGAAATATAGTTACAAAAAATCGAAGTTACTTAGCCGTTTTTACACTTTCTACACTTAATCGCTTTTTATTTTTAAAATTTTTGATAACTAAAAAATAAAAGTGAATATTATAACTCTTGAACTAACCTGCCTTTATTGAATGTACATATATTTACATAAGATAAATTGTTCGAATTATATACACATTACCTGTTTTATTTATAAGAACTGGTAAAACATGTTTTGCATACTTCATTCGGGTAACCCGGGTACCCGAGTATTTGGCAAAATAATTACCCGTTACTTCATTTTCGGGTATTTTACGAGCCCTAGTTGAAACAACGTTCCCCAATGAATATTCTGGTTTCTGGGCCAAGGAACAAAATTTTTAATTCACCATTAAATCATCGGCGTCCGAGCTTGAATTGCTCTCATCGAATTTATAACTGGAATTGGACGACGAGAAAGTTTCTGAATTTGTTTGTTTGAGTCCGAAACCAGGCTAAATACGGCTCTAAATAGTTATTATGTACTAACTACATTTTTTCAGTTTAAAAACTAAGAAACAACAAAACACGTATTTGACAGGCGTATTTTAGAGACGGACACAATTAAATATGTAAATGTAGAAGGTAATTGTCACGAACATTTAGGTGTCATGTCATGGTGAACGCAAAAGCAAAATACTCTAAGACTTACAAAAGTAGCTACTTTTCAATTTTGACCAGCTCCCTAAATTGACCACTTTTTACCGACTCTGAAATATTACGTATAATTTTTTGTTACAATTGAAGAAAATTTTCCATCGTATCCCTAGAATAGTGACTTTAGAGAAGTTTCCCTGTATATAGTTTTTTTTAGTACAAGAAAGACCATAATTACATAAAATTATATTGAAATTACTTAAATTGGTGTGAAAAATAGAAATTCATTAATTCCGGAGTTAGCGTTTTCCGTTTGGTTTCGAATAATCGAAACCAAAATGTGGGTCGGAATAGCAGGGACAGCAGAGACGCAACGATTTCATCAACAACGTCAAGCAACACTACCTACAGTTAATTTGGGTGACCGCATGGGAACATGATGATGGAACAAAATCTCGCCCCCCTCACAAATTTACTAACTATCAACTACTTAGGTGTCTGGTACCGGGTTGTGAGTCTTTGTTGCTAACATTCCTTTCCCATCCCTCGATCTTGTTATATGTAAAAAGGTGTACGACGGCGGCCTGGCCAGGGGCCGGATATCACAACTATTAGACTTTATATGGTTATCGATCGCTGTGTGGCGCCTTTCTTTACGGGGTGAATATTGCTATGTTTGGCTTCATGAAGAAATGGTGTTGTCGTGTTTGTAACATTGGGGGTATATAGTGGTGTGGTTGGTATTCGCATTTATAATACGGGAGACTTGCTTAATGCTTGATCGTACATCGCAATCAATCAATCAAATCAAATCAAAAAATATTCGAATATAAAATTCGCGTTCTCAGGTATTATTTTTGTGGTACAGTTCGAAAATTTTAAGTAATATCATTCTTTTATACATTTGAGTATTATGAAGTTTCGGTCTCTGTATTTATCTACTTTGTGAACATAGTACAAAACTTTGATAATCGCCTAAATTTAAAGCCTTTCCATGAGAAAAATTGACTCGTTAGTAAAGACAAAACGAAAAGAGAAGAAAATCTTATGCTCCGCTCCATTTAAGAGACAAATATCACGCTTATTATTTTTTACTTTATGGCAAAATTGTATAGAACATTTTTGACAGCTATTTTAACAAAACCTACAAAGATTCAAAAATTATTCCTTGATGACCGAATGCTTCTAATTTTATCGCAAATAGTAATAATATCACAATGTTTATCAATTTATTAAATTACAAATAAGATTGTAGTTTGTATCTATAATTTATACTGACTCGAAATAAAAATAAAATCATAAATTCATCTCATTAAAAAACAATCACGAATTCACGACCATAAAATTATTTGAGTGTGCGAGAAAATTTTCTCATCTTACACACATTTTATGTTTGAGTAGGAGTGCAACTCAGATAAAAAGTACTTGAATTGATACTTTTTATGAGTAGTAGTGTGAACAAACACAAATTTTTCTAGTCAAATTAACCTGAAACAAAACCAACAAAAATGTTTATACAAGCCTTACTATTGCGATACAAACACAAAATAAAACCTATCTTAGTGAAAAATTCCTAGCGGAAATAAAAATTCAAGCGCTTACCTGCATTTATTTACGTAGGTCTACATCTAATTTTTGTTTGATGCTTCTAGCTTCAGGGTTCAGAAGTTATACCAATTCAATAAAAAATTTAAAACTTAGATAAACCTCGCGGTTCAAAAAATACTTGAGTTCAAAAATAGGTGAACTGTTTTTTAACCCACCAATATTTTATGGTTTTCACAGTTATTTTTTTCATAAAGAATCATTTAGTTTTACATAATACGTCTTAATTCAATTTATTCGTTTTGATTCTAAGGGTCGCACATATTACAAAACATTAATTGAAAGAATATTCTTCTGAGGATCTATTTTGATTCTAAAGGTCGCACATATTACAAAACATTAAATGAAAGAATATTCTTGTTTTCGTTGTATTTGAAAAAGAATAAGCTCTGAGTTATATAAATAAATGAAAGGACAGACTTTTAAGTTACATTTGTAAGCCCCGAAATGAATAAACGAATACTCTAAGTGTGCGCATCTCCGTTGCTCTCAACGTTTCAGAGAAAGGGACGGAACTGTTGCCCGACTAATATCACCGAATGCTACTAAGGCTTAAATATTAAAAATTTACCTTCCGCATATTTCGGGGGAAACTATGTGTGCGGATTTCCTTTATCTTCAGCTGATTGAGATTCTTTTGGCTAAACTTACCCCTAGACTCTTGCCAAGCGAAAAGATTTTGATTTTGCAAAACTGCTCCGACAATTGAAATGCTCAGATGATCAGAAGAAAATTTAGCTGCAAGTTTTTAACATTTATAAATTATTGGTTTTAAATATTAGCGCTTGTGTTACTTAATGTGTCTATTTGTAAAGATGTAACGAAATCCCAAAAGGGATTACGTTAACAGACATGAGAATAGCGGTCTGATGCGGTATAGTAGCTGGCTAGAGCTCACGGTGCGGCGTGGGGATTCTCAGACATATTTCTCATGCTTGAATAACCGCATGATGAACAAAATTAGAGGGGCAAATGGAAATTAACAATTAAATTGCCACGGCCTCAGCGGCAAAAGAAAATAATAAGCCGGGAGTGATCGTTTCGGAGTGACCGTCTCAATCCCAGGCGACTACCGCCGTGACTGCCACACGGGCCTCCCCTCATCGGCCCGCCTACTGGGATGCTGTTTCCCAGTCGCGACGGCTACCGATGCCATTTATGAAGGAGGGACGCCCGCATGACAATCCCAGCGACAATCCCCCGGAACGAGACCGTCACCCCGACGCGATCAACTCATGTGGCGTGCCGCCCTCCAGCACAGCCTGTCCTGGAGGAACGAACGGCACGCACGGAAAAGGGTGGAAAAAGGCCGACCCTTCGCATGACCCCACCTCACATCACCCGATCAATTATTTATTTACGCGCACATGGTGCGCTTAGCACACGACAGTTAAAAATGCAAAAAGAAAAAAATTTTTACGGTAAAAGTAAAAATTGAAAAATTCGTTAGAAAAACTACGTTACCACTGATTCTACGTTATATTAAAAGTTTACTTTCACTACTCACTGTTCAAAAATCAAAAAAAGAAAAATAACACCAAAGTACCTGAAACAGAAACGATGGACCGCTATGTGGTCGAACCACACCCAAAGCGGACAACCGAACCGAAGCGAAGCAAAAAGAAAAATCGCGAAAACTCCAAACGCAATCACTCAAACAACGGAGAAAAGATGAAATCGGCGTGATACTTGCTCTGTGTGGGGTTTCCACCAAATCGGTGCACCACCACGAATCGCGCGTATGACCGCAAAACCAATAGATATATAATAAAAAAATGAAAATATTTGGGGGAAAACTAACTGTTACAACAAACAAAAAAATTGCCAAATTACAGTTAGTTTTCTCCTAAAGTTTTGGTACCTGTTTTTATGGCCCGTCCGACCACACCGCAAACAGCGCCGACGCAGGATCCCCCTCAAACACTGATTGCCTACCCCCACGGGCGTGAATACGGTCAAGGTTGATTTCTCACCACCCGGATTGACGTCCGAATCACACAAAATTGCGGGTGTACCGTACATTACCACAAATTGTGGATATAAAACAGGTGTGTATGTTTTATATACCGATTTACACTTTTTTTTTTTTTTTATCACGGTCCCAGATTCACTGATCAAGACTCGAAAGATTCAACAAGAAAACTTTCACTAACTTTTCCGCCGAGATTACACAAGAAAAATAAACCACCACTCGGAATTAACAAAAATATTTTTTCTCTTTTTTTTTTTTATTTATTTAATTTATTTAACATGTAATCAATCTTGACTTTTTAATCGTTTTATAATTCTTATTTTGTATCAAAATAAATTTTTTTTCCCTTTTTGTAGTTATATTTAATCGTACAAATTTTTAGTTCACAATGAAATTTTTTCTCTTTTTTTTTTTCTAAAATTTCGTCTTATACATATTAGACCAAAACAAAACTTATCCAAGTTTATAATCGATAAATTGTATTTAATTACAAATATCCTATAACTATTGACAATGTCTATACAATTGTATTTATGTATATTTTATACACAAAAAAAATTCTTCACTGACTTAAGTTTAAGCAAAATTTCAGATGTTATATTACAACAATTTATCACAATCAAAATGAAAAGGCCATACGGCTCAAAATTTGGAACGAGACCAAAGTCAACATTGACCGGTCTTATTATCAAAAATCAAAACTAGACTTTAACTTTATTTTTACTTTTTATATAATAAAAAAAAAAATTTTGACTTCTCGTCAAAACTCAAAAACTAGAATTTTATCTACCAACTACCAAACTCAAAACTAGACTAACTAAAAAAAAAATATTTTACATCAATTACCCAAAATCAGAAAGTTTTTTCCCCCTCTCATTTTCCCTTCGCATCGTTGTTTGTCCCGCTCGCTGTATTTGTGCACACATACAATCAGTTTTATTTATTTTTTTTTTTTTTTTTATTATTGTAAAATCTTTATTCATGTTTATGTTCTCTTTTTTTTTTTGTTTTTTATGTGCACAAATACACCGAATGAAACCAACAACGACGACGAACATATATATAATACTCGTACGGTCGCTTCGTTTCATGTCTAATCCGCCGATCGGTTTTCTTCCCCACACAGAGCAAATATCACGCGTTAATTCAAGCCAATGACACCAAAAAGAAAAATGGAATATTCGAGATTGAACATTTTAGTATCGTAAACATTCCATCTCATACTACACAATACATGTACACATACCACCTCGCAAGAAATATGTATGCGTGTACATGACAATATAGAAAACAAGTAAATGCAGGGGAAAAAAAAAAAAATATTTTCACATAACAATCGGTGAGAATATTAATTTGAATTTTGGGAAAGCATAAAGGTGCTATTCCATGGGAAAATTTTACTGAATAGTAAAATACGCCAAAAAGAGAAAATAAAAATCAAACACCATATAATAGACAAAGACAAGGTGTGTTTTATTTTTATTTTTTATAGCAAAAGTTTTAAGGGGAAACTTGACATTAAACCAAAACATAACCAATAATTGCTAAAAAAATTATGTATTTAGTATTATTCGATTTTTTATTCGTCTCTAAATTATCTAAAAAATTAAATATTATTAATACTCATATCAGAATTTCATTTTTTCGAACAATTTCTGTCACAGAATAAAAAATTAAAAAATATCTCCACCATAAATTCGTACCCCTATTAAAATTATTAGTGTGTGCGAGAATTATTTTCTATCATATACAAATTTTATGTACGTGTGTTAGTGACACTCCTATAAAATGTTCTCGATTTGATACTTTTTAGAGGAGTGTTACAACTACAGACACAAATCTTTTTTTACTGATTCGATTTTTTGTTTCATTCCGCCTCTACCAAATATATATTTTTTTCTTGCTTTAATTTTACTGTTCAGTAAAAATTTCTCATGGAATAGCACCTTAAATCAGAGCATATGTATATACAACACTATGGTGGTCATGGTATTTTACAATGCAAGGGAAAAAAAAATTTCAAAGTGTATGAGCGTTTGGAATTCTCGCAAGAATTAAATTCTTCAGCTTCAAGTGGAGACGTATGCCCGTCGTAACAAACAAGCAGCAACACAATATACTATGGGAGATGATGATAAGGGATTGGGAGTTCAGTCTTCAATTTTTGATATTGAGTTTATATTTCTGCACACAGGCCAGGCACAAGTTTGTAAGGCTCTGCCTCGCACATGAGTCTTCGATGTACCAGGCCAAATATGTGAATTATATTCTATTTCTGTCTAAAATACATATGTTTCAAACATTTGAAAACGTTCGGAAAGAGCACCCAGCGCTTACTTATATATTTGATATTCATAAGAAAGGAATCCAATGTGCAAACACTGGAGCCATCTTTCCAAAAGATGGTGTTTATTTATCCTTTCTAAAACGGTGAAAAAACACAACTGAAACTGTAGCAAAAGAGATTTTTGGTGAAATAGAGTCGGCGAAGTAAAAGACGAGGAGAGTGTGCTGCTACCAGGTTAAGAATCAGTTGGATATATTGGGTATATGTAAAAGTAAGTTCCGTTTTTCTAATAGATGTCGTAATTGTTCTTATATGTATTGTCTGAATCTGGTAATATATGTTTTTGAAAAGTCTCTTCATAACATAGCATAACACAGTTTTTTATTCGATTTAAAATGGAGTCATCGTTTACTTGTAGAAGCTTACGGTGAACATGCTTTTTCTGATAGTATGTGTAGAAGGTGCTTTAGGCAATTTGAAGAAGGTTTATTCGATAGATTTTGAATTTTTGGACGCCGACCAGTCCTCCGTTTGGTACTACTTAAACAAATACTTGTTAAACAAACTTAGAAAATTACAACATTTAATTTGAATTTTAAAAATGAATACCATATATTTTCGGAAACACTGTATTTTCATCATCAGATTATAAAAGTACTCCGTACCGTCGGGGTGGGGCTAGTTTATTTGTTGGCATCAATGTTTGCAAGAAATTTAGCAACTACTCTAGGCCGGAATCTTACGCGACACCATCGATAAGCTAGTCCGCGAAATACTATGTGGTGTCCATTATGTGTGGAAATTATAGGGGAAAAGTTAATCACTTTAACAAAAGCGCCCTATAGGTCAAAAAAGACGAATAACAGATAAAATGGCAGAACTACCACCGTAAATCGAGCTTTGACGTTTATTAACATAATGTTTGCACAGCTGTTTGCAGTAAATAGATGGGTTTTAACGACTCCTAGCTAATTGTACTATTGCCTAGGAAATTCTGATTTTGAAGTGGTTTATCATTATGATATGTTCTATTAATTATTATTGGAATTTTCGAAATTATTTGAGGGGCTACATAGCCTGGTGAGGTTCAAAATTATACGAGATTTTCGAAGTTTTGCGTATTGCTTTCGGTCGCTTCACTTCGTGTTGCAATATTATGCTAAAAAATTTCTAACAGGACGAAATCTTCTAAAAATTTCAAGATGGTTTAAAGTTACCAGATTATTTGAGATTTTCGGGATCAGGGATTTACTTTTAGGTGACGGTGTTGAGTTGTAGATGTTGGCTAGGCTTCGATTTTATTCGAAATTTTGAAATTTGAGAGGGGGGTGGCTTGGCGTTATTAACAACTTTCGAAATTATTAAAGAACTGATTTTGTGTTGCATAATGTCCCGTGGTGATTAGTAGTTTTTGTTTCTTATTGAGTTCACGTTGTTAAGAGTTATTCGAGCATTACAAAAGCTATCCGAAAAGATTAACTTCAGTGAATGAGTTCTTGTTTTTACGAAATTCCCTAAATAAATTCTCGATTTATCAATCAGCTAAATACTAAAAACACATAAACCTACAAGGGCTTATTTACAGATAATCGAAAACGTATCTAGTAAACTAGAGAATATATTCATGTTGTACGGGCGTCGATTATTAGATGAGCAACAAGAAATATTCGCGTAACACTCTGTGGAAAAGAAATAATTTAGGTGCGCTAAAAGAGTAAAGAATACGTATGGAACTATGTAGAGTTACGCGGTTGTGTAGCCCATCGCATAACCCATTTTCTGTATGAAAATGTTCACTCAGTTTCGCTGCTTAAGTTACAACAACAATTGCGTTGGAAAAAGCACCACACCATTTAAATAAAAATAAAAATCCTTATTTAAAGTATATACATACTTAGTACATACTGGATATTTAGCAATAGAAGGTGCAAAATTAAATCAAAACTAAATTTATTTAAATTTTTCTCAACAAAATTCGCTATTCACTGTATTCCATTGGAAACAATTTGTTACTTGTGAGTAGATAGTAGGTTCAATGGAACGCAAGTTTTTGTGACAGTAGTAAAACATTTAAATCTCAATTTAAATAAAACTGCTAGATCTTAATAAAAAATACGTTATTCTATTAATAATAATAAGTAATAAAACATTAAACAACAAAATAATTAAAATATTTTCACGATTTAATAATTGCGTATTGTATCACAAACATAAACAGAAATTATTTGTTTTTAACCCTAATCCAACCAACATATTTTTGTTATGTCAGTAAATTCAAATTCTAATCAAATAATTTACTAAATTTTTGCAGATAATGAGTAGATATCAAGTACGTTGTATGGAAATGTTTCAAAATAAAATAGATACAAGTTTATAACTAAATTAACATTATTTTGAAAATCGATGCATGTACCCAACGAGTGCCAGTAAGGCACACCTTGGTTGGATTAGGTTAAAAGATGACGTTTCTTACAACCAAAATTGGTATAGAGCCATCTATTAGAATTTTTTAACTAAAATCCCTCTGTCGTTAATTATTTGCGTAACTACTTCTAACAACTACACAATCACTTGAGCATGAGTAGTTGCGAGTAGATACAAGTACTTGTGAGTAGTTTGCTAACGTCAATGTAACACGCTTATTGTTTGGAATTAAAAATTGTAATTTACAATAAAAAATAAATTTTGAAGAACAAAAATAAAATTTACTGATGTAAATTCGAGTACATCAAGTACACACATGAAAATTGCGAATGATTTTCGCTTCATCGGCAAGAAATAAACGATAACATTTGGGCGTTTGTTCGTGCATATATGTATGTATATATTTGGGTCAATTTCAATACCAAGTTGGAATTCGTTCTTAAAATATAAAATTTATCTTTTTTGAATGAAGCTATAACAATTTTAACACACGTTTTAAGAATATGATAGTTTTTATAGATTCGAAATATTTTTACTAATTTTGATATTGCTAAAGAAATGCTAAATGCTAAGTGAAACAGTTAAAAATATAGTTTGGCGGTTTAAATTGCCGGTCGACCCTGGGTGAATTGAATAACAAAATAGTAAATGCCTTTTTTTACTTTTTCACGATTATACTTGACAACTTACTCATTTCTCCAAGTATTTATTTGTTGGATAAGAAAACAGTTGAAAGTGAAGGTTATCATGTTGCAAATAAAAAATTCGATTACTAACTACCTTTTTTTAAAAATGTAAGCAGGTAAAAGCATTTCCTTTTTTTATTCAATTCACCCAATATGTGCATAGGGTAATGTCTTAAGTTCTTGAATTTTCATTTCTAGTTCTTAAAATAAAAACTCTTGGAATGATGCTATTTCTAATTATAACCCTGATTATTCCCCAACTTGTTTTATCTGATGATCGATGTGATCGACAGCCGGAGGGGCATGTTGCCCAGAAATCACCCAGTGATGGACGATTTCGTTTACGAATTGAAGGAAATCCTGAAGAATATACACCTGGGCTAAATTATACTGGTGAGGAATGTAAGAGTGCTATGGTTCTAGTTAGATTAATGCGTAATACGTTTTAAGTTGTTTTGCAGGGAATTAAATCGCATGGAAATGCTCATGCATTTATTGGATTCATGATTGTCGTAGAAAAAGCATCAAGTGATATATTTCTAAATACGGGAAGATTCTTTTTGGTCGGTGACAATTTAAGTAAATTCAGTGATAAATGCATAAATGCTGTGACACAAACGAGTGCCTTACAAAAACGGGATGTTCGTGTAATTTGGAATGCTCCGTTAACTGGTAACGGATGTGTTGTATTTCGGGCAACGGTAGTTGAACATCGTGACGTATGGTACATGGATGATGATCATTTAGTCAAAACAATATGTAAAGATGAACAAGATATCATTGAAAAACAACCAATTATTCAAGACCCCTGTAAAACTTGTGATGAGGCCAGGTACGAGCTGAAATTTGAACGTATTTGGAGTCGTCACACACATCCGAAAGATTTCCCCTCGGATTCACTGTCGACTCGATTTAGTGATATTATTGGGGCGTCCCATGCGGCCAATTACCGATTTTGGGAGTATGGAAAATATGCATCTTATGGGCTAAAACAATTAGCTGAGCGTGGTTCGACACGTGAAATAGAAACAGAATTAAAGATGAATATTGAACAAATTCGAACAATTATTAAAGCCCGTGGTGTATCGCAAGCAAACGTAACGGCAAAATCATTTGCAGTATTTCGTGTTGATTCGAAAAATCACTTGATTTCGCTTGCTTCCATGATTAACCCGTCTCCCGATTGGATTGTTGGTGTATCTGGTTTAGAACTATGCAGAGAGGATGGTTCCTGGGTCGAAAATAAAACAATTAAACTATATCCTTGGGATGCTGGAACTGATAGTGGGCAAACATATTTGGTAAGTACATTTAAACATTGGAATTTATGTAAAGTTATGTAATAAAAATTTTAAATTTGTAGTCACCTGATCAACCTACCGATCCTCTTGATGTACTACGTCGTATAACACCAACATCCCCAAATGATCTAAAGTCGCCATTTTTTGATCAAACTGATGTTGAGATGAAGCCACTGGCCTTGTTATATATTACCAGGCAAATTGTTTACGAAAACATCTGTGAAGAACAACAAGGAAATGATGATAATATCATTACAACTGCCGCATGTGATACAACGGAGTGGGGTGAGTGGCATGATTGCAATGTGCGTTGCGGACCAGGAAAGAGAAAACGCATTAGGCAGTATTTAGATCCGGTTAGAGCAGAGGAAAGTAATTGCATAATAAAATTGCAGCAGAGTAAACACTGCAAAGGCAAGGATATCAATTGTGATGATACTAACAATGGTAACTCGGATATGGATTCAAATTCAAACATATACGATTATGAAACGGGTCCACAAAATGATCATTATGAATGTGAGCTAACTGACTGGGGACCCTGGACTTTGTGTAGTGCATCTTGCGGCAAGGGTGTTCGGACACGAGATCGACAATATAAAATTCGTAGTGCTAGAAACAAATGTCAAACTGAATCTGATAATCCACCCGAATTGCAGGATACCGAAGAATGTAATGGTGACTCTTGTGAAGGTGACATAGATACTACAAATGCTATTGATATTGATACAAGAAAATGTAAAACTGGAAAATGGACAGATTGGAGTCCTTGTTCTGTTACCTGTGGTATTGGCGAAAGAATGCGTTCCCGGAAGCTTCGTGGAGGAGGTTATCAAACTTATGCTGCAGGATCAGGACCTTGCGCTGGTGTGGAATTGGTCCAGGTAGTTCAATGTGAACAGCCTAGTTGTGACTCATACGGGAGACAACCAGACCGTTGTCGTCTACCGATAGATAGAGGCAGTTGCAGCAATAAATCAAACCGCTATGGCTACAATGTAGATATTGATGATTGCGCTATATTTTTCTACCATGGCTGTTCGGGAAACGAAAATAATTTTGAAACTTATGAATCATGCCGAAATACTTGTCGATTAGCTAGCACTTAAGGAGCTACACAATCCAGGATTTTTATTAACCATTACATTTATGTAGGTGCGCTTAAATTAATATATTGCTAAAAATATATTGAGATTGTTTTGCTTTTCTTGCTCACCAGCTTTTATAATTTTCTATTTACTGAGACAGGAAGAGAAAACTATAAATACAAATTTTCACTGACATTTTTATATTTCATATATGATTACCTGTTCTCGCAGCGCTCGCTTGTACGAAGTCAATTAGAGATTTACGTTAAGCTCAATCGGATGAAATTTGTAAAATTAAAATTGATTCAAAATACGGTAAATCTTTTTTTTACGAATTGATCATACAATATCATAAGCCTGTGGAATTGAAATGTACAAAAAACACACAACCCGTAAAAACCAAGTTTTTGACTATATATCCTTTATATATAAGACTCGGTCGATATTTATTTAAATTTTTGTTTTAACTATCTTATCCTATCACAGCATTCACTTGATTTACATATCTTCACATTGAAAAGATCAAAATTAAATTATAAATGTAAGGAACATCGTTTGTTTCTTCACAGTCTTTTAGTCTTGATTTTGTAGATACTATTTTCACCACTATTCTTTCCCATTCTTACTCTCATCGCTTCATTCAATGAGTAAGGGTCATTCAAAAAACAAATTTGAATTTTAAACTTACTTGAAGATTTATTTGGAACACTACTAGATTAAATTTTTTAAATTGAAAATTAAAGAAAAAACTTTGACAAAAGTATTGTTAGGTGACAAAAGTCGATGTGCAAAATTTCAGCGCGAGATGATCACGGGAAGTGGGTCAATTTTGAACTTGAAGATCGTAAGGACACTCAAGCAAGCAATCAAGCAGGTGAAGTTAATATAAAGGATATAAAAATAGTAATAATTTTTCAGAAACCTAACCATTTTGGAAAGACCATTAAGTCTAGAATAAACTAATACGCAATTTAATTTTATAAGGTACGGTTATCCTATTCAGAATAAAAAGTCTGAGTCTATATTTTCGCCGTAAGAGGAGTTCCCGCCAGATTCGTAATTTTTCCCAAACAACGTTTGGTAGATAAAATAGGACCAGAGGACCTTGAAATTGAAAAATTTTATATAAAAAATTATTTATATCTTGTGAAAAATGTCTGAATATATGAAATTAATTGAAATTTTGCTAATAAATAATAAAAGCGAAATTTGACCACTAGAGGGCACAATAAAATCAGGAATTGATAATTGAAAAAAAATTTACTAATTTTTACCTTGTACTTTAGTGATTAAAATAAGCGCAAATGTCGGTTCACAATTTGACTACCAGAGGGCCGCAAAATTGAAAATGTCTATCATCAAAAATTATCTTTTGTGGTAAGGCACATCCTACCTCAATGGCTCAACAAGTACGATTCTCAGATCTGAAGAGCAGAAAACATATATGCCATGTATGAATTTCCGATTCATCCTCAAAAGTAACAGTTCTACAATTTTTTGAAAGTATTGAAGATGCCGCTATGACTGTCATTAGCTTTCACTACCGTGGCATGTTGATCAACTGTTTCGGATGGAGTTGGATGGAATGGACAGCGCGACACACCACACCGCATGCGAAACATTGCCATTATTGAAAACATAGTTGCGCTTTAACCCCTTTGGACTACTTTTTCTGTTTCTTTATAAGTAAGGTCTTCTTAACCTGAAACGTTTCAAAAATTTAGAGAAGAAATAGAATGCCGAATTCGTTAAACTCAGCGATCTTTATTACAAAAGTCCTCAACAATTTCGCCGAAAAAGCACACCTTCCCAACGGAGTCTCAATGGCCATCTGACTGACTTTTTAGGTTATATATAATTGTAACGTCTATATTTCCATTTTATAGATCAATAAAAATTTCAACGCAACTTCAAAAAGTAACTCACAGAAGAAATAACAAATTGTAAAAAATTGTATACGTGTTTAACTTTGCTCGCTCTCTCATTCTCGCTCATTCATTTTTATTTATATGTATTTATATACTCTTTTCTTAAAGTTTTTACTTTTCCCACTATAAAGAAGTTATATTGAGTAAGTATTCTAATCGCGAAAAAATGTTGTTCCAGATTTTCGCATTTCTCGACGAATTAGGTTACCAGACCCTGAAACATTGATGTCAACGATTAGAAAAATATCGTGTCCGTCCTTCCAGTCATACATTTTTATTATTTTTGTTTTGCCTGCCATTCTCACAAATATTGATAGTTTTGGTCGAAATTTTGTACAAAAATAGATTTTAGTAATAAGCGGTTTGTGTTCATAAATATGACAATTCATCATGTACCTGTTCACAAAATTTGTCGATTGAAGCATTGCGTGGGGCTCATTTTAACAAAAAGGTGTAATATAAATTTATTCATCTATTTTCCGAGATAATGTCGAACTTTTTGAAGAAATGGAAGCAAAATGGAAATATTTTATCCATTAGGTTTTTTCGATTTCTGAATGATATAATGAAAAAGTGTTTTTGTCCTTTAGAAAAATTTAGTTGATTATTTTGGATCAATATAATATTAATTTTTCTAAGGAAACAGTCAAGATAGATTTAATTCGTTTTTTAAAAATAGCCAGCCATTCTCCTTTATTGATGAGTTCTTCAATTAGTGATGTACCGCCACGTGTATACGCGATTTGCAACATTATTTTATATTTTTAACAGATACGCTATATTGATGATAACTTTTACTACTAAGCACCAACAATAAAGTATTTTATGAAAAACTCAGTCTTTCTAAACTAAAACTACCTAACTTTCTAACTAAATATAAATCTCAAATTGGCAGCCTTTAGAAGATGAGAATCAATTGCGATTGATATAATATTCACGCCTCGCTAGAGATCGATGGATTTTGGAAACATATACCTTTTTTACAAACTAATTGTGGTTTGTACAATAAAATAGGTATACGTTTTCTAAAATCCATTGAGTACTGGCTTTTTATATATAGGAGCTCTCATTGAAATAAATATAATAAAAATTCATAAGCGAAATTCATTGTATTATTTATTTAATTTTTCAATATTCTTCATTTTCTGCTTGCTTGTTTGAAAGCTGAGCGAGATTTGGTTTTTGAAAATTCATTATTCAAAACGGACCATATGCAATTTTTCCTTATTAACCCTAACATAAAAAACTGAATCAGGCTTCGAATATGTTGATAACATATGTTCGGTAGATCAGTCAAAAATGAAACATGTACTAATGTTCTATCATGTTCACGCATTCTTCGGTTATTAGTTTGGTTACGTTGGTAGGTCTTAGTGGTAATATTTTTCGAAAACGTTAACCAAGCTCTTAACGAGCCAAAGTTGTTTTCCTGTTTCTTATAATTTTTTTCATTTATAAAGTTTTCGGAAATGTTGATTTCGTCGCCTTTCTTTAACAGCTTTTCTTAACTGGCGTAGTATACCGTTGGCGTTGTCCTTGATTATGTGTAAATCTGCCTCTTCAATAATTTCATGGGATGGTGTAATGTTGTGAGTTGTCGAATAGTCGGATTTAAGGCTTTCCTAATCTTCCGTGTATGTAATTTTTAAACGGGGGATTTAACGCGATTTTCATTTAGTTAAAGTCACGCAATAATTTTCCACGCAACATGAAAAATAAAATTTCCAAGCAATCGTGATTGGTCCGACCCAAGAAAATATTCAACGTTAAATTTTGTTTTGTGAATTAACAGCAATGCGGTGTTGTCTTTATTCCGCTTGGAATAGTTTCAAACTTGGTTTGTTGGTATAGAATTGTTCAGGCGATAGTTTCGGAAATGTTATTGTTTATTTAAATTTCGTTGTCAACCGATGGAAATTATTCTGATTTTATTTGAGCATAGGTTGCATTTTGTTTTATACCTTACCAAAATAAAACGGCACATATTATATTGGTTTTAGTTTTACAGTTTCACAGTTTAAAGTTGTGACGGTTATGGAAATGGCTGTAGTGAAATCATGAAACGACTACAGCAAAAATATAATTTGTATCATTTTTATCTGGGGCGTTTGCTATTTTAGTTACCAAAATAAAACGGCTTATATACATAGGTTTTGTTTTTATGGTTTCACAGTTTAAAATTGTGATCGGCAAGGAAATAGATGTATTCGAATCATGAAATGGCTATAGTAAAAATGTAATTTGGGTTATCTTTATTTTTATTAAATTATTGTTGATTTTATTTTATTTGTTTCACATTTCATCACACTCTCATCACGGGGTGGACTTTGTAGTCTTAGGGGCAGGTTGATGATTATTTTTTAATGGCGAAGGAAAATAGGTGGCCGATACTAATTGAATTTATTATATAAGTTTTGAATGGAATTTTGAATTTAAATTAATGATGATTAGTTACTTAATTACTTTCTTAGAAATAATCTATTTTGGGAACCTTGCAACAGCAATGCCGTGCATTTTCCTTTCGTTTGGAATGATGTCGGATCATGTTTTATTTTTTTGTTGGTGAAGAATTATTCTAGCAATAATTCTGAAGGTTTATTGTTTTTATTTTGATTTTTATGTCAACGGATAAAAGTAGTAGGAAATTATTTTCGTTATTTTGAGCGTAATCTGCATCTTATTTTTATTCTTAAACCAATTACTGTTCCAGTTACCAAGGTAAGACTGCATACAGCCACACGCAAGTCAAACCATAAAACGAGGAGAAATAGAATGAAACTATCATTCTATCCCATGCCAATAAATGTTTTTGAAACAGATATAAAGGCTACTCTAGAACAGAAATATTTTCTCTTTCTAACCATTCCTTCACTATTTTAGCAGTATCGATAACCTCTTGGAACTTTACTTTTGCTGAAAATCATTTTAAGTACTTTTGAGCTGTTTGGGCACCATCGTATATCACCAAATCAACAGCACCGTCATGACTGAACCCATGGCGGAGTGGCGTCTAGATAAAATGATGTTTTCTTGCCTTAAATCGTGAAAATACAACCTGAATCCATCCGGATCATCCAAGTTGAATTTCTTTTCGTCACTAAACACAACCTTTTGCCATTTATTTTTCAACTCATGTCAAATTTAGCGAAATCACGCCTAACTGTTTATGATGATTCTTTAACGGTGGTTTACTTTTCAATTTATTCCGTTTTAAATTTTGAAATGATTTAATAATGCGTCGAACTGTATCCACACTTGCTTGGATTCCCAATCCAGAACAATCTCATCGAATTAGATGCCGTTTTCAAAATGAGTCGTCTTTCTCTCACAGTTGTTGCACGTGCTACTCTTCTATTGAAATTTCTACCATAACTATCTATATCTCCTGGCTATTGCTCTATTAGAGTAACATTCTTCCTTTAAAATTTTTATTTGTCACATTTCTTCCTCATTGAGAGATTTTCCAGCTTCCATTTTTAAATCGACTTTTATTTTACTTTAAGCACCCCCGAACACTCACACTGAATAATATTTTTGCCGTAGCACAAACCACCTCATTGAAAATCTAGAAACAAACTAGTGAGGCTAGGTTAAGTTAGGTTAGGTTGGAGTGGCTGCTTACGCACACTTAGACCGGTGACGGTCCATTGTGATACCACAGGATGTATCCCCTTTTACCCCTATTGGAACCATTTCGAGCTACTTATGTAGCGTAAGACGTCCCGCACTTTAATGTTTTCGAGATCCGAGAGGCAGTCCATCCTGAACTTACCTAAGTGTTTGTGCCTTCTGAGAGCCAATGCTGGACACGAGCAAAGGAAGTGGACCAACGTCTCTTCCTCCTCTTCGTCCAAGCAGCTTCTGCAGAAGTCATTAGCATCCAGACCCAGCCTTCTTGCATGTTCTCCAAAAAGACAGTGTCCCGTGAGAACTCCTACGACCGTTCTTAATTCACGTCTGCGTAAGGATATTAATGCCCTAGTGCGCCCCAAGTCCAGCTTTGGCCAAACTTGTCTTGCAACTCTACAGGTGAGGGTGTTAGACCACCTTTCCCCCGCTGAGGATAGCGCCTGCTTCCCAAGTGCTTGTCTCAGCGCTGTGATAGGCCTCCCCAGACTTGCCCTTTCCGGTTGCAGCTGGAGAGTCGTACCATGCCTAGCAAGTTCATCTGCCCTGCAGTTCCCCATGACGCCCGAGTGACCTGGGACCCAGACTACCTGGATGTTGAAATGCTCACCCATCTCATTTAGAGATGAGTGACAACTCAACGCCACCCGTGACGCCAAAGACACCGATTCTAACGACCGGATCGCAGCTTGACTGTCCACATAGATTGTGATATCGTCTGAGGATAACACATTATGCTTCAACCACGTCATGACCTCCTCAATCGCTACGACTTCAGCTTGGTACACGCTGCAGTAATCAGGGAGACGAATAGAAATATTTACATTTAATTTGTCACAGAATACTCCAGCTCCTACTTTGCCGTCTAGCTTGGAGCCATCTGTGAAGAATTGCAACGCTTCGGTTTCCGATAACGGTCTATCCGTCCAGGATTCCCTTGAAGGGAAGGAGGTCCGAAATCGCTTCTCGAAGCGTAGAGTAGGTTTAATGTAGTCAAGATTCGCCAGCTCATCCTTCAACGATCTGACGATAGTAGAGTGTCCTATACTAAGACACCTCCACTGAGAGACGGCTGCAAGTCGTACAGCCGTATTTGCCGCCATCTGTTTGCCAAAAATGTTGACCGGAAGAAGGTGCAACATAACCTCTAAGGCACTTGTCGGTGTCGACCTCAATGCCCCGCTAACAAGCATACATGCCGTTCTTTGCACTCTCTCAATCTTACTTTTGTAAGTTACCTTGTCCAGAGCTGGCCACCAAACACCCACCCCGTACATGAGTACAAGTCTCACTACGGCGGTGTAGAGCCAGTGTACCAGCTCCGGCTTCAGACCCCATCTATGACCAATGGCGTTCCTACAGGAGTACAAAGCAATAGTAGCTTTGTTTATTCTCTCCAACATGTTGGGCTTCCAACTAAGCTTACTGTCCAAGATAATGCCCAGATATCTAGCTCTATCAGTAAAAGCAAGTCTCGTGCCATTTAAGGTAGGAGGGACAACTACGGGGATTTTGTATTTCTTAGTAAAGAGTACCAGCTCTGTCTTGGACGGGTTAATACCAAGTCCACATTTGCCAGCTCATTTCGTAACGATGGTAAGCGCATTCTGCATTACGTCTACAATCGTGCCCAGGAATTTCCCGGTAACAGCTAAAGCTACGTCATCTGCGTACGCGATAACTTCAATACCCTCTCTCTCCAATTCAAGTAGTAACCCGTTTACCACTATGTTCCAGAGAAGAGGGGACAGAACCCCCCTGCGGCGTTCCCCTAGTTACTCGCCTCTTGAAGGTGGAGTCCCCCAACTTCGAGCTAACAATCCTGCTTCCCAGCATATAATTGATTAGCCCTATCAGAGGAACGTCCACCTCCAAAAATGACAATCCCTCCTTGATTGCCTCCGCTTTCACATTATTAAAGGCGCCTTCTATATCCAGGAAGGCCACCAAACAGAATTCCTTCGGATTAATCGATTTCTCAATCGTAGACACCAAGACGTGCAGAGCAGTGTCCACAGATCGACCCTTTGTGTACGCATGCTGAGACGATGCCCACTTCCTGGCACCTATTTTATCTCTGATGTATACATCCAGCAGCCTTTCCAAGGTTTTCAAAAGAAAGGATGATAGAGTTATTGGTCTTAGGTCCTTAGGATAGACATGTGAGCTTTTCCCCGCTTTCGGTATGAACACCACATTGACCTCCGTCCAGTACCTAGGAATATAGCCCAGCTTCAAACACCCTTTGAATATAGCTTCCAGGTAGGGAAGAATAATTACTGAGTTGTTTTGAAGTTCCGCTGGTATAATTTGATCCGGACCAGCCGATTTAAATGGTTTAAAACCCCTCAGTGCCCATAGGACCCGTTTTCTGGTTACGATATCCTCTGTGGTTACTGACAGTGATTCCTGATGATTGCTACGCACCAACAGGTTTTCAAAGCTCCCTGGGAAGTGTGTCTCGAAGAGATGCTCCAGAGATTCTCCACTAGAAGCTGTCCAAGATCGGTTTTATCAAAAAACTAGGACTAGATGTACTTTTGGAAAAAATCTTCCTAAGGCGGGAGGTTTCGGATACCTCTTCCATATTATCACAGAAGATTCTCCAAGACCTCCTTTGTGCCTTTCTTAATTCTTTCTTATAAATTCCGAGTTTCTCCTTATAGGAGTCCCAATCCTGAGCCTCCCTTGTATTTTTGGCTCTATTAAAGGCTATCCTACAAGCCTTACGATAGGTTCCCAGTTCCCTGGACCACCATACCGGTTTTTGCCTACCCCTAGGCTTAGCCAGTGGGCAGGCAGCGCGAAAGGATCGGTTGCATGCGCTAGTAACGCTGGCCTCCTTGTCCTCCAGCTCCCCAACGGTCGTCGGGGGCTCCATAGCCCTCGTCGGTAACATTTCCTCCAATAATTCCCCATATTTGCTCCAGTTGGTCCTTCTAGGGTTCCTGAAGGCTTCCCGGGTAGCAGGGTGAATATCGAGGCTATAGTGAGGCTAACCTTATGCACGAATTAAATTATTAAAGTCAAATTTTAGTTAACTTTATTAAATTTATTTATAATTTTGATATTTTAATTGTCTTTTTCTTTTTATAATTTTATTTGGTTACACTTTTTAGTTTAAATTATAATTTTAATTACTTTCTTAATCTAACTTATATTTATTTTAAATACTGATGTACTATTATTTTTGTCGATATGCCCTCGACAAAATGCCAATACAATTTACCTTTCTGTGGAAAATATTATCTATAAAATACTTAGTTTTCTGTTTACGTTGATAATTTCTTGTGTGAAATATGCATTTGAACAATTATATTAAATATGATTTTAAAATAAAATAAAATTGTAAATGACCGATATAATATGTATGCGTTGTTGTTGTTGTGTTGACATCCGGTATGTCGTAACTCACGCTAATATGCGCAAAATTTCATACAAAAAATAAAAAGTCTAGTAACGTTAGGGGAAAAACCTAAATTTATGTCTGTTTCGGTAACATGTATAGGAATGGGCTATAATGACAGGTACATTTTATTTCTCCTCATTGCATGGCTTGAGTTTCAATACATATACCATATGTATTAAGTGAGGCTAATCAAGTGCATGTGACTGTATATATTAGTTTTGGTTTTTACAGTTTAAAACTGATTTGATCTTATGATTTTGATTACTGGTGACATTAATTGTGATTCATTATAAGACAGCGTTCGTCACAGAGCAAACTTCTATAATCCTAGTGGCAAGCAGGTTCGCGGAAATGCTTCTTTAAAATAGTAGTTTGAGCTAAGCCATAGCTTTAAGTTGCGACAGTGACCAGTGTGGCGGAAATCATTTGAATAAGCAGCTGATTCTAATGTAATTATATTTATTAAGTTAGGTCGACTCTGAGCTACTGTTTATAAGTTTTAAGTGAAATTTAAAGTAATACTGATAACAATTTTAAGAAGTGTACAGAAATCTGATGAAGCAAACTAATAAATGTTTTTCAGAATACAAATATCATCCTAATAAAGTACAATACAATTAGATTTAGATAGTTAATAGTTCGATTTAGATAGTTTTCAAGCATAACAACAAATTTTCTATAAGAAGTTCTGAAATTTGAAGTAGTCATGAGACACAGATTACTAATTGCTGTATAAATGGTACAATTCCATTTTTATTCCTGTGGCTTTTATCACAATTAATATTGAAACACAATTTTTTTATTTTATTTTTATAATTTCCTTATTATATTTTTTAATTCGTCGATGTATTTAAAACAATAAATAAATAACACATTAAAAAATTTTTTTACATTATGAAAATACACACAAAATTGTTATATAGGTTTAACTTTCATTAATGTGACAATAAATTATTTAAATTCTCGGAATACCGGTTTCGGACGTTCGTCCTTCTTCAGTTCCTAATTGACTATTACACAAAATAGTCAATTAGGAACTGAAGAAGGACGAACGTCCGAAACCGGTATTCCGAGAATTTAAATAATTTATTGTCACATTAATGAAAGTTAAAACTATATAACAACTTTGTGTGTATTTTCATAATGTAAAAAAAAATTTTTAATGTGTTATTTATTTATTGTTTTAAATACATCGACAAATTAAAAAATATAATAAGGAAATTATAAAAATAAAATAAAAAAATTGTGTTTCAATAGATTACTAATATTAATATTAAAATTATGTGTAGTATACATAAAGATTAATTCATAAAATGTTTATGGAAATTAAATTAAACTTAAATTTAAATAATTAGGTGTATGGTTAGTTATTTAAAAATTAATGCAGTTTTGAATTTTAGGAATTATTTCAAAACAATCTGAATCAATTTTTTGGGAACTTAAGCCGCAATTGAACTTGCAGCTAGAAATTGTGTTGTCTTGTGCTAACTTAGTTACTATATTTATTACTAACAAATTTACTAACTAACAACTATTTAGGTGCCTGGAACCGGCTTGATTCTTTCGGCGTATTCCGAAAAACTTGCCTTAGGCTTGGTCGTACACACTAATTCTAAACAAGGTTTATAAACATGGAGGCGCGTTGGACGCGTCATTATTTTGCTCCCTGGTGCAATCCTTGAAATGTATGGTTGGCGAGAGATGTTCAACAAAATAATTTATCTTTCTATAAAAATGATTTTTATTTATTTTATCTATATTTAATTGGACTAGTCGTCTGGGACCGGCTGATTCTTTGTTGCTATCATACCTTTCCTTTCCTTTCTTTGTGGCAGGTTTGCAGAAATTCTACATTTATAATAGTAGTTTGAGTTAAATTTTAGTTCTAAGTTGCGACAGTGACCAGTACGGTGATATTCATTTGAAAGAGCGGATGGTACAAATTATATGTATTGGATTAGGTTATTTATTTATTTATTTTATTTTTTCCAACTTTCAGGTCAATCAAATTATAATATACATTCATAAAATACAATAAAAATTTAAAATTATTACATATTATTATTTTTGCTTGTGTAAAAATATTAAAAATATAGCAAGTTACAAAATAAAAATAAAATTCAACAAGATCTTAAGTAATTTGTGTTATCTGAAGAAGCTAGAATAAAATTAGAAATTATCTAATGGTCAATGAAGCTAGAATCAGACAATTACTTCAAAATTTCAACGTAATTGAGAATGTTAGGGGTGATAGTATTAGTTGAATTATAGTAATAAACAAACACAGTAACAAACAAACGTTTTGTGTAATTTTCAAATAACCATCCCTTTAAGAGCGAAATAAATTTTCTTTTAGATTGAATACGATGAATTTATTATAGATTGTGGGTGCTGTGACAAGAAAATTGTTAAATAATGTGGTTTTTGAAAAGATGGAATTACTTTAAGATGCTTCTAGTTAATGCGTAATGTATAATTATGACAACCCAAATTACGGTTACCACTCATTTTATAATAAATTTTTAGTACTTTGAACACATAAAGGTGTTTCAATGGAAGAATGGTGATTTTCACGAAAAGTGGCCATGATGGGAAACATTTTAATTTGATGAATATTGATTTAATGATATGTTTTTGGGCTTTAGCCAAAGGTCTCAAAGTCGCGTAATACGTACCACCCCAACAGGAAATGCCATAATAATGCAGTTTTCAATCAATCAATGCATGATAGAATAATTTAAGAACCGACAACGGACAATGTGCTCGAAAGATATACATTTTTCTAACCGAAGCATAAGGTTTTTTTTCTAAATCATCTATGTGGCATTTCAAGTTGAGGCGATAATAAACATTTAAACTTAAATATTTGATATTATTCACCGATTCAATCAATATGCACCTAGGAGTACATGGATTTATAATAGGACTTTCAAAATTGTGGAATACTAATTCATTCCGGAAAGAACAATTTTCATTTAAGTTAAAACATATCGTTTTAGTTTTAGGACTAAGTAATAATCTCTGAACTGCAAAGCTTACTGCCGAAGAATAGTTATAACAGTTATAAGCAAATGCCATATCATCCGCAAATGCTACAACTTTTCCTCTGAAATGTTGCCTAAATAATGGATTAGTATAGATTAAAAATAATACTGGGCCTAGCACAGATCCCTGAGGGCAGACAATCATGAATGCGAACTCCTTGGTATCGACTGCTGATAAATGACCTAACCCAATTATATATACTACCTCTGAAGCCAATATTCGATAATTTATGTAATTGTATCTGGTGATGTACCATATCAATCGCTTTATTTATATCCACGAAAGGAGCAGCCACCAACCTACTCTTATTTAGTCCTTCATGAAGTGCATTCATTAGTACTAAGACCAGTTCTTAAATCAATCTGAGAATTGTTAAAGTAATTTATCCTTTTCGAAAAATTAACCACCCTGGATTTAACCGCTTTTTCGAAAATGTTTGATAAGATAGGTAGGAGTGAAACCGAACGATATTTGCTTATGGAAAGACGATCCCTGTACTGCAATTTTCAAAGCTTTTGGAAATACTGTATCATTAATACTACGATTAAATAAATTAGTTAAAGGATCAACAAAAAACAATCTTTTTCAAAATTATGTTGTACTACTCAAACCAAAATTATCAACCGAAGATTTATATTTAAGAGAACTAATAATTTGAAATATTTTAATAGAATTAAATGACTGAAAAACCAGCTATTATTTATCATTATTTATATATTTGACGGCCTATTTTAGGACATGTTTGAGCAACGACGTTATAGAAGTAATGGTTGAAACTATTTGCGATATCCGAAGCTGATGTAATTAAAACGTTTGAGTCATGATGATGAAAAAAATACTTTATACTGCCAATACGTTTAGAATTATTCTTATTCAACATTATATCTACAAGAGGCCATTGTTGTTTATTGTTACCAGAAGCTTCATGAAATTTTTTAGTATAAAAGCAAGTCTTAGCTTCTTCTATTAAATGTTTTAATTTAAAGGAATAATTCCGATAATGTCTTATTAATTTACAATTTGAATTGGGTTTTTTCAATTTACTATGAAGACCATTTTTTTATTTATCTTCCAAATCAAAAATTTATTAATCCACGGTTTTAACTTCCGATACTTCTTATTAGGTTTAACTAGAAAGGTACACCGAGAAAAATAATCATTTAACAACGAAGCAAAAACCACAAATACTGGTTGCCTCTGAGTTACTGTTTTATAAGCTTAAAGTTAAATTTAAATTAATTATGATTACGATTTTCAGAAGTGCCCAGAAATCTGATTCAGCAAACTAAACCACCAGGATTTCAGAGTTTTTAATAATTTTTAGTTTATTTTTAAAGTAGTACTTAGCGATAATTAAATAATTTCGATCTGGATTTTTAGAAATATCGAAGAAACCTCACTCAGATTTCCAGAAACTTTAAGCATCCAGCGGATATGTAGTTTAGAATTTGTGTTGTCTTGTGCTAACTATTCTATCATATATATTATTAACAAAAACATACTAACTATCGACTAATTAGGTATCTGAAACCGGGTCGATTCTTTAATACTAACAAACCTTTCCTATCTTTCCGTTTTGTTATATGTATGTAAAAAGGGAGTACGATATGGGACCTGGCTTGGTCGTACATTCAAATCAATCAATCAGTAGGCGAATTATGTACATCGATCTCTTTTTCTTGATAATTTATTAAATTCATATGATTGTATATAAAACGATCGACAAGGAAAACATGAAAAAAGAGATAAAACAAACAGCAAAACCAAAACTAAATGCAATTAAAGACAGTTAAAGCAATACTTAAAATAAGGTAAAAAGGAAAGAACTGTGTGAATGTAGAAAAAGTATTGAAATTGCATGAGGGAAAACGAAAAAATTCTGTAATAGAAGAGGAGTAAGAGCGATATCATAACGGCCATTTAAAATATTACATAATAGGTGAACAAACTTACTTTCAGCCATCACGTTATGTTATGAAAAAACCAAAAATATTTTTTGTTTATTTATTAAAATTTTGTTTTTTTGATTTGATTTTTACTCGAGTTAAGAATCAATATAATATATTAACCATGGATTACAAAAACTAAATAATTTTTTAATATGAATAAAAAATTAATAGTGAATTTGTTAAAACTATACAATGCCAGTTTGTATTGTGCGTAGTAATATTGAATTCTTACCCGAGTCACAAATAAATAAACCTGCTATTGTGTGTCAAGTGTACGAACAAAAAAATTCTCGATGTGACTCAAAAATTGATAGTTCACTTTGCCATGTCTTGATGTGTGTCATAATATTTGATTCTTAATCGAGTCAAGAATCAATATACGTAAATACTCACTAGTCGTGTTTTTTTATTCGCTCCGGATAGCCGCTATCGAGAGCCGTCATATGAAAAGTGGCTCCGGATAGCGCTCCGTATAAATAACTGCGTTGTTTTATTCGCTCCGGATAGCTGCTATCGAGAGCCGTCATATAAAAAGCGGCTCCCGATAGCGCTCCGTATAAATAGGTAGAGCCAAATATTTTTTATATGAAGTTTTTGGTAAACAATTGAATTAAAAATGTTAGTTTGATGTTAAATAAGTTTAGTTTACCAATAAATAGAGCGTCAAATTTAAATTTAAGCGTAGAAAAATGATGGCTCTCGATAGCAGCTATCCGGAGCGAATAAAAAACACGACTAATATGTAGTGTTTTTTTATTCGCTCCGGATAGCTGCTATCGAGAGCCGTCATATGAAATGTGGCTCCGGATAGCGCTCCGTATAAATAGGTAGAGCCAAATATTTTTTATATCAAGTTTTCGCTAAACAATTGAATTAAAAATGTTAGTTTGATGTTAAATAAGTTTAGTTTACCAATAAATAGCGCATCAAATTTAAATTTAGGCGTATAAAAATGACGGCTCTCGATAGCAGCTATCCGGAGCGAATAAAAAACGCGCTTTAAATATTTCAGTAGAAAAAGTTCTCTTTTGTTTTAGTGCTGGCCCTGGTGGTGAGTCGATTAACTCATTTTACTGCTGAGAATTTTCGCAGATGCCGTGCAGATGTGAAACCAAAATTTCATTTTCTGTTTACACATAACCGAAATTTAAACAAAAAATATCATAAAACATAAAAAATGTTTAGTGCCTTTGTATACGTGAGCTTATTATTGCATGCATCGACGATTTAATATAAAAAAGATGAAACTCGACATCTACAAAAAAAGCAGACGACGATTTGTGGGTTTGTTTCTCGGGTTTAATTTTTTTTTTTGTCTTTATAGTTTTTTCTATGTTGTGTGCGGACGCCAAATATTGTTGAATGTAAACATAAAGTAATGAAATTATTATCATACTTTCTGATGTAAATCGAATATTATATGATACGGCATTCTAAAATGTAAATGACGAAAAATTTATTTTTTACAAAAGAGCAACGCTTGTCATTACTTTACTATTCTCCGCTAGATCTCACTTTTTTAAAAAAAAAAAAAACAATATTTCCAATAACACAACCAAAAAACACCGGTATTCTTTAAAAAAAAAATCTGATAATAAATTGAATGTGTGTGACTTACAAACATATTCCTTTCTTATCAAAATTTATATTAAGACGAAAAATAAAATTTTAAAATCTCGAGAATAAATAGAATAAATCTATTCTGATACAATCCATTCATCTTGAGCCAATTGGATTACTAACATCATTATTTCTTTGTTTGGCTTTTGATTTTTTTTGTCTTGTAATTTGTCACAGTAAAGAGATGCTTAAGGTCAAACTAAGAAAAGGTAAAATGAAAAAATTAAAAAGAATGTGATGAACGTTACCGTGAAATGTTCTGAAATGTGTTGTGTAATTTTGTGACGGAATTTTGAAAGTTGATATTTTTATTTTGTTGAGTGTGTGCTAATTTATTTACATGAAATAACGCAATGCCTGATAGGTCAAATTAAAAGTTCAAAATATGTAATGAGAGGAGTTACATTTGTGCATAAGTGACCTGATCTTAGGGTGTATAGCTATTGTAAATAATTATCTAAGTGACGAACATTTTGGGATGCAAACTGTAAAATAATCTTTTAATTGATTGAATTATTTATAAATGATAACTAATTTTTTTTTCATATTTATGCTTTGTGTAACAGTTACTGTGTCTAGCGACAGCTCAAACGTCAATTACGAGGTCATATTTCGATGATTTTCCATTTTATTGTACTACATGAACTTCCGAAGCTGGCAGATAAAATAAATTGTTTTAAGTTTAATTAATTTACAACAATTTTAATTTTTAGAATTTTTCTATTGTTTATAATCTACATTGTTAGGTTAAGAGGCGCAAACGTATAGACTTTAGTTTAGTTAGTTGGTTCGCTTACTTCGATTTAAGGGCGAAATACATGAGAAAGCACGTAGCCAAAATCAAATCGAAGTTGAGCACAAAAATGGCACCACCTTCTGATCGATTACCTAACTATAGCCCACCCTATAATTTTAAACGATATATATATAGACCCACACTCCTCAACAAGTACTTTAAAATATTAAACAAAATATTTAACAAACTAATAGAAAAGTTCTTAAACAAATAAACCAATTAATTTTTTAATTTACATATATAATTTTAAACTAACCCTTAAACAATTCTCTAGAAAATTCACTAAAATTTATGAGCTCTGTGTGGCGCGTGAATGCCATATGTCCCAAGAAACTTAGGCTAGTCTGTTCTCGGGCAAACAATATTATTTTGTTAAACGATTAAATGAGGGTTTATTTTTAAAATATGTTTAGTTATAAAAAATTTATTTTTAATCATCTCATCAGGCTATATCGACTGAATTCCTATTTCCATATATCTATCATATCTGTACATGATGTTACGAAGTACATTCTTTATAAAGAAAGCAACTACATAGTCGAAATTTTAGCAACTGATTTCCAAAACGTGTTAATCTTATAGTTAAAAATATGAAACTTAAACGATTGTTAATATTGATACCTGTTGTAATGATTTAGAAATTGAAAAGTTTGCCCGAAGTGTTGATAGCAACAATTTTTTCGATTTTTTGCTAGTCCAGGCGCCTAGAAAAAAAGGGGCAAAACTCAAGAAAAAGATGCTTTAAGATTAGAATATGGATTAAGATAAATATTTTGTGCGTAGCAATAAAAAAAAATTACTTATCACCACTCTGAAGGGCAGAGTGGAGAAAAAACTCGACATTTTCAACGAATGCATTTCTGATATGTTACCATCTCACATATTAGTAAAAACCAACATTTTTGAACCGAAATATGAAACACTTGCGCCCTTTGAACCAAGACATTTTATTTCAATTCTACGACCAAACATCTATATCCAGAATTTCAGTATAAAGCAACCTTTTCTTGAACAGTCAGCCTCCTAGACTATCTGGCTTTTGCTTCATTTTTTCGAGATACCCAGCAGCCAGCACTAAAATGGTTTCTTTCTTTTTCCAGACCGCCTCCTTAACATTTCCGGCAAGTCTTTAGGTGAAACTGAAAACCAAATTGCCACTAATAACGGCAGGATTCATTGTTGCCACTTTCGCAATAGTTTCAGTTCATTTTCGTTACAATATTTTACATATTTTCGTGACCGCATTCTTGAAATTCACCGAAAAAAGTTACTGGTGACTTTAATATAAAGCAAGGTGAATTTTCGACTGAAATGACGTATTTTACCAGAAAGCCACCGGTATTTTTTTTTTTTTTTTTTTTTTGATCGAATTTCAAGGTCCATACGGGCATGGTGAAGAAATATTCATTTTAACACCAGCTTGTGCTTATTATTATTATTATTATTATTGGGGGGGCCATGCGGGCGATCAGCCACTTCGCACTGCGACCTAAAAGATCTATTGTGCTGGCCCCTGCTTAATTATCCGTCCAGTCAATATTCAGGTTCTTAATGAACCTGACAATACTGCCTCCCGGTACGTGATACATACTATCTGGGCATATTGCTCTCCCTCCTAGATGTTTACTACAGCATGTAGTTCCGCTAGAAAGACGGTAGCATTGGAGCTCAAGGACCTCGAGAGGGTTGTGCCACTCCCGTATATTCCTACTCCTGCCCCGTATTCCGTTTGATTTTACTCTTACGAGTTGCTGGGAATTGCAAATCACCTGTAGGTCACCCAGCTTTACTACAGGAAGGCTAAAAATAAAACTGGAGGGTGCCTGGTATCCAGAGTCCGCATATTTTGGGCTAATTAACCTATCAGCCATTCATCTTTCGGCATATGCTGTTCCACCTTAGATTAGGGTTTTTTGTCAAGGTTTTCTCCTTTAGCGCCGTACTTTGGCCTGTGCCAAATGGCCTAAAATGTGCCAAGTGGCCTTAGTTACCAGTGGTTGCCACGAGGAGGCAGTACGTACACTTGCGAATTGTGCACAGGTTACCCCTTACACAATTGTACCCATCACGCAGCTGCCTAATGACAAGACCAGAACAGCTCACGTGATGCGCACCCTACTGGAAGGTTACGGAGCTGGTAGATTAATCTACTCAACTTTGATCCCCCTCTCCAATAGACGCCAAACCACCAGCTTGTGCTTACTTTTATAATCAAAATTCGCAATTTGCTTTTTTATAATAAAAATTCAATAATTTCTAGTTGTTTATCAAAATTCGAAAAATCTATACAAAAAATAAGGCATTTCCTAACAAGTGTGCGAAAAGTAGCAAACTAAAAAATGTCAATATATGTACATATTATTTTTATTGGCGGGCATCAAAGCGTCCATTGTGTTCGATGGTAAAAATGTCAAGAAATCCACTCCCATGGGCCTTCCAATGCTCAAAACAATAATAATAAATAAGAAAATTGTATTATTTTAAATATCACATTATTTTGTGTTTCAAGTTTTTGTAACTGTTATATTCAATATTCTGCATAATACACCAATTTATTAATCCTAAATAAATCAAATTTTAATTAGTAATTTAGACGATTTATTTAAGTAAAAAATTGTGTCTCTATAGCCGTATTTTATTTGACAATTTACAACAACAATTGCACTATTGAATTCTTCAGTAGGAATTCGTCGAATTCCTGCTAAATTGACGGAATTCAAAATCGAATTCATCGTTTAGTTTGCCTACTTTACGCTGGGGGCGCCAGACCACATTTTTTTATTAGTTAGGCTTTGTGAAATTATTATTATTTTGACTATTTATTTGGCAATTAAAAGTATAAAAAATATTTGTTACATACGTTAAATGTAAACAAAGCCACATACTAATATTTTATTCGCGAAAGAAATGTGTTTCGCCACCAAAAAATTCAAAATGCTTTGAACCAATCGAATTCCAAACATTGATTTCCATCGCTATTTTATTTGACTAAATTTGAATTCCAATTTCAACGCAAATTCCTAGGTCAAATAAAACAAACAACCGATGAATTAAAGTTAATACAGATGAAATAGCAAAGGAAAAATTTGCTATGTTCGATTAGGTATGTTCTTCGGAGGCATTATCTTTTGTTCTTTTATGTCTATACATATTTTTCTTATCGTAATAATTTTGAGACTCTATTTATTTATTTATTTGGTAACATGAATTTGGAATTTTCACAAGTGATATCCACTCCATCATAAACACTTTATTTTGAGCGCAGAGCTCACTCGTAATAGTGCGTAATGGGACAGGTGGACAACACGTATTTTTATTTACTGTGGGAATCCATTTAAAGGATCTTGACCGGTTGACCCTACTTGAATAGAAAGTAGTCACCGACGAATAACGACATCCAGATTTGTTTTTGTTTGGATTTATGTTAACTCTTTGCATCACGGATTCCACTAGTCTTAATTCACAAATTAGAATTTAAAATTTTGAAAAATTGAAAATAAAAATATTTTTTAACGTCTGGTTGACCCGAAAGTCAAAGCCTCTACCTCCTTAACCAAGTCTTACCTTGACAACCTAACAATTTTTCTTCTGATTTGGATAGCCCCATTCCGACAAATTTCTTTAAAAAAATATATCAAGTTTTGCGGAGCGCATCGAAATACACAAAACATTGGTTTTACAAAATCTCTCATGTTTTCAAAATCTAGGTTTTACAGAATCTCGGTTTTGATCTCGGTTCTTATTTATATTATTAATTTTGGGTTGGCTACAAAATCTCGGTTTTTATTAATCCTAGAAAATGAGGATTTTAATTTTAAAAGGAAAATTAAATTCTGGAAAATGTTGAATTTAATTTTAAAATAAATAGAAATAAAAGCCGAGATTAAAACCGAGATTTTTTAAAACCGATATTTCGAAACTCTCGCTCTCATTCATTTTAAAATTAAATTCCCTCTTTTCCAGTATTTATTTATTATTATTTTTTTTGACATTTTCATTTAAAATTAAATTCCGATTTTCCAGAATTTATGAAAACCGAAATTTTGTAAAACCGAGATTTTGAAAAATCGGGATTCTGTAAAACCAAGATTTTGAAAACCGAGATTATGTAGCCAGCCCAAAATTTCGATTCATGTTCGAAAATAAGCTGTAAAAGTGCAATAAACTTACCGAAGAATGTACATATGTTCTTAAAGACTATTATTTAACCAGAGAGTGGCTCTTTTGTTATGAAATCAGGCATTATATTTGACTCACGATGTGAAATTCCCAAAAATTTATTTCAGTATGTGTATTTACTAATAAGTTTTTAAAATTTCTTTGTTTTTCCAGTTCATAAATTCAAAATTTTTCGACTGTTATTAATTTCAATTATAACTCTTCTATTTCCGCAACTTGTTTTATGTGATGGTCGATGCGATCGGCAACCGGAAGGTCATGTTGCCCAGAAATCACCTAATGATGGAAGATTTCGTTTAAGAATTGAAGGAAATCCTGAAGAATTTACATCTGGGCGAAATTATACTGGTGAGTAATGTTGAGTGTGAGTGCATTACCGATCTATATACATACATATTTTTGTTTATTCTTGATAAATTTTAAGTTGTGTTGCAGGGAATTAAATCGCATCGAAATGCTCATGCATTTATTGGATTCATGATTGTCGTGGAAAAAGCGTCCTCGGATCCCATTCTAAATTCGGGTTCGGTATCACCGGGAAGGTTCTTTTTGGTTGAGGACAATTTAAGTAAATTCAGTGATAGATGCACGAACGCTGTGACACAAACGAGTGCCTTACAAAAACGGGATGTTCGTGTAATTTGGAATTCTCCAATAACTGGTACTGGATGTGTTGTATTTCGAGCAACAGTAGTTGAACATCGTGACGTATGGTACATGGATGACGATAATTTAGTCATAACACTTTGTAAAGATGAACAAGATACCATTGAAAAACAACCAATTATTCAAGACCCCTGTAAAACTTGTGATGAGGCCAAGTATGAGCTGACATTTGAACGAGTTTGGAGTCGTCATACACATCCGAAAGATTTCCCCTCGGATTCACTTTCGACTCGATTTAGTGACATTATTGGGGCGTCCCATGCGGCTAATTATCGATTTTGGGAATATGGAAAACATGCGTCTATTGGACTAAAACAATTAGCCGAGCATGGTTCGACACGTGAAATAGAATCAGAATTAAAGGTAAACAGTGAACAAATTCGAACAATTATTAAAGCACGCGGAGTATCGCAAGCAAATGCAACGGGAAAATCGTTTGCAGTATTTCGTGTTGATTCGACAAATCATTTAATTTCGATCGCTTCCATGATTGACCCGTCTCCCGATTGGATTGTTGGTGTATCTGGTTTAGAATTATGTAGAGAAGATGGTTCATGGGTCGAGAATAAAACAATTAAACTATATCCTTGGGATGCTGGAACTGATAGCGGGCCAACTTATTTGGTAAATACGTTTAAACATTAAAATTAATAGAAAATTATCTAGTAACATTTTAAATTTTTAGTCACCTGACCAGCCTACAGAGCCTCTTGATGTACTGCGCCGTATCACACCAACATCCCCAAATGATCTAAAGTCGCCATTTTTTGATCAAACTGGTATTGACATGAAGCCACTGGCGTTGTTACATATAACGCGGCAAAGTGTGTACGAGCAAACATGTGAAGAGCAGCAAGGAAATGACGAAGATACCATTACAACTAACGCATGTGATACAACGGAGTGGGGCGATTGGCATGACTGCAATGTGCGTTGTGGATCAGGAAGAAGGAAACGCGTTCGACAGTATCTCGATCCGGTTAGAGCAGAGGAAAATAATTGCAAAATAAAACTGCAGCAGAGTAAAGCATGTAAAGGCAGCGATACCAATTGTGATGATACTAACAATTTTAATTTGGATATGAATTCAAACGTAAACGATTATGATCCGGATTCACAAAATGATCACGGTGAATGTGAGCTAACTGACTGGGGCCCATGGACTTCGTGTAGTGCATCTTGCGGCAAGGGTGTTCGGACACGAGATCGACAATATAAAAGTCGTAGTTCTAGGAACCAATGTGAATCGGATAATCCACCCGAATTGCAGGATACCGAAGAATGTATTGGTGACTCATGTGTAGGTGATATAAGTACGACAAATGCTATTGATATCGATACACGAAAATGTAAAATTGGAAAATGGACAGAGTGGAGTCCTTGTTCTGTTACCTGTGGAGTTGGCGAGAGAATGCGTTCTCGGAAGCTACGTGGAGGAGGATATCAAAGTTCTGCTGCAGGATCGGGACCTTGTGCTGGTGTGGAATTAGTCCAGGTAGTTCAATGTAGTCTTGAACAACCTAGTTGTGACTCATACGAGAGGCAACCAGACCGTTGTCGTCTACCGATAGACAAAGGCAGTTGCAGCAATAAATCAAACCGCTACGGCTATAACCCAGATACCGATGATTGCGCTATATTTTTCTACCACGGCTGTTCGGGAAACGAAAATAATTTTAAAACTTATGAAGCATGCCGAAATACGTGTCGATTAGCTAGCGCTTGAGGAGCTGCACAATGCACGGTTTTATTAACCATTTTTACATTTATTTAGATACTTTCAGATTAACATCTTATTGAAAATATATTGAGATTGTTTTACGCTTCTTCCTCACTAGTTTTTGTAACTTGTATTTACTGAGATAGAAAGGGCAAACTATACACATTTACATATTTTCTCGTCGTACCGGGGGAAAAAAAAAATACAGAAACTCAAAATCCCGAAAAAAATTCAGGATAAAAATCTAAAAAACGAAAACCCAAAAACGCAATTATCACAGTGCGGCCCAAGTTAAAATTAAAATTTATACAGGTCCATAAATTTTTTTTTCTTATGAGCTCTTAAGGTTTATGATATGAAAATCGCTTTGCAAACCTTCCACAAAGGGATTGTATCTTTTGTACTGTTAGATGTCCCAGAAATGCTTTAAGTTGTGTTTTGGTTGACTTAATTTATTGGGTTAAGTTAGAATCGACCAATGTATTGGAGCAAACAGGAAATTTGTATTAAATTGGAAAATGTTTCGCCAACCTTGCAGACACGGATCAAAGGAATTGTATCGCTTGCACTGATAGCTTATGAAATTGAAATTTTTCATTTATTTTAAAAGGTGTTCCAATTTGTCTTTTTGAGGTTAAATTTGTTATGTGACAGATGACAAGTAGAAACGTTCCGGTTATTAAAAATGGAGAGATATACGAACAACGCGTATTTATTGATAAAAATTATTTTAAATTTTGGTGAAAGTTATGCAGAAGTTGTAAGAAATTTTCTTACAGAATATGGAAGAGAATCAAATTTTTTAAAAACAACATAGGTATTTTGTGTGACATGATTCCAAAGGCGGATTTTACGAATGAACCCGTTATCAATAATAATCATACACCCCATCATTACATACCATAGTACAATTATACCATAATCCCACTAGACTTTTATTCCATAACACCATGGTACCAAAATACAGTCATACCATCATACCATCAAACCAACATACCGTCTTAACGGCAAACCATCATACAATTATACCAACATAACATCACACCACCATACATCATACCGGCATACCATCAAAGCAACAAACCGTTGTACAATATTACCTTAATACCTTCATAGAATCATAAAGTCATATCACCATACCATCATACCAATGTATTATCATACCATCAAAGCATCAAAACCAACACACAATCATTCCATCATACCATCTTACAACTATAACATTACACCATCATACAATCACACATCTCATCATCATTCCTTCAAATCATCATACCATTAAAACATCTTACCATCGCACTAACATTTCATCGTATGATCACATAATCATACCATCACACCTCATACCACCATGCACCATCATAACATCATACCATTATTATTAGGATGGAATGATTAAAATCAAAGCAACATACTCGGTATATCTTCAAACCATCACTCCATTGTGCAATGTCACCATCATACCTTCATACCATCATAAAATCATATCACCATAACTTCATACCAGCATACCATCACAATAACCATCCCCATCACCATTTTAGTTTTCATCATCATCATCAACATCTTCAAAACCATCACCGTCACACACGTTAATATAGTATGCAAAAATTGTCACAATTGGTGAAGTTTTAGAAATTCCTCCATGGTAACTTTAAACCTGATAATCACCCCACAAGAAGGAGGTGGAGGTGTGTGATATTATTAGTGACCGTTCTTAGGTCTTGAATAATTGTGTAAAATTTAGTTTAAATCGGTCAAGGCGTGTGGAATTGTATAAATATCACACATACAAACACCCGGTACCCCGTAAATTCTACGAAACACAATTCTACGAAACCACAATTCATAAAACAAAAACCCAGTTTTATATATATATATATATAGATAGATATAGATAAGTAGATAGATAAGTAGGTAGATAGATTCGAAATAATTTGAAAATCTGTGAACAACTACAGTCCCGATTGCAAATTCTTCTGTCTATCCGTATGACCAGTTAAATCTATTGAAGCGACAAAAATAATTGGGGTGGATTTCCGGAAAATTTAATAAGTATCGATAACAACAATCCAAATGGAACACGTCATCAATTCGAAAATGTTGACGACAATGGACTTGGCTCTCCAAAATGACGATCGCTTTAGAAGAACTCCTTGAAAGCCTGGAGAAGAATCAGCAAGCTGAAACACAATTAAAATTGTTGGAATTTGTTTTAGAAAAATTCAGTGTTTTGTCGCAACAGATGTCGACATTAAATAAACATCAAGATGAATTTCAATTGGAAACTATCCACGAAAAGCCAACTATTCATCCTCTAGAGATGTAAAATCTTTGGTTAGTGATATTAATCCACGAGTAAACAACAAAAATTTAAGTTTATAGGGTATGATAATCTAATGGTGTTTTGGTACAATATTATGATGGGATGTTTGATTATTAATAAGGTAAAGACAATGAAGAATTTGAGAGAACATGTTTACAAACATGTCAATATTTACTTCCTGGATACAACCTCCTACAAAACAATTTGCAATTAACACTGGCAACGAAGCACCATAAGCAATATTCTATCTAAGGTCTTCTGGTGTGTGTCTACGTAAAAGGCAACACACCTTCATTCCGACGATTTCAGCAATTCCCACTAATACGCGTTTGTCTCCAAACGTTTGTAATTTCCAACGAATGACAAGAGCAGCCATTGAAAGAATAGCTGGCAGTAATTTGAAAAAAGGTTGCATATTCAAGAAACAGAAGATATTTGGTCTTATTCCGGGATTTAAAATTTAATGTTACGTTCTGTTATTTTTGTTTTTTCATGATAAATTCAAATAGGAAGGAGGGGAATAAAATAACATAAAATGAATTTTATTGCACTGGAAAACGAAGCAAAGCTCCGATGTTTACGGTATCATAAATTCATGTTATGAGTATACTAATTTACTTCCCTGCTTCCTGTTAGGTTTTGCATCGAAGAATCAAAAATACTACACCGAAAGAAATAGCCGTGGGCTTTGAAACGACAGTACGTACATAATATCTATTTAATAAATGGACCCGATTCTGCAACGATAAAATTCATGTTATTTTTTTTCCCCCGCTTCCTACATTTGTATTAAAAAAAACAAAAATAACATAACATAACATAACATACAAATTTTGAAGGCAGAATTTGGCCTAATAGTTGATTTAATTTAACATTTTTTGAAACAGGTTGTATGAAAAATTGCTATAGTGTCATTAATCTCTACAAATTGGCATCTTTTTGCAGCAATTTTACTACAAAATTTAAAATGCATATGTTTTGTATCTGAAAATGTTGAATGATTTGCAACATTGCAATGTTGATTTACAGTGATAATTTTACGCAAAGGATTAATAGCACTCTAAATTATATATTTTTTTTATTTAAACAGTCTTAGTAATAATTTATAGAATTTTTGTGACAATCTGTTAATTTTGGGTAGGTCTCCCATGATTGATGAGTTAATTCCGGTCGGACACGCACGCACCGAAGATAATTATGACATATTTTCCTACATACATTTCTCCCAGAGACAATCCAATAATTTAGTCTTAGGTTGTATAGTAGCGCTTGTGGGCCTTTATGCAACAATCTGATGTGTGTGTCGCGTACCAATAAGCCAGTGAAGTAGTGGTTTGGCGGAAGTAATATGGGATATTTTTGATCTTGCATCACATCCGCGTTTTTGAGTCGGCCTCCAACACGAATAATTCCATCAAAATCTAAAAATGGATAAAGTGATTTTAATGAGCTTTTATTGTTAACACAACTGTTAATTTGAAACGATTTGATGTCTTCAGCAAATTCTTCATATTGAACTCTTTTAAGAATGACCTGAAGAGCTAATGCGGTTTCGGTTGAGGTTAGTTTCCCTAATTTTCGAAATTCACACGACTTATTTTTAATATTATTAAAAAATCGAAGCAAATAAGCCGTTACATTGATTAATTTTCGAAGCGACGAATATTTTTGAATTAAATTGAAGTTATTTTGAGACGTTGCAATGTAAGTGTGACTGTGCTTTCGAATTTCTGAATCAGGCTCCGAGCTTAAAGTTTTGGTTTCACTTTTAGGCCAGTCAGTTTTGTTTTTATGTAAATATTCAGGCCCCTTCCACCACATGGTTGAATTTATCATTTTGTATTTAGTAATCCTGTTCGCTACAAATGTGGCATAACGATGAGGTTCTGATTTGATTCCAAGAAGCGTTATTTCAGAATCCGACCACAAGTAAATAACATGGAAGTTGATTTTAAGAAGAGCCGATAATTGATGACTAATTTGAGCCAGCAATAATGCTGCACAGAGTTCCAGTCTCAGAATTGTTTGTTTTTTCAATGGAGCGACTCGCGATTTTGAACAAACCAAGCTAACCCGATGATTTCCATATTGATCGGTTGTTCGGATGTAGAATACACACCTAAATCCAACCTCACTTGCATCACCAAACCCATGCAATTCGATGCTGGTATGTGGATGGTATATGATGCCTCGAAGAACAGAAATGCGATTCAACTGTCCTAGTTGCCCTCTGAACTCATTCTACCTTTTGAATAATAACTCTGGAAGTTCGTCGTCCCAATTCAGCTCTGGTATCGTCCATAATTCCTGCATAAATAATTTCGCGGTTAGAAATACTGGAGCTCGTAAGCCTAAAGGATCGAATAGCTGACATATTTCCGAGAGGACCTTCCTTTTAGTATTGCTAATTTTATAAGAATTGAATTTTTCAAACGACATTTCTAGATTAGAACGACAACTGGTTACCTGAATTGTCATCTGCTAGCTCTGAAACGTTTGAAGAGAATTTCCTGAGATCAAAGCCACCTAATTTCAATAAAATAATTAGGTTGTCCTTTAATTTGAATGCTTGTTGAAGACTATCTGCGCCAGTGAGAACGTCATCGACGTAAAAATCATCTTTCAAAACCTTGGATGCTTCAGAGAACGAAGTTTCGTCAATAGCCAACTGATTGAAGGTCCTAGTTGCCAAATAGGGAGCACTTGCAGTTCCGTAAGTTACCGTACGAAGTTTGTAACATTTCAGTGGATCAGACTGAGAATCACGCCACCAAATGCTCTGAAGATCCTGTTGGTTTTCATAAATTAGAATCTGACGATACATTTTAGCTATGTCAGCGGAGAATGCATATTTATATTTTCTGAATCGAAGAACTAACGAAAGTAGGTCTGTTTGGACAACAGGGCCAACCATCATACAATCGTTTAGTGAGATTTGTGATGATGATTTGCACGAAGCATTGAATACAACGCGCAGTTTAGTCGTCGTGCTCGAAGATTTTATAACGTAGGGTTTGTTATTTTGGTAATTTACTATGCTTGGATTTTCTACAACTTCCATGTGATTTAATTGAATATATTCATTTATGAAGTCCTTATATTGTTGGTATACCACGGGATTTTTGCATAATTGTTTTTCGACGTTATAAAATTGACGACGTGCATTTTCACTGGACGAACCAAGTTCTGCTACTTTATTATTGAGTGGGATGGCAACTGAATATCTTCCAGAACTTAACCTTTTATGATTCTTTATAAAATGGTCTTCACAGAATTTTTCTTCGAGTGAATAGTTGTTCTTAGAAGTTGTACACAAATTAAATTGGGTTCTCAAAATATGTACATAAAATTTATTTTTTAATTTAATAAAAAAAGGATTGAATTTAATTTTAAGATAAATTACAAATTTTATTTTGGAATATAAATTATAATTTTGATGTTGTTGCGATGACAGCTCAAAATGGTAAGAAAAAGTTTATTACAAAAATTTAACAAACAAAATTACTTTACTGGAAGTTCGAATTTCAACCATAATAAATTTACATTGCAGTGGCATGAATTCGCCGTCTGCTATAGTTAATTAATACATATACCATTACAATATTGACATTTGACAAATGGAATGTTTATAAACAAATTCCAAATTAGATAGCTAAGTTTAATACAATATTGAACTTTTTCTCGAAACTTTATTGTGTGAGCGTCCTTTTTTAGTGAAGTGTTTATAAATTAAAATTTTCATTTAATTTAATTAATTGTTTTTGAATTTAAATAATATCATAATAATTTTATTCTTTTTGTTTGTTTATTTTCGGGTAAGTCTTTTCATAGTTGTTTTTCCATCCACAAAATAGTAAATCCATCCAATACAAGCAAGGAGGGGCAAAGTACGCAGTACTTTGCACCTCTGCCAATTTCCGGTGATTTCTCCGACTCTGATTCTGAAAATGTAATAAATAAAAATAAAAAATCCAAAATCGTCATTAATAATAACATAATAGAAAACAGTGAATATAATAATATGCGTAATAAGGACTTGAAAAGAAAACAAATTAATAAGCAAGTCGCAAATGCGTCATATAATGAAATAACTCCCACTTTGCCTACTTCAGATATATCTATGGATCAATCTAATATTTCAAACATGACGCTTAACACCGAAACCAAAATCAATTTATATAACAAATTAGACCTCGGCCCATTTGCCGTTTTCGTGAGTAAAGAGAATTTAAATTTAGTTTTATTAGGTAAAGCAATCAAATTTAACAAGTTCAATGACGTCAAAAATATCTCAATGGTTAGTAAAAATGTGGCCAAAGTTATTTTCAACAAATTTGAAGACGCAAATAACTGTGTCAAATCCGAAGCTTTCCATAAATTTGATAATTATACAACATACATACCAAAAAAATTCACTTCTTCAATCGGTATTGTTAGGAATATTCCTATTATACTCTCAATTGATGAAATTAAAGAAAATATTAAATCAAAATATAATATCTCAAAAATAGAAAGGATGACTAGATGGAATAATACCACCAAAACAGCCGAAGATATCGAATCAGTTAAAATCACTTTCGATTCAGGAATTATTCCACACAATGTCTCCCTTTACGACAACATCTTATTAAAAGTTGATTATTTTATTCCTACCCCGTTATTCTGCAAAAAATGCTTGAATTACGGTCACACAGCCACTAGATGCAGATCAAAAATTAATAGATGTATTACATGTGCTAAAACTATAGAGGCCGACCATGATTGTGACAAGATAGTGTCTTGTAAATATTGTGGAACGGGCCATGCTACTAATTTTTTCCAATGTAACGAAAGATTCAGACAGAAACAAATTAGAGAGCACATGATAATTAACAAGTCAAGTTATAGAGAATCTAAAAGCCACCTTTATGGTAGTCAACAAAATATTCCAAAACCGATAGATTTCAAAAACGACATAAGTAATAATAATCAAACTTGGCCCAATAATAATTTAATGAATTTTGAAGCTAGGAAAATTAATATCTTAAATGAATTAGTAAAAGAGTTAAGAAGTCAACTAAGTGAAAGAGATTCAATCTTTAATGACGTTAAATTACTCTTAGATAATTCCGATGACTTTAAGAAAAATCCGGCTAACATAGACTCTCTAAAAATTAAACTAAATACACTTATTAAAAAATAAATTTTTCTTGCCATTTTCGTTTTCTTTTCATTTATCCATTCATTATGCAGTCTTTAAAAATTTTACAAATTAATATTCGTAGTTTAAATAGTAACAAAGATTTACTATACCATTATATTCAATCCAATCACATTGATATCGTTATTTTATCCGAAACATGGACAAGTCCAAATAGTAATTTGATTTTTAATAATTACAATCTCATTACTGATGACAGACCAGATGGTTTTGGCGGAGTAGGTTTTTTAATACATAAAAAACTTTCTTGGAAGTCTATTAATTTAAATTTTCATTACACCCGTTTTCAAGCTTTCAAAATTAACATCAAATTTAAAAATATTGATTTTAATATCTTATCTTTTTATAATAACTCGGTTATTAGGCCGCAGGAAATCATTAATGAATTTGAACACCTCATCACTCAAAATCTAGATAACTGTTTAATAGCGGGAGACATAAATATTCATAATAGTCTTTGGGATGGTTCATTACCCCCTACTCACGACAGAGTCGGCGATAAAATTGCAGATATAATCACTGCTAATAACGTCTTTTTATTGAATGATGGATCTCACACTAGACAAGATCTTTACAGAAATAATTCTTCAGCATTAGACATCACTTTGTGCTCAACCAGTTTAATCAGAAAACTCTCATGGAAAATTGATCCCATCAATTTAGGAAGTGATCATCTCCCAATACTTATTGACTATAAACTAAACTATTATCAAAAAAAAACAAATCACAAACTGGTCAAAAGTATTGAGAGATTTTGATCTAAATAATATTGATGATAAATGCAATGTTGAAGAATATCTAGAAAATTTAATTTCTGAAAACACTTCTATCATCACAAGTAAAAATACATTTAAACCTAAACCCTGGTGGAACGACCTTATCCAGAGACTATGGACCATCAAAAAACACAAACAAATAATTTACAATCAAAACAAAAATATTTTTACCGCTATTGAACTAAAAAAATCGGTACAAAAACTTAAATTAACAATCAGAAGAGAAAAGAAAAAATCTTGGAACATTTTTTTGATGAGTATAAATCATAAAACTAACAATTCCGATCTCTACAATATCAATAAAACTCTAACAATATCAATAAAATTAAAAATAAAAAACAATCCAATTATAGAATTCTAGAAGACCCTATACTAGCAAATAAATTTTTAAATTATAATTTTCCTGTCTCCTTTGAATCTCATTTTAATCTCTCTAATAATTTCAATCCTATTAATCCTGCGGAATTTAATAACTCTGAAATTCTTGACATTATTAAAAACTCCAATAATACTGCTCCAGGATATGATAAAATCTCATATAAAATCATTAAACAGTTAATTTCCACTAATCCTGACTTAATCAACATTATTACAAACCATTTTAATAACATCTGGCATAATCAAATTTACCCAGCTAAATGGAAAACTTCTTATATTATTGCCATTTTAAAAAAGGGGAAAGATGATCGAAACATTATTAATTACCGTCCTATTTGCCTGTTACCAATTTTCTCAAAAATCTTCAATAAACTCATTTTAAAACGAATTAATGACCATTTAATCTCCCATAACACTCTCAACTATTTTAATTTTGGTTTTAGGAAAAATAAAAGTATCACTGATTATTTTGTAGAAATGTTTAATTTCATCAACTCCCTTAAACAAAAACAAAAAAAAATTGTTTTAATTAACATTGATATTTCCAAAGCTTTTGATAATGTAGATAAAAATATTTTATTAAACACTTTTAAAAACTTCAATTTCCCTAATAACATTACTCATTGGATTTCTCAATTTCTCACAAATAGAATTATTTCTATTCAAAATATCAATCAAGCTTCCATTCATTACACTAATAAAGGCATTCCTCAGGGTAGCTGTTTGAGTCCTACCCTTTTTAATATATATACCACTTCTTTACACGACATCAATAACCCCTATTCACAAATTTTTCAATATGCCGATGATATTTGCATAGTAATTTCTGCTGATAACCATGATAATTTACAATTAATAGCAAATTCTACTTTACTCTCATTAACTGATAAATTACAATCTTTAAAACTACAAATTAACACTGATAAATCTCATTTTTTAAGACTATTCACTAACAAAAATAATTCAAAATCTCTAAATTTAAAAATTAATAATATCAATATAGAAGAAAGATTAACTACTAAGATACTGGGTACAACTTTAACAAATAGACTTTCATTATCAAATCATTACACAAACTTAAAAGCAAATATTTCCAATTCCATTAATTTACTTAAAACCCTCACCCATTTTAATGGAGGTGTAAATCCCGAAACAATGATCAATATTTTTAAAGCAATAGTTAAATCAAAACTTGAATACACTTATGTTTTCACAGACACTAAATATAAAAAAGATATTAATATCTGTCAATCTATTAAAAATGCTTGTCTGAGAGCTTGTTTAGGCTTCTTAAGAACCACTCCGATTCCGGCTATTTTATCCGAATCCCTAGAAACAACCTCAGATCTAGATTTTACTAAAAAATCACTAATTTACATTACAAAAAATCTGTATAATAATTCCAAAATCGGTAACGACATTAAAAACAATAGTTCTCTTCCTAAACTTAATGACTTATATTCTAACTATTCTTTTCTTTCCAAAATTAAACCTTTTCATATTAAAAAAACTTCTCCTTCTAATTTTAGCATTATAACAAATATTGATGGAATTACAAATAAAAATTTCATAAACCATTCGGAACAATATGCCTTATCCATGGCTGAAATTAACAAATATTATAATTTCGCAAAAATTTACACAGATGGCTCCATAATTAACAATAAACCAGGAATTGGAATTTTTGTTGAGGACAAAAATTGGAATTTTGCTATCCAACTAAATAACCCTACTTATATTAAAAATATCGAAACCATTGCTATTAAAATTGGAATTACCATATCTCTAATCATCAAAAACAAAAATATCATCATTATTACTGACTCTCAAAGTTCTTGTATCTCATTAAAAACAGCTCTATTACACTATACAAATAGACACTATGAAAACCAAATTATTGATACTATCGGCCATAACCAAATTAAAAATTTTGTCATTCATTGGTTCCCGGGTCACTGTGGCTTAAAAGGAAATACTATAGCAGATAGTTTAGCAAAAAAAGCAGTTTTTTCACCTACTCACTTTCTTAATAATGAACCTACCCTCACAGACCTATTTAACGATATCTCCAGGTCCATAAATAATAAGTGGAAGGAAAACTACACATTAATGTGTAATTCATCCGGCCACTTTTATAAACAAATTTGTCCTTCTCCAAGATCATATTTCCTATTCAAAGACTCCAACTTTACATCTTGTCAAACCAGGTTAATTTACAGATTAATCTCTGGTCATACAGTTAACAAGAAATTTAAATTCCTTTTGGGACTTGAATCTACATCTAATTGTGAGATTTGCAACACCGTAGAAGATAACGAACATATTATTAACGATTGTGTTATATATAACAATATAAGAAATAACTACCCTCTTTTATACAGAAAATCCTTATTAGACATCTTAAAGGATCAAAGAATGGAAGAGTATAAAATATTGTGTGATTTTGTGGATGGAATAAATTATAAACTATGAATTAAGACTACACTTTTTTATTGACTTTTTTCACACAATGATCTTTCTTTTAGAATCATTTCATTTTATTTCATTTTATTATAATATTAAGATTTATGAACTTTGTTTAATTTAATATAAACATTTTTTTTATAAAAAAAAAAAAAAAAAATTAAAATCAAAATCAAAAAAAAAAAAAAAAAAAAAAATTAAATTAAAAATTAAAAAAAAAAAAAAAATTATGAATTATAAACTTATTTTTAATTTCAATTCTTTTATTTTTATGTATCCTTTATTTTCTCTCTAATATTTTTATTTAATAACTTTAATTTAATCTAATTTAATCATTAAACTTTGTTTTATATAATTATGTTTTATCTTATTTAATTTATAAATCTAATTAATTTATGTACACTTCATTCAACCCTCCAGAACCTCCCCTGAGTGGTCTCTGGAAATTTTGGGCTGTTCTCAACTCACTGGTCTTATGGATTGAAAGATCTGACCTGAGCAAATTTAAAAGACAAACAAACAAACAAACAATACAATATTGAATTTAAATACATAATATTAATTACAATCATTCTATTGTTATTGTTTTCAGGCTGCATAATACATAATATATAAATATAGTATCTATATGTGTCGGTGTGTTTAATACAATTTAAGTTTAAGGGATTTATGTGAATGAAAACAATTTACATTGAAATTGTATTCGGGCAGGAATTGAATCAGGTAGTAAGGTATGTAATTTAAATTTTATGTGGATTTATACAATATTAATTTATAATTTTTATTTTAGGTAATATGATGATGAATGATGATGATTTATTTCAGGTTGACGTCAGTAGAATGATGTCAATGCTTCTTTTTCTGGTATTGAGATTTGGGTAAAAGGGACATGTGTGACGTAAGTATGCTGCTTTGATGTTAAGGGCTATTCTCTGAACAGAAGTAACAGCTTCCAATTCCCAAAACTTTTTGATATGTGATTCGAGTAATTCAAAAGAGCACAATGACCGGTGATATTGAATTGACGAATCCGAAGAGTTTGCTAATTTGGTTTTCGAGAAATATTGAAGTTTGGATCTGCAAGTTTTATATACGAAGGTAATGCTTTAGTTTCAAATTGTATAGGTAAAATTGGCAATTCTCCGGTAATTTTTGGTAGTACCACAGATAACTATACCAGATGTCGATCTTGTATGGCCCAAATTTACATAAGTTAATTCAATCAATGAAAATTACTCCAAATAAAATCTACCAAAACGAGAAATAGACCGATATATAAATTCATATTTTCATCCTTTTCTTTTATTTTATAAAAACTAAAAACCAAAAACCAAAACAAAGTTGTAAATTCTTGGTGTTTTGCCGAATTCACAAATCTGCTTATTTCTTTTGAACACATTCATATACAAAAATCATGAAAATATGAATGAAATTATATTCAAGAAAACATACAAACCTCACAAATACATACGTAATAATGTATAACTCCTTTGTATTTTTTATTTTTATTTATTGTTGGATTTTTGGTTTTTGTCTATACAAAAATTATGGATAATAAAATAAAAAAAAAATAAAAAACAAGTCCAATGCAATATAACTTTTATGCAAAATAAGGAACTTTTAAAAATAAGATTGATTACAGGCGATTGATGAAAGATAATTGTGAAATTTATAATTGATTTAGGTGGATAATTTTATTAGTAATGTAAGTTAATTACCTTTATAGTCGGGTTTAATGGAATAATTAAGTTCGTTGCTGGTACACAGCACCAACCCATCTAGATCAATATTTTGCGCTAATAAAATTTCACATAAAGCACATACTACTAAGTAATAAAATATGTAAAACATAAATGTAGGTTCGATTCGACAAGTAAAAGTGTTGGCAAAATAATATGTGCTTTACTTCTTTGCAATTTATTATTTTATTATTTCTCTAACTTAGTTTGTTTTACAAGAGAATTTGAATCTCTTTAAAACGATGTATCTATAATGATTTGAGAAACGGTTACAACCATAGACACCTACATGTATCCAGACACAGTATTATGTGTTGCACTAACACACATATACGGTCTATTGAATGAAATTGAACAACGGACACAAATTAACAAAAAATGCATGGGAATTGTTTTTTGGATGATTTTCATTGAAATGCAAATAAAACTACAATTTTTTTTTTAATTTTAATAATTCAACAATATTTAATAATACATAAATAATAAAATAAATAAAACATAAATTTTGGAATTCAATTCATTTTTGACTAATATATAACTAATATTAATGAAATTAAAATTAAATAAAACATTTTTAAACAATAAGTAGGAATAACGAAAATTTATCACAATACATATTTCATTAGGTAATTACTTATAAAGAAAATTATAAAGGTATATATTATCACATATCAAGAAAATTTATAAAAAATTGTTTAATTTTCTTTTATTAAAATTTACTTTGGCAAAGTTATGGTTTACTTCCTTGCAGTAATTTAACAATATAATGTTTGCCATGGGAAATAATAACATTTTGAAAATGTTAATATTTGTTTGTCCGCAATTGCAAACTCTATTGGTGTCGATATAAAAATTTTCTTGCTGAACGCTATTTAAAGTAAGGCAATGTAAAATTTTTCTTTGACTTGTTTCGCAGAAAAATTTTGTTTTCATTTCACCATTACGAATAATTTCTTGGAAAATTGCGCACATATGGAAAAATAGCTGTTGCACCACCTGAGTTGGTTGAACCAAGCCACCTCTTTGCATATAGTCGAAATAAGTCTCATGAATTTTAGTCCCTTTTTCTTTAATGAACACAAACTGGCAATCGGAACATGAAATCTTCTTACAAATTGAGTGTGCCGCATAACCGCATACGTAATTATTCGAAATATCATCCAATTCCACATTCGCTAAATAATCCGAGTTTAATACATTTGTGTAATCAGACATTGAAACCAGATTTGAGTCATCTACGTACTCAAGGTTTTCGTTATTTTTAAAAAGATTTAATGGAATTGATTTTCGAAAAATTTTCCTAATTCGCAATTGGTTTTCGGATTCAGAAATATTTCGAAATGAAACGTTGTAACACCGTCCCGATAAAAATCTGTATTTACTAAACCTTTTTTCGATGTCATCAGATTGAAATTTACCGAGAAGAATGTAAGCTATACCAAACTGTTTAAATGAGTATTCTGAGATCTTTATTAACGCTTTCGTAGATTTAACCATGGCAGTGTGTGTTTCACGAGACAACCTACCATTATTATTTTCTGTGTTATGCCAGTCTTCAAGCCATTCTATGATTTTTTCTAAAAATTTTATTTTACTGTCTTCAGGGCTTGTAATTGGTTCGGAATATTCATTTCGTTTCGCTGTTCCTTTAAATTTCGATTTTACGTTTAAAATATCCCACCATCTTCTAATTATTTCCAGGAAATCAGCTGTTTCATTTTTGTTATTTTGTAGAAGGGCAGCAATTGTGCTGCAGTGAAATACATTATCGACAAGTGTAACTTTTTGGCGTTCTAAATTGTTTGGATACATAGATTTAAAGTTCAATTTGAAAGCAGTTTTAGCAGGTAAGCTTATTTCTTTCATATATTGCTCTCTTAAATCGGAAAATCGAGCATATTTAATTTCTCGGGTTTCGAAGTCTGGGTATACAAATGAATAATCAAAATTTTTAACATTTAACCAATTATTGCGTATATTTTTAAAAATATGGACAGAATCATAACAACAAAATACAAGACGTTCAGAATCGCAGGGATGGAGGAATGAGAAACTGTCTTTATTGCCAGTAAACATTTCAAACATTGTTCTATTTATACTATTATTGTCGGTCATAATTACAAAAACTTCTAAACCAATATTGTATAAATACTGCAAGATGTTTTTGGTTAGCTGATGCAGTTCTTTCCCTGTGCAAGTTTTAACGGGTATCAATTTCACAACTTCCTTGAAATTTCCAAATGCAGATTTAACCATAAAAGTTTGAACAGTCTTAGCTAAAGAATCTGAATTATTGTTTGCGAAACCTTTTACACTACCACTTTTGTAATCAATCCCGGATTTAACGTAAATTTCGTCAATCATTAAAATTACTTTCTTTTCCCTATCGGTTAAAGTTTCAACAATGTTTTTTAAGTAATTATTATTGGAAATTTCTGTGTTAGGAGAAACATTTAAAGATGTGGAAATGTGGCGAATATGTTCCGGATGTGGTAGAGTTAAATATTGCCGTATAATATTGTAGGCTGCACTAGACTGCGAATGTAAAAGGTGGGAAACTATTATAGTATTTTGGGAATATCTAGGTACTTTACTTTTCATTAATAATAATTTTATTTGATCGGTCAAAAAATTCAGCTCGTTATAAAATTCAAAGTCGTCAGGGATGTTTTCTAAAGCCAAATTCATTATGTTAAGCGCATTTTCCAACAGGGTGTTACAATCTTTAGAAGTATTAATATTTTCAAAATTTGTATATCTTACCAACAGATTTTCCAATTGAGACCAGAGTGTTAATTTTAAAGTATTTGGAAGAATCCAATTTAAATCTTGCTTACTTACTAACTCACTATATGTAAAAATATTGACCTTCAAATCACTATTCTTATTTTGAAATTACATCCTTTTTGTAAATCACCATCAACTATGTAAAAAGTCAAACTAGCTTTTTGTTCGAAAGTCTTATACTCTGTTAAAATGTTTTTGTTCATTTTCTCTTTATAATTTTGTAGAACGTCCTGATATCCCTTAATCATGTCGGCTTGCAGAATAGCTTCATTATTTTTCTCAATTCTACAATTGATTTCTTCTAGTCGCTTTTCTGGTGGCTTACGTTTGTTTGGCGGTTCGTGTTGATGAGGTTGGCCGGGAAAAACTGTTGGAATGCTCCCATTTAACAATTTTGATCGTGAAATTGGGTAATTTGTATCTTCGTTTCTCAGCATTAAATTTTTTTGCACTTGACCTGGTAAAAAATGTTGTACGCATATCGCCGAGTACTTCGACGGCTCCCAATTTGGCTTTTTAATAGCTGCTATCCATTTAAATTTCAAATTTGAATCCACAGGAAAAGAAAATGTCGGAATTGTCTCACTATTGTTTTCTTTATTTTGGGTCGAATTACTCAAGCACCCATCAACACAACATCTTCGAGGCATATTTTCTAATTGTATTCCATTAAATACGGAATTTGTTTATAAAAGCCGAACTGTAATATTATAATAACACAACACTAAAATAATTAATTGAAAACATTAAATAATTCAAATAAATCCAGTGACATTACCTTAAAACACAACGTTCCACTTCGAAATATAGAGAGAAACTAAACAAATTCAATAAAGAAAAAATTCAATACACACATTGACAAAAATATTACTGTGTCTGGATACATGTAGGTGTCTATGTTACAACCCCCGCAAAATTTATTAGAATTTACCGTAAATATGTGTCTTTTCGAATACAAAATTAACCTATTTTGTGATAAAGGTAAGTCGAATGATTGCGACATAATCAGCCTGTTTAGTTTTCGTTCATAGTTTTGTTCGTACTCATTAATATACTCGAAGAGAGGAGAAGTTTCCCGTTATTTGAAAAATATTTATTTGTTGGTTTTGCTTTACACATTTTTTTTAAATTGATAGAATGAGACAAAAGATAATAAGTCAATTTGTTTATATGACAGCAAAGCGAGATAAAACATTCTTTATTTGTGTTAGTGGTGAAAAATACCGTTAATTTTTAATTATTTTTGAAAATTTTTCTATACTCAAATTCAATCCTAATTCAGTTCTAATTTGAGTTACATGTGATTATAAAGAGTACTTTTAGTAAGTGAGTTTCATTGTTTATTCATATTTTCAATAATCATTTGGACAATGTATTGGCAACAGCAAATATTATTGAATTTTTCAATAATTTGTTTGACTGCCTAAATTCAAGAAATTTTGCTTCAAAATCTCCATATGAGCAGCCTCTTTATAAGGACAATAAAATTGATTGTTTTTTGGAAAAAAGCCTGGATTATTTACAAAAACTCAAAATAGTGTCAAAAAATGAAAACTACTTCAAGTTTATAAAAGGATTTCAATTAACAATAAAATCTCAACTTGCACTCATTGACTATTTGTCACAAAATAATGTTGATTTTGTGCTGACAGGAAGAACGAATCAAGACGCGTTAGAAAATTTTTTTTCGCAACTTCGAGGAAAAGGTGGTTTTAACTATACTCCAACCAGCAATGACATAGGCCAACATTTTGCCAATATTATGGTAATGAAATTAATAAACAACTCAAATTGCTCCAATTGTATCATCGAGGATAGCGATCACATTGTGCTTGATTGGGCTGAATTCAAAGCCGTGTATAAGGAAAGTTTAAAGGAGTTTGGGGAGAAGAAGGACGACGGTCACGATGAGGAGGATTTGGATAATTTAATAGACATAGATTTTAAAAACCTTGAAAGTAACGCCATTACTTACTATGCAGGGTATTGATTACACAAAAAAATATCATGTGACAAATGAAAACTAAAATTAATCAAAGGGGACGAAGAAATCATAGTGAAATATTTATAAACGAAAAAAATTTCAAGAAAGAAACAAGCAATTTCGGTTCATTAAAAGCTCCAACAGAGGAATTTGTTGTAATTGCGAAATTAGTATACACAATTTTTGATAGCAATTATTCGACAGAAGACCATCTTCCAAACATACTAAAGAAAATTGCATTAAGTAGTTTTAAGAAAATTAACGAGCTGTATCCGTCATTTCTTCCTCAAACAATTGATCCGTGTAACAAGCACATAGAAAAATTAATATATTTTTTTATTTTGATGCTAATACGGAAAAATTGTAAATGGTCAATTTTAAATGGTGGGTTTAGCCAAAAAAAGGAAAAATCGCGAAACAATATCGCTCCGACGCAAGCATCCAAAAAATTAAAAATTTTGCATAGCTAATTTGGGAATGAAATCATATTTAACTTTAAATTTAAAATTATATTCTTAAAGGAAAATAAAAATTAATTTTGAAAATGAAATGAAAATGTGTTTTGATCTTTTTTTTGTATGTTTCATTAATAATTTTTGATAAAAATATAATTATTCAGAATTGAAAGCTGGCCTTTAGAAACAATGTGGTGCCATCATTTTCTTACAAGAAATCATCGTATTACGCTAACTTACATTACAGACAATATTATTATTATATGTGGCAAAATATATAAAGAACAAAACAAGCACACAAGTGGCTCATTGAAAGCAAGAATCGAGAAATTTGTTTTAATAGCAAAATTAATTTCATATATTTTGAAACGATTATTTCGAGAGAAAGGTGTCCATATTATAACACAATCCTTAAAAACGACTAAACAACTACTCATGCTTCAAATAAATCTGTGTCCAAAAGCGAAAACCACTTAAGTGAAAATAAGCTACTTTTCAGCAGAAGCAAATAAAAATTTAAATCGGTTTCTGGAAAAACTGGATTAGTGTTTCTTTCAAAATTTATGACTTATAAGTGGCTTAAAAAATTGGACAGTGTAATTCACACATAAAATTGTATTAAATAAGCTAAAACTAATAAAATCGCTTAAGTGTACTTGAGTGGTTTTCGCTTTTGAACACAGAAATTGCAAAGAAGTAAAGCATATATTATTTTGCCAACACTTTTACTTGTCGAATCGAACCTACATTTATGTTTTACATATTTTATTACTTAGTAGTATGTGCTTTGTGTGAAATTTTATTAGCGCAAAATATTGATCTAGATGGGTTGGTGCTGTGTACCAGCAACGAACTTAATTATTCCATTAAACCCGACTATAAAGGTAATTAACTTACATTACTAATAAAATTATCCACCTAAATCAATTATAAATTTCACAATTATCTTTCATCAATCGCCTGTAATCAATCTTATTTTTAAAAGTTCCTTATTTTGCATAAAAGTTATATTGCATTGGACTTGTTTTTTATTTTTTTTTATTTTATTATCCATAATTTTTGTATAGACAAAAACCAAAAATCCAACAATAAATAAAAATAAAAAATACAAAGGAGTTATACATTATTACGTATGTATTTGTGAGGTTTGTATGTTTTCTTGAATATAATTTCATTCATATTTTCATGATTTTTGTATATGAATGTGTTCAAAAGAAATAAGCAGATTTGTGAATTCGGCAAAACACCAAGAATTTACAACTTTGTTTTGGTTTTTGGTTTTTAGTTTTTATAAAATAAAAGAAAAGGATGAAAATATGAATTTATATATTGGTCTATTTCTCGTTTTGGTAGATTTTATTTGGAGTAATTTTCATTGATTGAACTAACTTATGTAAATTTGGGCCATACAAATGCTTATTATGCTATGTTTTGAAATTCGAGATCCTATTGTGACATACACTTTGTGATTAAGGGACGTAATTTTATTTCCCATCCCAGCCACTTGTTTCGAAGTTGGATGTATTTTTAATTTTAATAGACGGCATGCTGCATTTGTGATAAAGTTTAGATGAGATCCACTGTCAAGTAACACTCTTGCACAAATGTGACTACCACTGCTTGCAAATGCTTTCACTATTGCTGTCCCCAGCATTATTTGACCATTCAACTATAGATTTCCTGAACTTTCTTCATTAATTCAATTAATTGGAGATTTATTGATTGTGCCCTTATAAGTACCCAACATTACTAGCTTGTTATTTTTTACGGAATTGTTGACATCTTCCATATTCGGTTGATCCATGGATGTGGAATTTGGTACATCCTTGTTGACGTTAACAGAACAGAGTGCACTCACCGAATTTGCTGTTGCTAAAGTTTGTGACTGACGATCGGAATTAAAATGCAACAAACGATGATGCCTTAATGAGCACTGATTACAGCCTGTATTGTTGCAATTTCTGACATTGTGAGATGATGACAAACATTTTGTACATAATCCCTTTTGCTTAATGAAATGAAATCTCATTTTTGGGGTAAGTTTTGGTTCACAAAATTCTGGACAAGTATCGATCGAATGGGTACCGCGACAATAAGAACAGGACTGAATGCAAGACAATAATGTTGAGAAATTCTTCTTGTTTCTAAAGGTATTTGAATCCGGTTTTGGTTTTGTAGCTGACGAAGATGAAGTTTTGAGCACAGCCAGTACTCGTACACGACTTTGAAGAATTTTGATGAAGTTTTCAAAGGTGAGCAACGTTTTGTCATTAGAACCCCTGATTATCTCTGTACGACTACCATTATCCAATTTTTCCGATAAATGGTGAATTAAAATTAGATTCCAACTTTGAACCTCCACCTTCAGAGCCTTTAGCGAATTATAATTTTTTACTGCTTGGTCTACGAATATTTCCAATGACTCCGAAGACTGTGGTACGGGTGATTTAATGTCGTATAATTGTTTTAAGTACATTCTTTGGATTGCTGCTTCATTATTATACTTATCGTTAATTGCAGCCCATGCTTGGTTGTAATTAGAAGATGTTACCGGTATACCTTCAATCAATGAATATGCCTATCCCCCACTTATATGCGACACGAGATAATGAAATTTGATAGAATTGTCAATATTTCTTTTCTTGACTAATTCCTCAAAAATATCACGAAATCTTAACCAATCAGATTCCTTACCACTAAATGATGGTAACTTGACCTCGGGCATTCGCATTTCTATTGAAGGAGAAGTGGTTGTCATATCTACTACGGAATTATTATGTACCGAGACATTGCTTGGTTCAAGTTTTTTAATGTCATGCAATTGATTCAAAATACTGCTTTCGAAAGTTGCCATAGTCATCTTCAAATGTTTCTCGATCCTTTCCGGCTTTGACGTCTAACAATTCGATCTTCGATTGAATTTCATCATATTTATTATAGATTCCACGTAGCCGGTGCAATACGGACTCACATGATCCAATGGTCATAGTATCTACATTACCGTAATTGTTTTTGAAATTTGTTAACTGGTCCTTAAATGAACTTCTCTGCTTTTTGAATAAATCTAGTTGATCGAGTTCGCCTTGTGTGAGAGTCATGATGTACGATTAGGAGTTAACCCTTATATGTAATGACGCGTAAAATGAACGAGGGAATATTTATGAAGAAATCAAGTAAACCAAACTAAATTAACAACCTCAATAATAATTTGCAACACTGATAAGTTTGCAACCAATAATTGAAAAAATTTATATTATCACACACCTTAGCTTAGCGTAGAACGTTATGACTTGAATTTGAAAATTGAGCTTATACTAAATCTACTTAAACTAATGATAATTAAACTTACAATGTTCAATGTTGTATTGATGAACTGGAGATGATGGTGCAGTATTTATGGATGACACTGATAACCACGCGATGACCTTCAATTTAATACTGTAACAACAACTGGTTTAATGTAGGCGTGATTTAGTACTTTGATGTTGACTCCGCCAATTCGTTCGACGATTCAATTAAATGTCCTTATATAAGCTTGTACAGCGCTTATATTGATGACCCGTTTTCGTTATGATATTTGATATTCACCGTTAATGTTTAGTAACTACGGTTCACGATCTATTTGAGCTAAGCTGGTTTGTGAATGTGATGACCGATGAGTAATATAGTTGATTAGTTATTCACTGATATTCGACGAATAATATTTTCGATGATATGCGGGCAACTATCCAAATTGATAGGTAATGGTTCCCGTAACGGAATAAGTAATTCCCGATATTATCTGATCTTGATATTGAACAGTTATTATTCGCTTGATTAATTTAATCAATTAAAATGGATGGTTAAGCGGCACTTTGATATTCGATGAAACGGGTTATCGTACTGGATAATTACCGTAAATGTCGACGACGTTATAACCTTTGAAGTACAGTAAACTTTTTTGACGAGATAGCCCTTGCAGATATAGCTATTATAATCCAAATTAGATTCAACCATCCGGCTCGAAGGACCAAAAATGTGCAAACTGATGGATTTTATGTTGCAATTATGCCGAAGAATTATCTCACCAATTTACATGGAATGCGAAGAAATTGAAGTAATGCGAAGATGACGGTGTTTCCAACTTGAAGACAAACACACATGATGCACTGTAGTGCTTACTGAATAATTAATTACACATTAACGTCACCAATTTGAAGTTACTAATATTTTATTCAATTTTATTTAATGTTTGAAGTAATTATATAAAATACAATTTTATTGAAATGACGGTATAAATATTTGATTTATTTAATTTACTATTACTATTTTTATTTAATATTTGTCAAACGAACTCAAAATCTTGAATGTCCGAAAAAAAAACAAAATTCCCATAAGGTGCAGATTAGTTCGGCAAATTACTCCAAGGTTAGTAGCGACGCTCACATTCAGGTATCGCGACGATCAATTCTATGTTATTATTGTTGCACTGAACTCCAAATCATGCATTGGAATTCATCCACCATTTGACAATTTGAGTTGTCATTTTGGAGTATTTTGATTATTTCGTTAAATATTGAAGATAAGTATAATTGTTTTATTTACATTCAAATTACATAAATTATTAATTATTAATTCTAATTTTCAGGATGAACAAATTTTATATAATAGTTAAGGGTAAGTACTTATTTAATCTACATGTTAATTTACATTCTCTTTTTTTTCTATTTTAGGTTATGGTTATTTATGTTTTCCAGGTTGAGATTTTGTGAACATTAATTTGGTAAGTTTTTTAATTCTATTGTTTAATGTGCGTAAACTATCACCAACGCCATTATGATTTTTTGGTAGATCTAATCTAAGGCTACAAGCATGCTTAACCGTTTGAAAAGCTAATGCTTTTCATATGGTCAAATTATCGTATTTGTAAATTTACTATTTAGGATTTTCTTCAGAAAGTCTGTATCTTAAGATTTTCCATATTTATCACCAATGTTACTATGATTTTTTGGTAGATCTTATCTAAGACTATAAGCATGCTTAACCGTTTGAAAAGCTAATGCCTTTCACATGGTCAAATTATCGTATTTGTAAATTTACTATTTAGTATTTTGTTAAGAAAGTCTGTATCTTAAGATTTTCCATATTTATCACCAACGCCACTATGATTTTTTGGTAAGTCTAATCTAAGACTATAAGCATGCTTAACCGTTTGCAAAGCTAATGCCTTTCACATGGTCTAATTGTCGTATTTGTAAATTTACTATTTAGGATTTTCTTAAGAAAGTCTGTATCTTAAGATTTTCCAAATTTATCACCAATGCCTTTATGATTTTTTGTTAGGTCTAATCTAAGATTACAAGTATGCCAAACTATTTGAAAAGGTAATGCGTTCACATGGTCAAATTGCCATATCTGTAAACTTATTGTGCTATTTAGGATTTTCTTAAGAATGTGTTCATTTTAAAATTAACGCTATTAACATTTTAAAGTTAAAATTATCATCATAATTGTAGACTTTCAGTTTAGCAAAGAAATTATTATTTATGTATTTTGCTGAAATTTAAAAATCTATTGCAAACACAAATAATATATTGAAATTAAATATATATATGTATGTATATCTATTTTGCTTTTTTACTGGGGTGGGATGTTGTAGCATCACCTTCGATTCGAATTCGATAGAGTTTATGTCTCTTGTTTCAAGAATAAAATCGCACTCTATTTCGTTTTTCAATTATGCTTTTCCTCTTGCTATCTCAACTTACTCGAATAAAATAGCATTCTATTTCTACTTATATTCATGATAATTTATCACTCAAATTTTTGTTTAGTGATTCTTTATCGATATGAGGCATAGGAAAAGTCAGCAACAAATAGAGATCGCAATAGAAAAATCGTAATCAAAAAGCGAAATAGAGTACAATTTTGTTCTTCAAACAAGAGACATAAACTCTATCGAATTCGAATCGAAAGCGATGTTACAACATCCCACCCTTACCGTATATTTAGAGTCGTTGATGATTTCCCTTTTTAAAAATAAATTTAAAGAGAAAAAAATTTGTAGGAAAAAACGTGCAGTGAAAAAGAGAATTGTAATAAATTTAAATGATAATAAACAATATAATTCGTGTGTGTGTGTTTAAAAAATTTTAAAGTATTAAAAAATTTAAGTGTAGAAGTGTACGGGATTTGTATAAAACATTTATAATTGTTAACTGAGTGTGCGCGTGTTACAAGCGTTAAAATGCATCAATCAAACAATAAATCAGTTAAAAAAAGTATAAATTATAAATGTCCCAAAATATGTCGTTTTCAAACAAAGAAAAATTTGAAAAAATTTAGAGCAGATAGTCTATTGAAAGCGTTGAATGTAGTTTATCCTGATTTCGAATTGGTTAAGGGTGTTCAGCAATCTCCTAACAATACCAAGAAAATCTGCTCCATTTTAAAAATTGAAAATTGAATTAAAACCCGTAGAAAAATACATAATTTATGGTATCGTAAATTAAAGGATAGTTCTCCAACGGTTCAAACTCCACTATTAAAAATTTCAAACAATTCTTCAATTAAAATCTGGAGTCACTCCGATGATGTAGAATACCATCACATAATATTCCAACTGGCAATTTCCACTCTGAAGCCGATCAAATAAATAACAGTGACCAATTGATTTTTTCACGCAGTGGTTTTCTGTGTAAAACAGAAAATGTTATGGAAGACCTTCCTATCATTTTCAAACAAAATAATCCCAATGAGTGGGTACATCGTTGCACTTTTAAAATCGAGATTGATTCCAAAGAGTAATTGGAACAAAAGCACCAACATATATTTCTTCAATGCTGTTTGCAAGCATAAAAATCACGGACAAAAATATAAATTTAAGATTTCAGAGCAAATATTTATTAATATGTACACAATCGGTAATGATATTAAAGATCACGGCCCTATAAAGGAGTTTGTGCAATTACGCGGAGTCAGCCGAAGTGAATTACAAAATCAATTGGCACATCTCCTAATGTTTTCAATTTGGAGCAGCTGGACAATATCGACCCTCACCTTAAACCATAATTTTAAGTTGCTTAAACCATAATTTTTCACGCATCTACTACTACACATGTGTCACAAAGGTAGAATACATAATCATCCCTGTAGCAGAACTAATTTCAAGCACAGATGACTCAGCTGCTATTGGTTCGTTCTTACAACACAGGTACATACGAAATCGTTCATTCAAAATCGAAAATTCCGCTACCAAAATTGTTTGTCAGTTTATCATACAAAATAATCAATGGTTATAAAATTTCAGAAAATATAGTTGGCATTTTTATTTGCTTTTCGTATTTTGCATCTATAATTATACGTCAAATTAAGCAAAAATTAATTCAATTTAAAAGACAAACAAGGGAATTTATTATAATAATTTTCTTCTCAATTATCGATTGTAAATCAATAAATGATATTGATAAGCTATTTAAAATTTGTTGTATTGTTTGCTCCTCTTAGTACAAAAATGCTTTAAACAACTATAAAGCATAATCTGAATTTTTAGATGTGTCTGTGGAAAATCTCTCAAATACTTTGGAGAGCAATGAATACATGAAAAGCGAGAGAGAAGAACTCGAAGAAGAAATGGAAAATGAAACCCTTAAAAATATATAAGTTAGAACTGAATCGTGTATCAAACGCCATATGTGAAAATTGGTTTACTATTATTAAACATAATTTGATAAAAGAGTTAAATCAGAAACGTGTGCGGTTTATTAATGCATTGCAGGAAAAAACCAGGTTGTTAGACAATTCTGTTCGATTAGCGCCACATTTAAAAGGGCATTCGAAATCTACGGCAAACGAGGGAAAAAGATTTAAAACAACACCATTATCAACAATACCAAAAGTTCGACATGATGAAAGTGAGCCAACTGATTAAACTTGGAAAAACTTTGGGGGAAAACCAAAACAAGGACAGATAAATATTCGGGTCGAGCGGCCCTACTTAAGTATGTTCAAGCAATGTTACTAAATTTCGTCAATGAGGATTACTACAGAAAAGTTCTAAACGTATCCAATGCATATTGATTATATGTATATTTTTAAATTTAATATTAATGGGAGAGATTTTCCTCTAAATAATATTTGTTTCTCTTCCTTAAATGCCTCGAATCATTTATCAGATGCCATTTAGGTTGCGGCAAATGTATTAATAAAATCATCGAATGATGTCTATATTAATCCCATTATAGGAATTAACATTTTTGAAGACAGCCGCAATAGATACATATCATCATCAAATTATATCCAAACACATTTTCAGGATAAAAGGCGAACTTACTTACCACGCTGCATAAATAAGGTATTGATTATAATTGACGTGGAAAATAAAAAAATTATAACATATGACCCCATAACACCAGAGAAAAATAGTCATACTTTGAATAAGAAAAGACAACAAATTGTTAACCAATTGAAACAAGCTTGGAATGAACCAAATGAAAATTTTAAAACAGAAACCGCTTATTTGTTGCCTTTACAACGAGATATTTAATAGTGAGCCATTGATGATCTATGCTATGGACTTCCTAACAAATAATAACTAGGGGCCAAAAATTCACGGAAACAGTGAAAGTGAATATTTACATGAAACTGAAATTTTCAGGCTACTTTTACTAAATAAAATTGCAGAGGAATCATTATGTATGCTACAACATTGTTTAATTTGATTTGGTATTATAACTGAAACTTGCTTAAGTGAAATATGTAAAGATTGCAGGAGACGTGTTCATCAACATTGCAATGTTCATTTTATTATTTGCAATGAAAAGTGTTTGATTTGTACCAAATCAATTATAATAAAACCAAAATAAAATAGTTTTATTTATTCACTTTAAAATGTTTGATTAATTATATAAGAGTGCTGATTCTCTAAAAAGTAAGCTAATATGTAAACGTGAAAACTTGTAAAAAGCAAACCTTACTTTTATCAGTTTGCAATTTTCTGAATTCACTACTACTAAAGTAATATTGAAAAATTGTAGATACATAAAATTAAGCTGTGCTCTTTACAACTTTTCACGTTTACACATTATTCTATTTTTTAAAGAATCAGGGTGCAGTATTTAAGTATTATTTAGGTATCATTAATATTACTATAGAATGAAGTACAAGCAATAGAAGCTGCAAAAAAGCTATCGAAATCTACATGTAGACCAGGTGACGGCCAACTCGGCAACGGCTAACTTGGCAACAGTCCACTCGGCAATGGTAAGCTCGACAATGGCCAACTTGGAGAAACCAACTCGGCGGCAATCAACTCGGTGACGGTCAACTTGGCGACGATCACTCGATGACTCGGCATGATCCAACATAGCGTCTGATTTGGTCATTTTATTTTATTTTTATTCGTTATTGTTATATTTTTTCTTATTTCATCACACACTCTGACCTCTATTACAAAACAGATAAGTGGAGCTCGGTAGGTTGTTTGGATGGAATCCATCAGACCTCATCCGGAGAATTTGGTCAGACGAGAAGTCTACACACCATCAAACGTTAAATTCGATCCGAACAAATCGATCCGTCTATCCGTCCAAATCGGAACTTCTATAGGCCTTTAAGTGAATGAACAAAGCTTTCAGTGATCATTCGTTTAAAATAGAGATATGAAGGATTTTGTGTTCGAAATAGAACAAGGAAACGTCGTAACGTCGATTTACGTCGTATATTTTATAACCCGCCGCAGTAACGCGAATCAAGAAAGAAATTTAAAAAAACATAAAAGCAATTGTCGAGCCGACCATCACCAGCTTATTCTCGCCGAGATGACTGATCCAGAGATGGTTAATAGTTGGCCATTGTAGCGTTGGTGATAAATATGGAAAATCTTAAGATACAGACTTTCTTAAGAAAATCCTAAACACTAAGGTAACAAATATGGAATTTGCTCATGTGAATCATTAGCTTTTCATGTGGTTTGGCATGCTTGAAATCTTAGTACATACCTATCAAAAATCATAATGACAAACGTGGCAATCTGGTTAAGTGAAAAGCATAACTTTTAAAGTGATTTTACAGACACACACTTTTCTAATTAATTTATTTTAGAGATGTATATTATGTATATTTGTGTAGGTTAATCTAGTTTTTTTTTTTTTTTTTTTTTGATTAAATAAAACAATTCTATTTTAACATAATAAAACTTAGGACGTGTCCGATTTCTGTGCGAAATTATTTTTTTGTGATAAATTTTCTCTTCCATATTTGAAATAAGTTCATTTGCTGTCCGAATACTGAAATAATTTTGACATAATAAAATTGACATTTGGAAATATAACAAACGAAAAATTGTACGTTATTTAAGAGTGTATATAAAAATGATAGAGGCAAAATTTGATCCAAATATGGTATTATTTCTATTAGTATGATGATACATTTAAGCTTACAGGTATGTATGTTAGGTATTGCTATCTAGTATTTATAAATATTAACAAAATTCATTCTTTGCAGCGACCAATAATGTACACAATTCCCTCAACAAACAGTATTGTTAATTCAATACTTAGTTATAATGATCCTGTGACGAGAATTAATTTAAGGATATCGTCTAACAATTTCATCGCTATTAGCAAATTCTTGCCCAATAAAAACCATGATTGGGGACCGGAAATGAAACTAATGATATTTTTGCTGTGGCTCAGTGTGCAGCAATGAACATGTCAACATCCACAGTTTGTGATATTGTTTACAAAATGCTGGACACTAGAAAATGCTGGAACTTATTATATTACATAAATAAAATTAAATTAAATTATATAAAACTTATTTTGTTTATTTCACCGGCACAGAAACAAGAATTATTACGGACATGTCAAAATTATAACACACCGGTGCTGTGTAATTTGGTTGCGTACAGTTTAATATTAATTTATCACAAAACAGTTATTTCGCACAGAAATCGGACACGTCCTTAATTTAATTAAAACAATAAATAAAAGTTTTAAAATTATTTATTGATAGATATTCGCCTAAATGTCATCATTTTCATTTTTATTAATACATTTACATATTCTGTTATTTTTTTTGGTTTAGTTCTAACATAGGACAAACTTCATAAGCGTATTTATTAATTGTTCATGACATTCCCAATATTTTCGATTTGGTAAATCGGAAAAATAAAGAGACCAATCCCTCATAACATATCTATTGAGAAAAGTAGAAATATCATTCCCCCATCCCAGTACTTTAGCCCAAGGGCCAAGAGTTATACAAATGTATCCGTATACTAAATTGGAAGGGGGGGGGGGGGGCAAACATATTTCTACTTTTTTCAATAGATTTGTTATGAGCGATTGGCCTCTTTATTTTTCCGATTTACCAAATCGAAAATATTGGAAATTTGGGAATCAAACATTAATATTTTTGCCCTTAAAAAGCCGAAAGAAAATTTAAATTCTTCGTAAATTTTATTCTCTAAAATTTGTTGTCAGAGACAACATGAAGTTAAACACACTAAAATATTTACGAAGTTCATCAAACTAAATTTTCACGTCAGATTTATTTTCCTATTTTTGAAGAGCAATGAAAATTTCATTTCACTTAAACAGCGTACTAAGTAGGCTTAAAAATAAAATAACTTAAAAAAGTAAATTTTATTTTTAAGTACCAGTAGGTATATGTTGTATCTGTTTACTTTATTGAAAATGTTTTTGTTTCAAATAATTCACTGTATTTACATTTACTTTTTGTGTTAACAAAACGGTAAAATAAAACACAAATCTAAGTAGAAAAGAGAACAACAAAAACTGTTTGATTTTAATAATTACAAACTATTAAATTCCTAACCATAAAGTTTTTACATTTTGATTTTACATACTCGTAGTTGTAATATCACATAGTTAAATTATTTTGAATTCACTTGAAAATATAATTAGATTATAAATACTGATAAGTTAGTTAGAAAAGACAACAAAAAATCTACATATGTACGATACGATGGAACATTTTGTTTAGCTGTAGCTAAGACTGCAGCTTTGTTATGTTGGTTTTGCTAAATAAAAATAGATGGCATTACTTTCAACTAAAAAATAATAGTTGGGTTCCAGTTGAAGCTTATAAAATATAGTTTAAAAGAAAATTGGCGCTTTTCATTTTGGACATATCCTTGTTCTGCGTGAAACCTCTAATATTCTTCTCTTTGATACCACATCGTAGTCGAAAACTTTGATTAAACTAAAAAAAAAAATATTTTTGAGAGAACAGAAATATATTTAAAAAAAAAAGAGTTTATAAGGCCCATGAGTTTTAAGTTCACTGATATTGCACATTTAAAATAAAACTTGCTTTGTTTATAAAAATACGTCGTATCTTGCCAGAGTTTTGGGTTACAATTGTTACAGGTAATTTGAATATTATTTTTTCAATTATTATAAAGTATATTATTTTAAAGTCGTAAATAATGAAATACGAGATGTGTGATCGTAGATGTGATGATGGCACAATTTTTTGTGTATTTCTCAAGGCGTGCAGGGCTGTGTCATAGCCATCTTACATATATCATAGCCCTAAGGTAGAAATAGAAGCTTTCTATAAGAGGTGAACATTTTTCTGTTTCCCATAAAAACCATTGTAATTGGTAGTTTGATTTACAAGTTAATAAATAAAAATTCGTTTAAATCTAAATCCTTTTTTTAAATTTGCATGTTTAATATGTTTTGTAGATATGGTTCTAAAATCGTAGAAGGAAATATCTCTACATTTAAAATGCATTGAAAAAATAAAACCTTTCCATTTTCAACAACAACACGCAAACCATTAAATCCTTATATAAAATTTTATTTTATTTATTTATTTATTTTATTTATTTATTTACAAACATAAATTTTGCGTTACAGGGACCAACCCCATGCTTACACAATCTGTTTTGAGCAGGTGCTCATTCATAATAGATCGTGTAAGATGAGGTGGTTTAACAATATATTAATAAATTAAAAATAAAACAGAAACTGCCACTTCATAGTTTAGGATCGCCAACACTACAAATTCATCCGGCAAAATTAAATGTTTTTCCCAAGTATCATAGTTTTATGCAATTAATGTAAGGCCTCACACCTCACTTGTACGATTTGTACTTTATACCTTTAAGGTCACTTGGCTGGTTTCCGTGGTTGAATCTTTTTAAATTTTTTAATGTACATAGATATAAAATAATATTTTTTTCTAAAACATATATAAACAAATATAATCGTCCTTGTCTTCCCAATATAAAACCAACAAAAGACACAAGGCAAGCTCAAAAGTAAAAGCTCGTAAATATAAAATAAAATAAAAATTACATTATCTTTGTCTTTCCAGTTTCCAATAAAAAACAAATAAAAGTGACAAAGAACATTTAAAAAGTAAAATCGGCCAAACACGTAAATAGAAAACAAAAAATTCATAGAGATCATGCCTTCCGAAAGGGCGAAGTTCGAGCGAAAGTAGTATAATGGTAAGAAAATTTGTTGCTAGTTGTCACTACTAAAGTAGAACGAAAGTATTTCACATTTTCCAAAATGTGGCAGCACTAAACGACACCAATGATAAACTTTGTGCACATTTATCACTACGTATCATGCATTTCTTTTTAAATACAAAAATGGATACACTAGGTATTTATAATATTATACATAATTATGTATATAAATATTTATAAATAATTAAATAAATTTGTTTAAACTAAATATCTGGACGACATCATCGTCATAGGGAAGGATTTTGATGAGCATCTAAGGAACTTGGCGGAAGTTTTGGATCGGATACAGGCCGCCGGATTAAAGTTAAGTCCAAAGAAGTGTAAACTGTTTGGAACTGAAGTAAAATATTTGGGTCATCTGGTAACGACTAATGGAATTCACACTGACGAAGAAAAGATCGCATCGGTAAAGGATTGGCCAAGACCTAAAAATTTACACGAATTACAAAGCTTTCTGGGATTGTGCACCTATTATGGACGCTTCGTGCCAGGATTCGCCAACATGTTCAAGAACTTACATGAGTTGACCAGGAAGAACAAGGCATTCGAATGGAAGGATGGCAAGGAAGAGGCATTCGTGGAACTAAGGAGACAGTAATGTGTCGCGCCAATCATCGCATCCCCTATACCCAACGTGAAATTTATTTTGGACACCGATGCCTGTAATGACGGTGTAGGAGGTGTGTTATCACAGGAAACCAATGGCCAAGAACAAGTTACTGCGTACTTCCCCAAAACATTATCAAAACCGGAGCATAATTACTGCGTGACACGGAAAGAATTGTTGGCTATAGTAGAGTGTGTCAAGCATTTCCATAAATATCTTTATGGCCAAAAATTCCATTTACGGACAGATCACAGCGCTTTACGGTGGCTGTTGCAATTCAAGAATCCATAGGACAGGTAGCACGCTGGATCCAACGTCTTCAAAGCTAAGATTTCCAAATCGAACATCGGAAGGGAAGTGCACACGGAAATGCCGACGCATTATCAAGACGACCATGTCCAGAAGAATGTAACCATTGTGGTTACGTTGAAGCAAAGGAAGGCATCGTCGACGTTAGGCTTACGCAAGTGCTACCTGATGAGGAGTGGACCGACGAAATGATCAGGAAAGAGCAATTAGTTGATACGGATTTATCAGTTATAATGAAATGGAAAGAAAAGTAACACCGGCCAACTTGAAGCGAGATCGCGGACTTAACTCCCATTGTCAAGGCTAATTGGGCTCAATGGGATAGCCTCCATCTTGAGAATGGGTGTTTAAAACGATTATGGGAACGCACGGAAGGCAAAGTGAAACAATTGTTGCTGGTGATACCAAAGTGCCGGATTGCGGCCTAGGAATTAATAAAACACTAGCAAAGATACGTCAACGATTCTGCTGGTCAGGATGTAGGCAGTCAGTGATAGAATGGTGCCAAAAATGTGACCAATGTGCAGCGGTGAAGGGACCCGCACGTAAAAGTCGTGGAACAATGAAACAATATAACATTGGAGCACCATTCGAAAGAATTGCAATGGATGTAGCGGGGCTATTTCCCACCACTGAGAGCGGCAACAAATATGTGCTATTAATCATGGATTATTTCAGCAAATGGCCGGAGGCGTACCCCATTTCCAATCAGGAGACGACAACAATAGCTGATGCCGTGGTAAACAGCTGAATTAGCAGATTTGGAGTGCCGATGGAGATTCATACCGATCAAGGAAGGAATTTTGAATCGGTGGTATTTGAAGAAATATGCCAGATGCTCGGTAAAAATAAAACGTTAACAACGCCTTTGCATCCACAGTCTGATGTTATGGTGCAAATATTCAATGGCACATTGGAGGAATATCTAGCAAAGGTCGTTGCGAAAAACCAACGCAAATGGGATCGGCATATACCAATGTTTGTGACGGCCTATCGATCAGCAATACATGACACAACCGGAATTACACCAGCTAAAACTTTATTTGGAGATCTAAAGTTTGGGGCTGTACCATCAGCGCCTTTATATGGATAGGATTACGTATAATAATAATAATAATAATAATATTTTATTGACTAAAGCGTAAGCCGATGGCTTTTGTGCATAACATTTTTACAATTTAATAACAAACTTAAAATTAACATTTTAAATAAAGTATAACAATGAAGTATAGACAGGATGAAAGAGGAACTTAATGAGATTCATCAATTTGTAGGGGGAAGAATACAGATATCAAGTAACCGGATGAAGGCTCGATATGACATATGAGCAAATAACCAGCGCTTCCAGGAAGGGCAATTAGTATGGCTTCACAACCCGCAACGGAAAAAGGGAATATCACCAAAGCTGCAACCAGCATGGGAAGGACCTTACACTGTCATCACCAGGATGCATGACGTGGTTTATCGGATTCAGAAAGGACATCGAAGTAAACCGAAGGTAGTGCATTTGGAGAGGCTGGCCCTATACAGAGGACGTGATTTGAGTCCTGTTCGGGACGAACAGACTTAGGTGGGGGGTAGTGTGACGGTGACACCTAGTGTGTAATAGAATAAGTTATATTAATAGCTCAATGTCTAACTGTACTAAAATGGAATTTTCCATGATAAAAATTGTTCTAAATGTTTCTACGCTATTCTAACTGGAAAAGTCATGAGCTTTCTAGAAGTTTGGTTTGTGTATATAAAAAGGCGAACGAGATCGAATTGGATTAGTAGTATTTGGTATATGCGACAGTGTGAAGTATAAAAAGGAATTAAAAGTAATTTAAAAAGTGTTTTAGTGGAAATAAAAATTATAAGTGTTTTTAAAATTTGAGAATAATTTATATATTTTTTGAATTTTTATTAATAAACTGTGTTGTAATAATTCTTGTGTTAAATAAATAAATTCGTTGGTGATAAATTAAATTGATTTTGTATTATTCACAATCCAGTGTTACGAACCTTAATTGACAAGGCAAAAACGTAACAATATTTTGGTTTTGTCACTTTCTTAATGTGATATTTCTTTTATTTGAAATTGAAATTACGATCGTTTCGGATGTTACTCCTTTATCAAATTTATGATGTGAGTGTTTGATAGAAATTTGATACAGCAGTAACATCCGAAACGATCGTAATTTCAATTTTAAATAAAATACATATCACATTAAGAAAGTAACAAATCCGAAATGTTGTGTTTTATTATATAAAATCTTTTTGTTAGTGATATTAGTCCAAGAGTAAACAAGAGATCTGCAAGTGCTTACCTCCAGGTTGACCGCAGTTACGTCATCATTGCAGAATTGAGGAAGTACGGAAATATTTAAATTTGTTTTGCTACAATATAAAATCTGTTCTTCCCTGATTGTAGGTACTTCAAGTCTGGGCAGATTGGTGCCCATCCCTAGGTTGGCTACCCGTATGCACCTCCGCCCCGTAACTCTTGTTTCGCTGACAATGATTAACTCGAAACGTAAGTGAGTCCTTCGTCTTCTCCAGATGGACCAGGAACATTTTTTTTATCAACCTGATAGATAACCTATTGCTCACTTTCGCCTGGTTCTGCTTGATAATCTTCCAATTCTTGGTTGGAAGATTAGGGTTGCCAGCCTTAATAATTTTCATGACCTCATCTGACCTAGCTGGTTTAGATGGCACACAGACAAGTGCCGTTGGTCTGCTGGGGATCTATTCCCTCCTGAGGTGCGCAAGCCTCACGCCCTGCTAAACCTCTCCTAGAGATCAACCCATCTCTGGTCCGAGCTTGTAATCTTCAACCGCACTTGGTGCCATCCCGCATCTCTGCAGAATGGGGGTTCCGGATTTTCTTCTAGACCCTTCAGCGGCTACCACTAAAACAGGTTCCTTCGAGACATCGCTGAACAGCTTTGGCTTGTTTTTCTTGGGGAGCCAGACTTCACATTAGTCAGCAATTTAACACGCTTGCTATCGACCGTTTCTTCTTGGTCCTGAGGTAGCTGCCTTTTAGACATATAATCCCTCTCGGAACTTCCGCAGCTAACAGTGGTTTTTGCGCGCGCCAATGACACTCTCTGTTCCTCTGTGAGCTACCCTTCGGAGGTCGCAGCCCACTGTAGGGCACAGTACTCTGAACGCTGAGACACGATTCCTGTACCGCCGATTCGCCGGAGGGCTATCACTCATCCCTTTACTATCCCTCTGTTTAGCGTGGCGGCTTCGGTGTCTTGGAGTCATCCTCCTTTTCTACTTTAGTTGGGGTGTCCCACCCATCTGGTTCGAAATACACCACTTCGATGTGTCCGACTTTTGCAGAGTGCTGGCCGTCTTATTACTTTGAATTTGTATATTCATATTGATTCCATTTGGGTCGGAGAAAATGTCCACCTGCGCAAACATCTGTAGGTAAGACTAATTACAACGGGAGGTCGCCTGGCATTCAAAGAGCACGGTTCATGACTTGGCTTTGTTAGATGGGCCAACAGCCTGATAGATTATCAGCAGGGTCGCTTTAGATCTTAATCCGGCCAATCGCCGTCATTTAGTTTGACCCGCCTCACTCTTAGGTCACTATTCCCACCCGCTCAATTGTAATGTACCATTTCCTCTAAGAAGGAATAAAACAAATTAAAATTCAAAACCTTTGCCAAAAAAATTTAAAAAATATCAGCAATTGCATTATATAAATGCCAAAATGAAAAAACGATTAAACTAATTCTGTTTGGTTTTATCAAATACAATTGTTGCAAAAACAAATTAAATGTATTCAATTATGTGTGAGCATTTTGTTTTTGCGCGTTTATTAACAGCGATTTCAGTGCGTTGAGTTATAAAAAAAAAAGAGTTTTTAACAAGATAATCAAATTACTACAGTATTTCGATCGAAATTTTTTGATTCAAATCCCAATTTAGTATCTTCGTACACGTGAAAAAAGCTAGTTTCATTTACGGCGTTTTTTTATTCGCTCCGGATAGCTGATATCGAGAGCCGTTATATAAAAAGTGGCTCCCGATAGCGCTCCGTATAAATTGGTAGAGCCAAATATTTTTTATATGAAGTTTTTACTAAACAATTGAATTAAAAATGATAGTTTGATGTTAAATAAGTTTAGTTTACCAATAAATAGCGCGACAAATTTAAATTTAGGCGTATAAAAATGACGGCTCTCGATAGCAGCTATCCGGAGCGAACAAAAAAACCTACAATTGTTCCAACATTCATTAAAATAAAAAATGTTGGTTTACTGTTTACTACTCAATTAATTTTTTCTCAAAATGATAAAAAGCTTGCTGTCATTTTGCTATTCTCCACTAGATCTCACTTTTATCAATAAAAAAACCACCGGCTTAAAAAAAAAACTACTCAAATTAATTAAAAATTAAAATGGAGTAACAACTTACAAAAACATTCAGTTCAAAATATATATTAAGACGAATAATAAAATTTATAAGTTTCGGGAATAAATAGAATAATTCTATTCTTATACAATTCATTCATCTTGAGGCAATGCGAGTAGTAACATCACTATTAAGTTGTATTTGTTTGTGTACTGTGTGTGCGTGCATCTTTTGTAGTATTTTTTATTGTCTTGTAATTTAAGTCTCTATAAAGATATGTTTAAGATTAAACTAAGAACAAGTAAGTAACATGTACAAATTAAAGCGAAATGTGATGATCGTTATATCGTGATGAAATTTTTTAAGTTTATATTTTTGTTGTACTGAGTGTCTTATGTGACTTATTATTAATCATGTATAAAGAAAAAATGCAATGGCCAAAAGATTAAATTAAAAGTTCAATACATTTAATTTTTTTATTTTAATATGAGAAGTTACGTTTGCGCTTAACGAACGTATGCAGTGTAGCTCATATCTATCTAAGTGACGAACAGTATGGAATGTAAACCGTATAATAAATCAGTATTTTAAGTGATTGAATTAAATATGATAATTAAATTGGTTTTGAAATCATATTTAATTATTATAAACTAAATAACTAAATAAACAATGTAGTGATTAATGTAATTTTAAATTAAATATTTGTATGAACTACATATGTGCATATCTAATCTTGTGACACATATTTGTAAATAGTTTAATTATTGCATTCATTTACTTACCAGGCAGAATTAGTAGAAAGTGGAATAAGAATTCTAGAATTAAGTTTATATTTATAATGGTTCCAATTTCAATTGATTTTCATTTATTCGAATGAGATTTTTAGTTAAAACTAAATTGACGCCTAAAAGGAGTAAATTCCATATTTTGAAATTGCCGAAAAATTGAAGTATAAACTCAGGGCAGACTTTAGGTATTAACGAAATTCTGATGCCTATTAACGAAATTCTGATGCCGACATCGATCCGTAAATTGTACGTTAAAACCGTAAAATAACATCCTATTATTTAGTTATTTATTTCATATAACCTTTTTTGTGGTAAAATTAAAAATAATTTGTACGAATCAACTTCCTTAAATTATGAATCTGGAAGAATTCAAATCCTCGTAATAGAAGAGGATATACAATTTAGCGTTTATCGAAAACACTTATGTGGAAAAATAACAAATAGTAGAGGAATCGTTTTTAGCCTCCTCGAGTGCTTTTAATGACGGCTACTCTTGTTAGGAAATTTTCCATCGCATTTTCAAATATATGAGGCTCAATTTTTGAAAAACAGTTCGGATATTGTTGGGATTATTTATGGTCTATAATCGACGCATAGCATGTGGATAATATTTATCAGTAGGATGGCGCTATGTATCGCACAAGCCGTGGAACAATGGATTAATCCTTCAGAAGACACGCTGGACGCAATTGCAGATTAGTTGTTACAGTAGTAGTTTATAATTTAGCATTTTAGAGATACCCTAATTAAACAAACTAATTAGCTTCAAGTACTTCGAAGGCAATTTCTGAAAATCCAATTTCACACACTCACACAAGCACTGAAAAACAAAAACGACGAAGTATTTCTTTAAGCTAATTTGCATAACTTTGTCAACTTAAATAACTCTTAACTACTATTTAAAATTTACTCGCCTTAATACATTTTGATTGATTTATTGATTTTGAATGTACCACAAAGCATTAAGCAAGATCTCACAGTAATTGTGAATTTTAACACCGAAGGGACAACTTGGAAGCATTGGGCAGGATGGTTAAAATAGGATTGAGATCAATCCGGGTACAGAAATCAGCTTTCACTCTTAGGCAACCTAAAATAACTTAATAAATTAATTAGGAGTGACTTCTAGGAGATACTTCTAAAGATTAAAATAATAAAATTATTGTGAACTCAGATTCGCATTAAGTAGCAGCCAAATCAGGTTCCTGGAGAACTTCCATCAATCTTAATTAAAAAAAGCTAAATTAAATCCGAAAATTAAATATAAATTGAAAGAAAATTAAAATTCTAAATAATTTTAAATTTTAAATAAGTTCATCATAGAAAAACCATAAAAGAATGTTCCTTTCCATGTATTAAAATGGCATTCGTATCACTAAAATAGATAAGTACTGGCTGTATGCACTCCTGAGACCAACATATAGTTTTAATTATGTTCCTATTCTGGTTGAGATTCTGTTGTTTTTATACTACACCAGTAGTTAACAGAACTTAATGAATGAACGAAACAATAAAAAACATGAAGCCAACCAAGTGTTGTTGAAAACCGGTCTCGCAACCATATGATTGAGTTTCACTACTATGTGTATATATTATGAAACGAACGATCGATACCATTCGCCAATACCTATACCTATACAGGCCGCTTGAAAACATTCGTGCTTATATATTGGTAATGAAAAAGATAAAAAATTTGAGACAATAAATTTGAACAAAATTATATGGCAAAAGGACATTTTTTGCGTTTTTCATCTTTCGAAAAATTCGAAAATGTCAGTGCAATTTCGTGTAATCTAATACCTCAGAAGATACGAATAGACTAAATGAAATTACAACAACATTTTCTAATTCTACGACCTCGGAAAATTAGAAAATCGACACTAATTTCAAAAAAATTAAAATGTCAGATAGAACTTTTTCCAAGTAATTTCACTGTTTTTAGATGCTAATAAATGAGTACACGAAAATCTGCTTTTACACGGTCCTTTTCATACGATTTTTTTCACTATTTAACTGTAGAAACAGGTTTAGATGGATTGTGAATATGGAAAATAACGATGCAACTTCTAGGATATCAATAGAATAATACCAGAAAACAGTGCTTGGCAAAGTACTGCCTTTCTACAGTACTTTCTGCTTTCTTGAATTGATATCTTTATAGAATTGTCTAATAAATAAAACACTTCGATGTGTTGTAGATCACACAATACGGAAAAAACGATTTCACAAACAAGTTTTTATACATTGATGGCAGTCACCACTCAAATAGAAAACGTTTATGAGAAGGCCGAAGTGACAAAAAATGGTTGTAAATTTTACACAGATAAAAATCGAAAGTATAAAAGTAACTTAAAAGTAAAGCGTTGTGAAAATAACTCTTTTCACAACCGATTCAGAAACAAATGTAAAGTTGCTGCCTTGACAATAACTAATTGATATTTGTAGTGTTTTTTTATTCGCTCCGGATAGCTGCTATCGAGAGCCGTCATATGAAAAGTGGCTCCGGATAGCGCTCCGTATAAATAGGTAGAGCCAAATATTTTTTATATCAAGTTTTCGCTAAACAATTGAATTAAAAATGATATTTTGATGTTAAATAAGTTTAGTTTACCAATAAATAGCGCGTCAAATTTAAATTTAGGCGTATAAAAATGACGGCTCTCGATAGCAGCTATCCGGAGTGAATAAAAAAACACTACTATTGAAAGTCCGTTCCGTAACCGATTCACAATTTTATTTCGTTGTGCAAGTTCTGAACCCAACCACTTCACAAAGTTGTGTTATTTGTCTGGTTTATTTGACCATTTTACTCGTTTCAATTAATTTTTTAATTGTTTTAACCTTACATTTATTTCCTTTAAAACACAGCATCATATATCACTCAGATTAAAATATGTGTCTTCTCTATTATTATTTTAAGTATATTCATGTTTTAAAAATATGCTTTTGAATTCTTCGTTAATAATTTAAATTTAAAATTTGGATGTATGTATTTTGTAATTTGATTATTGATTTTGGATTTGTTAAATTTGTGTGTAAGCGAATTTTGTTAGGCTATGATTATTTATTTTGTTAAATTATAAGTAATTATCTGTTTTGTTAACTTATTTTATATACTTTGATATAAAATTATTTCGCTTACCCGGTCAGTTTCTACTCCTGTCTTTTTTGTATAGAATGATTTAACTTGACACTTACGAAGAACTTATTGTTTTGTAGCTTGTCATATAGTCATAATTAAAATCAGTACTAATTTTTTTCTATATTTTTTTTTTTCGAAGTTTAAGAGAAGTATGTCTATTTATCAAATGATTTTTTTCGGCTTTTTATATTTCACAAGATTTTCGATTGATTAATCACAAATAAAATCAAGAGGACAATTATTCATAATATATCTACTTAAAAAAACTATATTTGTGGCTATAAAAAGCCGAAAAAATTTATTTGATAAACAGACATACTTCTCTTAAACTTCTTAATATTGCGTGGCCATTAAACACACACAAATGAGGGTTTTCCTTGAGATTTTTGATTTAGTGAATATAATTCGCTATATCAGTATGTTCGTACTTGACACTATCTGTGTTAAGTAGGAATTGTATTTTTGTTGTTTGGTCGTAGCTAAATGATGATTAGAACAACTTTTTCAGTACGAATACGAAACCAAACTACCAACACAATGAGCTCAAGGAAAGTTCTCGTTTTTTGTTTAGGGTTATACACTTTGTATAACTCTTGGGGTAAAGTACGGGGGGATTGATATTTCTACTTTTTTGGGTAGATATATTATGAATAATTGGCTTCTTGATTTTGTTTCTGATTAACCAATCGAAAATCTTATGAATGCCATTTTCACTAATATATTTGTGTCTATAAAAAGCCGAAAAAAATCATTCTTTTTTTCATATTTGCCTTTTTCTTTATTTTATTTGATTTATAGTACAAGAGATTAAAATAATTAATTATGATTAACATTAGTTTTCAGTTTTTCACTGTACATATTTCCTTAATTTTCTACAAAACAACAATTTCTTATAATTATTTATTTATTGATTAAAATAAAATTAGTATTCATAACAATGTTTTTTATTATATTTTTTATCCCCATTTTGTCACTAAAAATATTTTGGCGGCCAACAGCAGGAGCGATGTGTTGTCGCTTACAAGATTGAGACGAGACTGATTTTAAAAATATTTGTTTTGTGTTGGTTTGCGTTGTATGTCATTCATATGTTCGTCGTGCTGTGATTGAACACGAAAGGGGAAATCGACCCAATACACCAGAGCTATTTATTATGCAGTATAAGTTAACCGTTGACAACGGAACATGTCCTGTGCCAATGCACAGCCATTTTCCGCCAAAGACTGCAACATGTATTAGGGAGTATAATGAGCCCAGAAAGCATCAGGTTCATTAAGAGCCTAAATATTGACTAGACGGGTAATTGAGCACCCACATAGCTCTTCAGTAATAATAAATAATAATAAGTTCAATGATCGCATAATTTCCAGAAATTCTAATGTCAATTAGTAACCGTATGCGATTTGACACCGTTTTAGATTATTTTCTATGGGGTTTTTTGAAAAGAAAAGTGTATAGCAATGATCTACAAATAAGATCTATAGATCTTAACAACAACATTCGAGCTGAAATTGGGGCCATTGAACTGCTTTTATTGGAAAAAGCCATCCAACATTTTGATGTTCGGCTGCAGGCCTGTAACAGAAGCCGTGGTGGTATAGATCCAACTTTCATTTTCAATAAAAAATTTTAAATTTCTAATATACATTATGTGTTTTTTTTAATATTAATAAAAAAACTAACAGATGGAACACCCTTTATTACAACTTATTTTATTTTTTATGAAAATAGAATGACTTTATTATGTTTAAAATTTTTAATTTGACCGTTGAGGTTGAGTTATTTACAGATAAAATAATTATGACCTTGTGGTGGTCGTTAAAACTGCACAGACTTATTGTCTTTTATTTTTTTTGACCGTTCTGACCGAGTTACTTCTACTGACCGACAGATATTTGATTTTATAAGCAAAAATTAATTTTAATTTATTTTGCTTACTACCAAATTTTTTATTTTGTCGCGAATTACGTTGAATATGATTGAATCATTTTTGTTGCTTTTTTCTTTTGGGGGAACCAGCGAGTCAGTAACAACTTTAAGTAAGAACGCGATATACATAAAGTGCATTTTACTGACCAGCGAATCTTTAGAACGTTTCGTTCAGTTCAGCCGTCACTTAACAGAGCGAAAATTAATGCGCAAACTAAAGGATATGTCAGAATACATCAAAATTTCCCATTCATATTACAATTTTAATACTGTATTTGTCAGTTATTACGGATTCGGTGGCCGATATGTCAAATCTTCTGTAAGGAAGTAATTTCGTCAAATTCTTTAGGGTTTCTTACTGATTCGCTGGTTAGGCCTTTTGTTTTTACATTACAATTTCTATGCGCGTATTATTTTCCCGTTTTTGCAAATTTCTCGCGCGTGTTCTAATTGTTGTGGTTTTGACAATTTTTTGAATTTGGATTCGCGTGTTTGTTATTTGACATTTTAGTCAGATTTCGATAAAGGTAATAAAGAATTATTTTAAACCAAAACAAAAGATTATAGAAATTTTGTTGGTTTGTTTGTTTCTTTAACTCCTTTTCGGAACCAACAATATTAGTTGTGGAATAGTTGTGTTTGAACTGTAGCAACTCTCTCTCACAGCTCATCTCTTATGGCAAATGTTAAAGAACTATTTTACAACTAACTCACCACCAATTTAGGCCAAAGCGACGCGTTGTTTTCCTTTTTCGAATTGTTGTTTTGTTCTAAATTTTTTCAGAAATACACGGAAGATAAAACTTTCCACAAGCAATTACTTCTACGATGGTAAGAAATGTTTAAATTGAACGAAAATTTAAAATTGGGTTAAACATTTAAAAAAATCAGGAAAGTTTTGATTTATTTAATTCTCTTCCCGGAATTATCCTAAGTTTTGCAGTAACTTGTAATCGAAATTCGCATACTATTTTGACATACTGCCGATTTTCTTCAATTAGATAGGATAAATCTTAAAATTTTCTACATTTAAATAATTTTCAACAAGAATAACACAAGAAAATGAAAATCATAGTTTTGTTTTGGTAATTTTGTAAAACATTGTAAGATCTACTTGTTACAATTAAAAAAGTTTGGAATATTTGAATTTAACTAAACTCAACTCGATGTTATCATGATCTCTAGATAATTGTTCGATGAAAAACGCATTTTACGTATTAATGGCACAATTCATCATTTTTCATATCAGGTTTTTCAGTTTCTTACATAGATATTACATTTACAATTTATTGAAGAAAATATAATATGTATAATGCTTCATTATTAATTTAGGCAAGAGTTTCATTGAAGAAACGGAAGAAAGTTTCGTAAATTAAACCAAAATCTTCGGGCCAGATGAAAGGCCTTTGCAGTGGCCTATAAAAATATGTTTTGTTTAAGAGATCGTACAAAATCAAAATTGGAAACCTATGTAGATAATTTTGATTAACCAATGCTACTACATAAAAAGCCGTAACAAAGAAATTTGAAGTGGTATTAGTTAATGGAAGAAAGATTTTAATTTCCTATGAAACGTAAACAATCATATGGGATTTTCAAATAAATTATTTTATATCGTCTTTATTTTCAATTTATGTAAACATTCTTATGTACAAATATGATATTAAATATATCGAAATGTAATTGGTGAAAAATTTTGATTGAAATTAATTATCATTTAATAAGTAATTTTGAATTTTTATTAAGATATTTTTTTCTTAAAACATCGTCATGCTTTGTGTTCCTCTAAAGAAAGCGTCAACTGTAATTTAGATTAGTCAATTGCAAATTCAGAAAGCGTCAATTGTAATTCGGAAAGCGTCAATTGTAACTCCGATTCGTCAATCGCCTTACAGAAAATGTCCACTGTATCTATATAACGTGGCTTTACAAACTGTTAATACATATAATTTATTATACAACATGTTGTAACCCGTGAATTCACTTTGACATTTCAAACGTCTGAATTCATTACTTTTTCAAGTTAACACACACAATTTAATACATAGTTTAAATGTTTAAAAAGTAAAATACAAGATTGCTATCCGTAAAAATGGAACTAAAGGACAATTGTATAATTTGCCAATTGCCAATTTGTAATAACAAGGCATCCAATAATACGACTGCTACCATGCCTACATATGTGTCACTCAAAGATTGCGCCGCTTATAATCGATGTTCTAAATAGTACTTGTCCTGTTTGCAGAACTGCCGTGATTGGAACTGTTAGTAAAATATGAATGAATCTCGTTTCAAGAAAGTTTTTGATTTCGCTTCTTCGCAATTTGCGACCATGTCGAACAAAAACAAAGCAAAATTGGCGATACGGTTTGACGGTAGAATAAGCATAAGAACAATAAAAATGTATGGTTCAATTTATAAATTTAATTTGAAATATAATGTTCACTAACGATTTGTGAATTTGAAAATGATTTAGTTACAAATTTATTTTTTGCCTTAGGTATAAAACAATGATAATCGTGAGTTCCCTTTATAGTAATTACGCTTTGTTAACGACTCATAGAGAAAGAAAGAAAGAAAGAAATTATAATCTTAAAGAAAAGTCAATAAACCCTAGTTTTAATATAGTACATTATATTGATAGACGGCATTTTTGAGTTACCGGCATTACGTCCGGTAACAGCTTTTCCTTTTATTTTTCATATAGAATAGATAACAGACATTTAAAATAGTTAATGGTTTTTTCCTTTACTTTAAAATGGTTTCAAAAAAGAGTGAATCAAATCAAGTGAAAAGGACTGAACGCCGATCACAGAAATGTTTATATTAAAATGTTCTATAGCCTGAGGTTTTTCCAGCCTTACTTGTTATATGGAAAGAATTTCCAAATAATCCCCTATTTATTTAGAAAAATCGTATCGTAATAATTTCTACATATAGTCTTAAATTCGTGGTATTTTTCTGCACGGTTCGCTAGTTCCGCATTCAAATTCGATTAGGGATTTAGGGTTAGTGTTAAATAAAACTTTCACTTGGGGTCACTATTTTACAGTATTAACTGACTGTTTGGCATTCTTAGTTGTATATATATAAAGTAGTAGAACTTATGCCCGATTTCAGAACAAAACAGCTATTCTTCAGTTAAATAATATTTTCTCTCTTCCTTCTTTTATGAAATTTCAATTTGTTTCATAATTCAAAATCAATGCTACCTGATTATATTTCTTTTTTACATGAACATTTTAACGGTAGAATTAAATATTTGACTTTTCAATATCGCTCAAATAAATATTTAACTCTCCCTTTAAAATGTTCATGTAAAAAAGGAATATAATTAGGTAGCATTGATTTTGAATTATGAAACAAATTGCAATTTCATAAAAGAAGGAGGAGAGAAAATATTTTTTAACTGAAGAATTCGTGTTTTGTTCTGAAATCGGGCATTAGTGAGTTAGTTAGTAAAACCAATGGTTTTGTCTTTCCTGCTTCCTCATCTTGTTTACGGCGACGTAATTTTGTTCGACTTGCTGTCTAGGTGTGTTTATGAACTTCAAGTTTTCCTTTTTCTTTTGTTGCTATTGTTAAGTAGGTTTCATTCCTCTAGCTTGCGCTTAGCTGGGAGGCTATTTGTGAAGACGATTCGAACGTGTTAGACTTTTCGAAATATGAGATTCATATTTGATTTAAATAAGAAACGAACGAAACTGATTCCGTTCAAGAGTCGAATACGCTGAAATCAAATTCACAAATAGCCTCCTCCTAAACTATGTCTTATTTTTGAAGTCTTATATCATATCTATGGTCCGCTGATTATATCAAATCTGTATTTAAATATTTTGTATTCTTCTTATCTCTACTTTTTGTTTTGTGGCCTTAATCGTTTTGGCAAGTGAGCGGCTCATTTAATAATTTTTTAGTTTTGTATATCCTTTTTTCAAGATAACTTCAAGATTGTCTTCAAAATTTCATTCAATGCAAGTAAGCTGAAAGAGTGTAATAAACATACCATAGAATTTGAATTGGGGTAGACTTAGTAATATAAAACCTAAACCTTTCGATTAAATTCAGGAAAGTTTTTTCCTGTGCTTTTTGGATATTATATATTATATTAAATAAAAAAGTAAATATTAGTTAAAAATCATGATATAAACATCTCTATTTTATAAAAATAAAAGATAAATTTTCAAAAACATATTCGGTAACAAGATTTTATATGACACACGACATAATATTATCAAAACTAGAACTCAGCAAATCTTCTAATAAGCTTTGAAATTTCATTTTTTTCCAGTTTTTAAAAAAAATCTTCATCGATTGATATTATTTTCAATTATAACCCTAATTCTTCCACAACTAGTTTTATGTGATGGTCGATGTGATCGGCAGCCGGAAGGTCATGCTGCACAGAAGTCACCCAGTGATGGAAGATTTCGTTTAAGAATTGAAGGAAATCCTGAAGAATATACACCAGGACGAGATTATACTGGTGAGTAACGTAAGAATACCCTGTCTATCAATTTTTTATTATCACACAATAAATTTTAAGTTGTGTTGCAAGGGATTAAATCGCATCGAAATGCTCATGCATTTATTGGATTTATGATTGTCGTGGAAAAAGCAGCAACTGATCCAGAAGATTTTTTATATCCGGGTTCGGTATCACAGGGAACTTTCTCTTTAATCGGCGACAATTTAAGTAAATTCAGTGAAAGATGCACGAACGCTGTGACACAAACGAGCGCCTCACCAAAAAGGGATGTTCGTGTAATTTGGAAAGCACCGACAACTGGTAATGGGTGTGTTATATTTCGGGCAACAGTAGTTGAACATCGTGACGTTTGGTACATGGATGACGACCATTTAGTCGTAACACTTTGTAAAGATGAACAAAATACCATAGAAAAACAACCAATTATTCAAGACCCTTGTTGTGCTTGTGATGAGGCCAAGTACGAACTAAAATTTGAACGCGTTTGGAGTCGTCATACACATCCAAAAGATTTCCCCTCGGATTCAATATCAACTCGGTTTAGTGACATTATAGGAGCGTCACATGCGGCCAATTACCGATTTTGGGAGTATGGAAAACATGCGTCTATTGGACTAAAACAATTAGCCGAGCATGGCTCAACACGTGAAATAGAATCAGAATTAAAGATGAACAGTGAAAAAATTAGGACGATTATTAAAGCACGCGGAGTAACGCAAGCAAATGTAACGGGAAAATCGTTTGCAGTATTTCGTGTTGATTCGAAAAACCATTTAATTTCGCTTGCTTCCAAGATTGACCCGTCCCCCGATTGGATTGTAGGTATATCCGGTTTGGAATTATGTAGAAAGGATTGTTCATGGGTCGAGAATAAAACAATTAAACTTTATCCTTGGGATGCTGGAACTGATAGTGGGCAAACTTATTTGGTAAGAAAATTTAAACCTGAACATTTATTTAAAATTATGTAATAACATTTAAATTTTAGTCATCTGACCAACCTACAGACCCTATTGATGTACTACGCCGTATCACGTCAACATCCCCAAAAGACCTAAATTCGCCATTTTTTGATCAAACTGGTGTTGAAATGAAGCCAATGGCTTTGTTGCATATTACGCGGCAACGCGTATACGAAAAAATCTGTGAAGATGACAATAAAGAAAGTGACGAAGATGTCATTACAACTGACGCATGTGATACAACGCCGTGGGGCGAGTGGCACGATTGCAATGTGCGTTGCGGAAGAGGAAAAAGAAAACGCGTTCGACATTATATCTATCCAGTAAGAGCAGAAGAAAGTAATTGCAAAATAAAGTTGCAAGAGAGTAAAAAATGTAAAGGAAGCGATACCAATTGTGATGATACTAACAGTGACTACTCGAATATGAATTCAAATTCAAACGTTTACTTTTATAAACCGGATCCACAAAATAGTCGCCGTGAATGTGAGCTGACCGACTGGAGACCATGGACTTCGTGTAGTGCATCCTGTGGTAAAGGTGTTCGGACACGTGACCGACAATATAAAACTCGTAGTGCTATGAAGAAATGTCAAGCTGGATCAGCTAATCCACCGGAATTGCAGAATACCGAAGACTGTAATGGTGATTCATGTACGGGTGATATAAATACGACACGTACTATCGACACAAGAAAATGTAGAACCACAAAATGGACACACTGGAGTCCTTGCTCCGTTACCTGTGGTATTGGTGAAAAAACGCGTTTCCGGAAGCTACTCGAAAGTCTAATGAAAAGTCATAATGAACGACAAATACGGAACGAAACTCAAAATTTTTTCCGAAACCGGAACATGCAAAGTAATGCTGATAATAACAATAAGGACCGAGAGCAGGATGACGACGATGAAGAGGGTGAATTGGTTGAAGGGGTATATAGGCGAAGAGATTATCAAACTTTTGTTGGAGGGTCAGGACCTTGTGCTAGATTGCAATTAGTCCAAATAGTTAAATGTGGCCATGAACAGCCTACTTGTGACTCATACGAGAGACAACCAGACTATTGTCGCCTACCGCCGGATATAGGCAGTTGTAGGAATGTTTCATACCGCTGGTTCTATGACCCAAGTGTTGATGAATGCGTAATATTCTCCTACGGTGGTTGTTCGGGAAATGAAAATAATTTTGAAACTTTGGAAGCGTGCCAAATCACGTGTCGATTAGCTAGAAGTTAAAGATATTCAACAAATTCAAGATTTCTTGTATTTACTACTCTTACATTTAAGTATCTTCTTGCTCACTAGATTTTACTAGTTTTTATTGTATGTATTTTCTCATTTTTGCGCTAACGTTTTGATTTAACTATAGTTACATATATGTATAGCATTTTTTTCTAATATATGCTAATGCTGTAACTTTCCTTTACTACATGAATTGATTACACAATATGACAGGGTGTTAGCCATGTTTGTGATTACAATGATATTTTCGTGTTTATTATGCAATTCAGTAAATATTTTGTATAAACTGTTACATTCTTAGGATTGCAAAAAACACATTTGTTTTGTATTATATTCGGGATCCAATCAATAATGCAAGTTTAAAGATATAACATAGCAAAACCATGTAAGGAACAAAACAACCTAAAGCACAAAACAGGATTTCGGTTAGCTACCCTGAACCAAAATTATGTCATTTTGATAAAGTTTTGTATTTTCGAATTAAAATATTCGGGATCCTTTCTAAACAATCAAATAGAACAAATTCTATCAAATAAAAGGGACGTTACAATAGGGTTAAAATACAACAAATTTATCCTAGTAATTTGTACATTACGTGTATTCAAACTTTTTGCACTAAACTACATCTTTTATCAACTAAAATTAAAAATTAAGGAAAATAAAACGTTTAATTAGTGATCTTTGTAAAACTGCGTTTGATATTTTTGAACTTTTAATTATTAACATAGATCTGCTATGATCAAAACCTAAATATCAACCAATTCGCGCAGTACATTTTTTTTAAATAGGCTTTAAACGGTTAAATCTAGGATTTGTCTAAAAATTAAAATATCTCAAAAACTACTGAATTTCGGTTGCATTTTAACATTACTGTAAGGCCCTGCAAGGAATACTTCGAGTTACCAGTAGATTAGGTTAGGTTTAGGTGGCGGTCCACTAAGAGCAGGCATAGACACAAAATGGTCCGTAGCCATACCATGAATAATTGTTTCCTCCAACTCATTGGAACCATTTTGAGCTGTTAACAAAGAGCTGGATACTCTTGACGTCCACCCTACAGATGTCCGTCAGGTCCTTGAAGAGGGGTGCCCCTAGAAACTTTAGTCTGTTTCGTGCCAGACGAGGGCAGGTGCAAAGAATATGAAGTACTGTCTCTTCCTCCTCTTCGTCCTCTCAACTACGATAGTAGTCATGTGAGGAAAAACCAAGTCTACTCGCGTGCCTCCCTATGAGACAGTGCCCCGTAATCACTCCAACAACCACACTGATCTGACTTCACTGAAGTGAGATCAGCTGTTTGGATCGCGCCAAGTCCAAAAGTTTGTCTAAAAATTAAAATATCTCAAAAAACTTTTGGTAGCTCAATTTGTTACATTTTAACACTACTGAAACGTCCTGCAAGGAATACTTCGAGTTACCAGTAATCCTGTGTACATTTTTATTAATGTAATTATTATTTACAAGACATTTTTATTCAAATTCAAAGTCGTTCTATAAAATGATCAATAAACCTGAATCAATGGTAAAATAAAAATTTACAAAAAAATTTACAAAATAATTTATAGGAGTGCTAGGAAATCAAAGCTACCGAAGCAAACTATAATCTACCTCACATTCCGGTGCTGTACGACTCAGAGGTTTCGCAGAGGTTCAATATTACTCTAATCTGTAGAGTATGTTGGGCTATTTAAAACCTACATGGCGAAAGCTATAAGGTGCATTTAAGAGAAGTCACAATTTTATTCCAAGACTATTTTTCTATAAAGTCAATAATCTGGCGAGATATTTCAATTTGGTACGAAATCATTTCTCCGATTGCTTAACTAACACGAAAAGAAGCAACAATAAGTCATCATTACTCTGCCTTCTTCGAATAAGCTATATCAATCAAACACACTCACTCTGGACAGTGCATTGCCACCAAAAGCCTTTTCCAATATTTCCTATGTTTGGGAAGCCGAAATTCCATTTTTGAAGCAAAATTTGATGCAATTTCTTTGCTGAACTTTTTTGGTTGTCGGTTAAGGCACTCAGCATCAGTCCATTGAATTGAAGTCAAATTAAGGATGAACAAAATAAAGAAATTGATCTTAATTTTAAGGTTATCAATGTATAAAAATAAAAACAAACTGCTAATGCCAAATTGTTTTTTTTTTTTTTTTTTTTTTGAAATATGAATTAAAATAAGTTAGAGTATTATGATTTTGCATATTGACATACATTTTTGTTAATGTCTATTTCGATCCTAGGTTAGGTGCTGAGCAATAACCGCTCCTGGTGACGCTTGAGTCTAAAATATCTTGGAGCGGGTACTTCCTTATTTTTCCACTGCAATGACTGTTTTTTTGGACTCCGCTGTTTCATCTTTAGTTTAAATATTATTTATAATAAAATCAAATCAATATAAATTTAAAAAATTGAATGAAACCTTCCAAATGTTTTTGACAATGCGAGCAATCTGCTGGGTGTTTCTTATTATTTTTCCTCTAAGCTTTGTTTTCTTAACACCCTAGACATTTTCGATCGGATTAGCATCTCGACTCTGTGACGACTAGTCCATATTTTAAATGCATTTTACTATTTCATATATCATATATTTCCAAGTTTATAGTTGGATGTGTCCCTACCTAAACCTATTCCAGGTAAGTCATAGGTTTTTTACTAAAAATATTCTAAAAATAATCTACTTTATTTAGCTAATATTTACACCATTTGCTGCATCATCTAGCAGAAATGACTTTATATGAAACTGTATAGAACATTTGTAAATTTTTTAATATTTCAAATAACCGATTATAACCTATTAACCGATTAGTTAATAAAAAAGTAATCGACTAACTGATTATTCTAAAATCGATTAATTTGAAATCTCTAATTATAAGTGTGATGTATGTATATAAAGGAATGTCTGCAGATCAAAGGTCGGAAGTAATAAAAACAACAAGCGAGTTCATGCTCAACTCGCAAAAGATTTATGTGAACACATTTATGAATATCAATAGACATCAATAGGCAATATCAATAGGCTGAGAAACCCCTGCACAAAGACGGCTGTTGTTCGCTCAGTATATAAACTACGTTACATTTCTGGTTCAAAAAGTCAATAAGTTATTCTACTTTGGATTTGGATGACGAATCCTCCTGACATTAATTGAGCACGCGCAAAGTACAGGTATTTTAAGTTAATCACCTAAACTGGTCATGCACGCTTTACTCAGGATGAGCAATACTACAAGAAAGCATAATGCCTCAGTTCCACTGTGAATCAAAGTTTGTCAGTAAAAATAACTTGAGATAAAAATATAAAATCGGTGGTTGTGTGAACGATACACACAACGGAGTCAGTCAAGTTTTTACTTACAAAAAATGTGTATCTGAGTTAGTGCACTGAGGTCGAAATTAAAAAAAAGTATCAAATCGAGAACATTTTATGGCAGTCCAACAAATACATGTACAGAAATATTGTGTACCGATGAAAAATATTTCTCGCACACGCTGATAATTTTAACTGTATGGCATTTTTATGGGAAAGTTTGGTTTTAATTTTGTATTTTATGACGGAAATAATTTGAATAAAATAATTCTGATATGAGTATTAATAATAATTCATTTTTTAGATTATTTTAAAACGTGAAAATAGTCGAATTAACACTAATACTTCATTTTTCTAATAATTCTTGGTTATTCTAGGTTATGTTTTTGTTTGCTGTCAAAACACTAAGGCAATTTTAAAATTTGCAATTTTTATGGTAAAGTCTAATATGTGATCGAAAATATTCGAAAAAATAATTCTGATATGAGTATTAATAATAATTAATTTTTTAGATTATTTTGAATCGTAAAAATACTCGAATTAACACTAATTCATAATTTTTTTTAATAATTCTTGGTTATGTTTTTATTTGCTGTCAAGATAAAACAATAACAAAATACTTTGTCTTTGTCTCTCTGATGGATTATTTTTTTTTGTCTTCTTCCAACTTCAAGTCAGCTCAGTCAATTTTTCACAGTGGAATTGCGGCTTTAAACAAATTTAAAATCAATATTTAATTATATATCAATGTATAAGTGCCATTTTCACAGCTTGATAGTCGCTATTTCCATTTCATTTTTTTGAGTCACTTACATTTACACAACACATGCTCAATTTGTGCTCATTTTCCTCGTATGTGATTTTCATTTTCAAAAATACTTGCTACTGCGGCCATATATAGCTATTAGCTTTTAGTATTTATATATACAGTGACCACCAAAACAAAAAAAATTTACAATATCACCTCGCACGAAGAGAAGAGCGCAAATAATATACTGAAACGAAGAAATAACCTTGAAAGTACAGAAACACATATTTTTCTTTTGATTTTAAATTTTTTTTTTCGAGTTATGTTTTTTAAATATTTTTTATTTTTATTAGTACGAAATGTTTTGTACCATCATAAAAATTTGTTTGGAAACTGAAGAAATCACAAAAGATATTCGCTGTTCCGTTCGATGTTGAAAGGCCGAATGTCGGAAGGGTGAATGTCGAAAGGCCGAACGCGGAAAAGCCGAATGGTTCAAAAGGCCGAATGTTGAAAGGCCGAATGTCGTATGGCCGAATGTGTTAAAAGGCCGAATGTCTAATGGCCGATTGGGTCGAAAGGCCGAAAGTGTTGATAGCTGGCTAAACTCAGGGTTGGCGTGGGGATTTCCAGACATGATACTATGTTTGAGTAACCGCATCGGGATCAAGAAAAGAGGGAAAATAACAACCTTGTTTATAGGAGCTCAGCACCAAAAAGAAAAAACCTAAAAAAATATAAAAAACCGACCCCAACACAAAACACCTCGTCCCAATGACTCACTCGATCGCCTATTTATCACCTACTCACTCATTTCCCAATTTCCCATCCATACAAATCCCAACCAGAAAAAAACGATGACAGACCAAAAAAACCCAGTGAACAAAATTACTTTGGCATGACTACGAAGACGGGGAAAGCTGTAAAATGTTATATAATTTTTTTTTTTTTTTATAATTTTATTTATGATAACAATAAAATTTTTTACAAAGTAACTAGTCATTTTTGACTAACAGCGATTGACTCTGACAATATAATAATAAAGCACTCATATGTGTTCTTCACATAAAGTGTTGTTTTGGTTGATGTTGCATTGTGCGGACTATTCAGGTAACTCAAAAGGTTTTAGTCTTTTGAGTCTTCTTATTATACCCTCTTGATGAAGTAGTCTTGCAGCTTCGATATTAGGGTGATGATGGAGCCTTTGCTGGTGTTTTTGAGCACATTTCTTTATTTCACTTGCGACTGTGTCTATTCCGAGATCTCTATGAAGGTCACTATTACGAGTGTACCAAGGGGCATTTACAATTCCTCTGAGGACTTTATTTTGAAATCGTTGAACTATCTGTTGATTGCTGATTTTGGTGCATCCCCATAGTTGAATACCATATGTCCAGGCCGGCTTGAGTACTTGTTTATAAAGCATAAGTTTATTATGAATGGATAACTGAGAGTTTCTTCCAATTAACCAGTACATTTTTCTATATTTTAACTGAAGCTCTTCTGCTTTCTTTTTCACGTGTACTTTCCACTTTAACTTTGCATCAAGGTTCATACCAAGGTATTTTGCTTGATTGGCATGTGGTACAGAGATATTATTGAGAGTCACAGGTAGTGGTTCTATTGATCTATTAGTGAAGTTAATGTGAGTAGACTTCGATTCATTCACTTTAATTCTCCACTTAGCTAGCCAATCTTGTATATTATTTACGGCTATTTGTAGTTTGAATGTGACTTCACCGATTGTGTCACCAACAACTAGAATTGCAGTGTCATCTGCAAACGTGGCGATAGTTGTATTGCTCGTCTGCGGTATGTCGGTAGTAAACAGTACGAAAAGGAAAGGCCCTAAGACACTCCCCTGCGGGACTCCTGCTTTAGCTTCTTTAATACTGGAGTAAACTCCTTCCTGTTTAACTCTAAAATATCTCCTTTTCAGTTTTCTCCAATTTAAATATTAAACCATCTAGCCAGACTTTGCCAAATGCCTGCGCTATGTCAAGAAATATGGCTGAACAAATCTTTTTTTCCTCTAAGGATTTTTCTATTATATCTATTATTCTATGGACTTGGTCGATTGTGGAGTGTTCCTCTCTAAATCCAAACTGATGGGACGGAACAGCTCCTGATTTTACAACTTCTGGTTTAATTCGTCTTAATAACAATCTCTCAAATAGTTTTGACATAGTTGGAAGAAGTGATATTGGCCTGTACGAGGCCAGTTCACTTGGTGGCTTACCTGGCTTAGGTATCATTATCACTTCCGCAAATTTCCAAGATAGAGGGACATAACTGAGTCTGAAGGAAGCATTAATTATGTCCGATATTTTTTTAATAGCTTTATTAGGTAGTTGTTTTAGAATCTCTCCAGTTATCAGGTCATATCCTGGTGATTTTTTAAGTACTACATGGTTCTTTATTACTTGTTTTACTTCTTTAGCATTAGTTAATGGAATTTCCTGTCTCAGGATAGTTGTTTGGTTTTCGAAAAATATATCCTGTTGGTTAAGTGTTGTTAAATTTGGCTGAAAGGTACGCTCGAGATGATCCGCGAATTTTTCTGCTTTTTCTTCTTTGCTTTTAGCTAGGGGACCATTATTTGTTCTTATTGGTGGTATATGCATAACTGGCCTTTTTAAATATTTGGTTGCTTTCCACAATGAATAATCACTACCTTTATCATAGGTGAGAGATTGTAGGTATGAATTTATTGATTTATTTTTAAATTCCCGTATTTCTCTACGTATTCGTTGTGCTATAGTTATTTATGGTACTAGTGAGCAAAACGAGATATTATCCATGAGGGATAAGTTTGTCCCACGAGGCGATAGCCGAGTGGGACATTATCCCGAGTGGATAATATCTCTTTGCTCACGAGTGGCATACAACGTTTTATCCACTTTTGTTGAAATAAATTTCGTAAATTAATAAGAAATTGTTCCATTTTGTGTTTTCACACTGGAGCATTGAATTTTGAAATACATTTTATCATAGTGACCGTTCTTTAAATTATCATGGTGTACTTTTGCCGTCTTACTTTGGTCACTGGATTAGTTATTGGTATAAAAATGAAAATGCAAATTATGCTCAAAATAAAAACCGAAAATAATTTTCTTTTTACTTTTATCAATTGACATTAAAGATTAAATAAAAAAACCAAACAAAAATTTCAAAATTATTACTAGAATAATTCAATACAAACAAAAACTTGGTTTGAAACTATTCATTCCGGAATGAAAATACATGGCATTGTTGTTGTAAAATGCTCAAAGTAAGACGGCAGTAAATTTAACTACTTTTTGGAATATAGTTTTTCATTCAATTTGGCTACGAATGATTTTCCAATGACTACTCAACATTTTGTTATACAAAATATAACTCACGTTGCCCCTAGCAGCGTGAGTTATACTCTCTCTACAATTAGATCTGGTGTTTTATTTTGATCACTGGGCCAATAAGTTGGTTTTCCAGTAGAATGCCAGTTGCAGTTGGATTTAATTGTTGCTTGATGCGAAGCTCTTTCCCTTTAGTTGTGGTTAGTCGTGATCCCCAGTCAGTATGTTTAGTGTTGAAGTCACCCCCGATTACAAATTTTTCACCGAGCTGCTTGAAGAACTGAGTATAAGCATTCTCTTTGATGTTATATCTAGGTGGGCAATATATTGCGGATACCACTAACTTGTGGTTGCGGGTATTAATGCTAACGCTAATTCCTTGTATTTCATCACTTTCAAGTTTTTGTTGAAGATGGTATTTAATATCTTTTTTTATAATCACGGCACTGCCCCCTCGTGCATTATTATTAGGATGAACTGCTGAGTGAACTTCGTAGCCGCGGATTTTTATATGACTTTGAGTGGTAAGGTGTGTTTCAGATAATAAACATGTAGCTATTTTTTCTAAATCAAGAAATAGTTGTATTTCATTTTGTCGTTGCAATGTACCATTGCAGTTCCATGCAAGAATTTTTAAATTATTTGCCATGTTTTTCGAGTAGGGTGGGCCTTTGTAGGATTGATATAAGGGCTTTTTCTTGCTTTTCTTCTTGTGAACTAAGTCTATCAAGAATATCTTGTAGTATTTTATTAGTTTGGTTATTATTTGAATCATTAAATAAAAGAGAACTATGTTGTCTTCTCGTACTTCCAGTAGATAGTACATCAGAAAATGTTAAATTTGGATTAGTTCTTGATGGCTGGTTTAATGTTTAGTGTGGCCTTAAATTTGTAGGTATTCTTGTTGAGGCTGAGTTAATTTCTGGCCTGGTAATTATTGAAGTTTCCCCTTGTTTTGTTGCGAATTTTTTGCAGCTCTTTTATAACAATGCAAACTCTGTAGTTGGCTGGGTGTGTCTCTCCACAGTTGACACATTTTGGCGGGGTGTCTTTTGGTTTCGTACATTCAGCCGTACGGTGTTTTCCTACACATTTCACGCATCTGGGCTCCTTATTACAAAAGTTTTGCGTGTGTCCGTAGACTTGGCACTTTTTGCACTGGGGGATCAGTTTAGATTTTTTAACTGCTTCTATTTGCACTTTCATATGGAGTATTTCGCTGATTGCATAAATATTTTTAATGTCTTCTGTTCTTTCAAAAGACAACATATATAATGGAAGAGGTGTTTTGTCACCTCTTTTTAGCAGCTGTGTAACTCCTTTAATTTTGTAATTTTTCTCCAAAAGATACTCTTTTATCTCTTCTGGTTTGCATGAAGCGTGTAGCTTCCTAGCAATGACTTTGGTTTGCCTTGTCTGCTTATCTTCGTAGGAATACCATGCTGTCTTTTCTTCGTTAAGAGCTCCTGTTAACTTTCTATAGCTATCACCGTCTGTGACATTTATTTTGATATCACCACTATTTAACGCTGTATAGCTTGAAACTTTATATGATTGTTGTTCATAATGTTTCTAATACTCTGATAATTATTGCAATTAGATATTATTACTGGATGTGGCCGTGGCACTTTTTTTTCCAGTTGTATATTCTTACTTCCGGTTGGGAGTTCATTACTTGATCGTTTCTGTTCCGACGGAACCTGAGCTTTATCCTCCTGTTGCACGTGCCTACTTCCGGTTGGAAGCTGCTCAACTGATTATTTCGATGCGGGTGAAATCTGTGGTGATTTACTCATCTTACGTTTCTTATTTTTTTTGTTACGGTTCAGAATCCATCCCGTTTCTCTATTGAGTTCTTCTTCGTCTGTTTCATACATAAACTCTATATGATCATTGGTATCGCTTATCTTAGTGGCTTCTTTCTCAGACATTACTGCATTTAGAGCATCTTTTAACTCCTTGTTTTCTCGCTGTAAGTTTTTGAGGTCTTTGTTTAGATTTAACGTTAACTTTTCTATTTCGTAAATCTTATTGCGCAGTTCTGCGTTATCCCTTTCTAAGGTGTTCGCTATTGGTGGTGGTGATCTACCCACCCTGGATCGTTGTTTAAATGGGTTGGGCTGCCCAAAAGGGCTGTTAAACAATGATTGGCTCACCCCAGAATCCTTTGAGCCAGCCTCGTTAGAGGGTGGATTTGCCAGCTGATTAGCTGGGTTACCACCTGGGGTACAATTTCCTGAATCCGTTGTACTCATTGTTTATTTTACTGGTCATAAAGCATCTACCACTCTGACCAGTACGAGTTGGTAGTGGGTCTGGTTTGAGAAGATCATTTACTAAATTCTCGATAGTCGGTTATACCGCCGTGTCTCGATCGCCAGAGCCTCGTTAGTTATCTAGCAGGGTGCACCACGTGCAGGTGAGGATGACATTTGGACTATTTGTAGACCAATTACTTAAGCCCCCTTTCCCACCCCATGTTATATAATAAAAAAAAATATTATAATAAAAAAAGGAAAAAAAAAGGAAAACGACAACTCGCACTATAGTCAAGGTCAGCTCACAAATGAATAATCTACCCAAAATAAATTAATTGGAGAATCAAAAAAAATCGAAAAAAAAATTTAAGCAAACAATTTAACTTAATTAGATAATTCAAAAAAAAAAAGAAGTAAACATTTAAACTAAGTAGATAAGCAGAACATTTTGAATTTTAAATTAATTCGAGAAATAGAAAAGGATTAAAAAAAATTTACGTTAATTAGATCAAGAAAAAAAATAATTATTCGATGTATTAAACCTAACCTCAAAAAAAAAATGTCGTTTTGTTCCTTTTACAAAAACAAATAAATTGTACTTGAAGGTCGCACGGCTGACCTCATCCGGTCACCCGTCTGGAACCGTTCACTCAGCCCCAGCACATTTCCACACTTAATGATTCTTACTGAGTTTATAATTATTTTTTTATAAATATAAAAAAAAATATAAATGGACCCTCTAAAATCAGTTTTTTTTCTTTTGGTTTTCACTTTTCATGACAACACCACCACACCAAGAAAATTCACTTTTATATATATTTTTTGTTGTTGTTGTTGTTACACATAACCGGCCACACTAATTTTGGTTCATTTATATTATGTTTCCCTTTCTTTGCTCTTCATCACAGGAAGAAAAATAAAAGACGGAAATTTAAAACATTGATATATATATATTTCATTTTCAACCCTTATAATAGTATATTATTCTACAAGCATTTAATGATAGCTGGTATTCACGAAGACGAAGTTTACCGACACGAGCCGATAGGCGAGTGTGTAACGGGACCACTCTTGGAAAGCGTAGTCGCCGTTAGCAAAAATAATAATAATGAAAAAAAAAACAATGTGGTTGTGCTACTAAGGTAGGCCATATTCGCCTTGGCTCAGTCGGTTCGAGGTATATTGGTCGTGGATTTTGTACCTTAGCTCCCAGCACAACAAATGGCAAAGTTGGGGAAAATACTCTCACTATCGTCTTACCTTAAACTCCATCACTCCATGGTTTCAGACTCAGCTCACTCACTCATTTTAGTTATTAGTTTTTAAATAATAAGAACAATTTGATTTAAACAGGTACAATGAAATTAATTTATTTGGATTTAGCAAAAGAAAATGAAAAGTTATATACAGGTTATAAAACAAAATACAAAAACATTAATAAAAACGGTATTGAACCTCTCATTTAAATTAATAAAAGTTAATTAATATTTTGGATTTTTTTTTTATTAAACACGTTAAATCCCAGAAAAAAAAATCAAGTGTGAACCTACTTACGATGCTCCTTGCGTAACTGAAGGACCAATGAAAGCGTTTCCATGTGACCTTGGAGCTGCAAAGAAGCCTGGTAAATAATACTATGTGCTGTTATATAAAGAGAAAGGAACATATTAATTAACTTATAACAAAACAAATATCCAAATGAATAAATATAGAGAATAAAAATTAAAATAAAAAATTACCAATATATATATAAATAATAAGAAAACTTGGGAATAATAATTAGAAATAACTTAGGACTTCCTCCTTAGAAATTCCGCCATGTAAACAGCCAACAACAATTATTATAACTGAAATCTCGCCAAACTGCACAAGGACGATCTGGATGATTTTGCACAACCGAAATGAACAAACTGTTCATTTACGCCAATGATTCGTGAGTCACAAACTCGCCATGTGTATCTCAATTAATATTAACTTTATCCACAATCAATTATTATTTTAATCAACAACAATTATTATTATTAGACACTAATTGACTTCGTCTAATTCAACCAAGCAAACCCCAGGCTATTCTCACTCAAACAGTCCAATTTTTCACAAAAGTTTATAAACGTATTTTTTTTCTTTGCACCCACCGTATTACTGAAATAACTTTATAAGAGCAGGTTCAAACAAATACATATTAATTAATCACTACACAACCAACGTATATTTTCTCCTTTGGTTTTGCTATTTATTTTTTTTTTTTTGTATAGGTCTCAGGTTATTTATGACCCAATAGTTTTTATTTTATTTTATTCACTTAATAATAAATAATAAACGAAAATATTCACAAACATACTCGTAAGTTTTAATTTAATTGTAAGTTCGGTTCGACTCTAAACTTTGAGTGTTTTAATTTAATTTTCTTTCACTACATATTTTTTTCACTATTTATGTACATTTTTTGTTTTTATGTCATTATCACATGAATATCGTTTACCAACTACCGTCTTGCCAAATCGTTCGATTTTTCATCCTCTCCTTTCTATCTGGCAAACGGTATTCTCTACCAAAAAAGACAAATATCGGGTTTTCTATTTTTTCCCCGTAAAAAAAAAATTCATGAAATCAACGCTATTATACAAGAATACACAGTGCTACCATTCACAAGAAAGCAATAGACTCTCGAGTATTGTGGTACATGACGTGTTTTGCTTTTTAAATAAATAAATTCGAACAACCGCTTCAATCAAGGAATATTTTAACATTTATCAATGAATGAATGCCAAAAGAATTAATGAAAACAAAACAATGAATATACAGCAAGACCTCGTGCCTCTGTAACAATAAAGCGACGGAGCAAATGTTACAAGTGTCGTAAATCGAGTGAATACCAGCCATTATATGCAAGTAGAATGCTAATACTTTGTCCACGACCTATAAAAATTGTATTTTATTGTTGTTTTTGTTGTATTAACCTAAAATAGTTTCCATTGACATTTTGACGTCTCAGTTTAATAATAATGAATGATATTTTTATTTGGTAGTAGTGAATAATAAGAATGGACTACTAGATAAACTAGCAGTGAATAACGGATATCATTATAATTGAAGAAACAAACGTATAATGAATATATTATACGTTAGTCGTGGATAATAGTTATTTATGGTACTAGTGAGCAAAACGAGATATTATCCATGAGGGATAAGTTTGTCCCACGAGGCGATAGCCGAGTGGGACATTATCCCGAGTGGATAATATCTCTTTGCTCACGAGTGCCATACAATGTTTTATCCACTTTTGTTGAAATAAATTTCGTAAATTAATAAGAATAAGTTCCATTTTGTGTTTTCACACTAGATCATTGAATTTTGAAATACATTTTATCATAGTGACCGTTCTTTAAATTGTCATGGTGTACTTTAATTTAATTAATTTTTGGAATATAGTTTTTCATTCAATTTGACTAAGAATAATTTTCCAATGACTACTCAACATTTTGTTATACCAAATATAACTCACGTTGCCCCTAGCAGCGTGAATTTTACAATAACAATGGATTATTTTACATTTTCTTTATTTAAAATCAGCATAGTTATCGGGCTATTATATATCAAAAGTGGATAAAAGTATATTATTCAACGAGCTTATAATGATAGCTGTTATTCACGAAGATGAAGTTTACCGTAAATCATCTGAGTGAATAACAGCCATTATATGCGAGTAGAATACGATACTTTGTCCACGACCGATAAAAAATTGTATTTTATTATCAAATCCTTTAAATAAACCTAAACGGGGGGGCGAGTAGAAGAGACAGCAGAGACGCAACGATTTCAACAACAACAACGTCAAGCAACACTACCTACAGTTAGTACAAATTTGGGGACCGCATGGGAACATGATGATGGAACGAAATCTCGCCCCCCCCCCACAACCGCCGATGGAACAAATGGTAAAGGGAATAATAATAGTTATTTACAGCTTTTCAGAAAAAAGAGTTTGCGGCACCAGGAAATTTGTGTTGTCATTGTGTCTCTTCTCTTACAGGTTGGAGCAGTAGAAGAACTTTAAAAATTGTCTTGTGCTAAATTACTAAAAAAAAAAAAAAAAATATTAGACTAACAAATTTACTAACTATCCAACTACTTAGGTGTCTGGAACCGGGTTGAGTCTTTGTTGCTAACATTCCTTTCCCATCCCTCGATCTTGTTATATGTAAAAAGGTGTACGACGGCAGCCTGGCCAGGGGCGGATATCATACTATTAGACTTATGTGGGTGGTTAATCGATGTGAAGCCTTTCTTTACGGGGTTTGGCTTCATGAAGAATGGTGTCGTGACATGGGTATAGTGGTGTGGTATTCGCATTTATAATACGGGAGACTTGCTTAATGCTTGATCGTACATCGCAATCAATCAATCAAATCCTTTAAATAAACCTAAAATAATTTCCGTCAACATTTCGACGTCTCAATTTAATAATAATGAACATGGCAAGAGACAACTAGATAAAATTTCAAAAATGAAATTTTTACTTGGTAGTAGTGAATAATTGAAGAAGGGACTACTAGATAAATTAGCAGTGAATAATGAATATCATTATAATTGAAGAAACAGACGTATAATGAGTATATTATACGTTAATCGTGGGCAAAAGAATTTATATTGTTTGCTATTTTGTTTTTTTATTCCTTTATTATTATACCCATGTATATATATATATATATATATATATATATATATATATATATATATATATATATATATATATATATATATATATATATATATATATATATATATATATATATATATACATATATATATATATATATATATATATATATTTTTTTTTTTTTTTTAATTTTTTTTTTAATTCACAAAAAAATCTCGTAAAAAAACTATGAAAGAATATCCAAAAAAACAATTGTCTATCACTATTCTAATAATCAAATCTAATCTATTCAACATGGGTACTATTCATACCAAAACACAATTTTAATTTTTTTGACGACGGTCGGAAGACAATTTTTCACGACTGTCCACTATAACTCTCCAAACTTGACTGATCAAAAATCAAAACTTGACTATTTTTTCAAAAACAAATTAAATATTACGATCTTATCCAATCACGAGAAACCAAATAACATACAAATTAATCGTACGATAAACAAAAAGGAAAAATCCAACGCTCTGCTCAATTAACACACCAAGATTTCAAGACATTATGCAAATTTTGAATTCTTTAATCGTCATTATGGGGTAGAAATAAAAATCGATAATAAGCAGACCTGGGCAAACCCCATTCCACGCACCAGACCAACGCGCGACTGACATCGGTGTTACGCACATGGCAATCGTCGTAACAGTCTAAAGGCCGAATGGGTCGAAAGGCCGAATATCGAAAGGCCGAATATCGAAAGGCCGAATGTCGGAAAGCCGAACGTGTGGAAAGGCAGATTGACTCACTTAATTGATTCACTCTCGTAATTGATTGAAATCAATATTTAAGACCATTAAACTTATTTCTTAATGTAATATGATTTAAATAAATTCAAAATAGGTGCTAATAAATCCTGTGTGTGTAGAATATTTATGTCATCAAATTTTGTCGGAAAAATTTTTGTTTCTTTTTCTTTTTTATATGACAAAAAAAACGTAAGAAGATTTTAATATTTAAGGGGATTTACTATTAAACATTTTTATACAAAAATTTTGATAAAAATATAAATTTTGGTTTTCATAAAAATATTAATTTTGAAAATTTTCATTCATAAAAAGATGTAAAATTAAAAACAATTTCAACACAAACGACACTCGGCCTTTCGAAATTCTGTTTTTTCGACATTCTGCCTTTCGATCTTTCAGCTTTTCGACATTCGGCCTTACGAGACATTCGGTCTTTCGACACATCGACCTTTCGACATTCGGCCTTTCGGCATTCGGTCTTTCGACATTCGGCCTTTCGGTCCTATTCCCGCAGTTCGCCATTCAAAGTTTACATTAAAATTTGAATCCAAAAAACTATAGATTCTTTTTTGACGGCTTGATTTATTTTTGCAATATTGATTATAAATACGGCTAATGTTCCCCTTAAATGAACGGTTCTGCTTCACAATCAAAATTTTTCTTTGTCTTCTATCTTAAAACGAACCAGCAAGCCGAACGAGTTTTGATTGCTCGTTTAAAAAAAAAAATAAAAATCCATATTTATCGAGTGCAACGAAAAATAGCAGCCCCAATAATAATTATCAGGTGATATAATATAGTGTTATAAAATCGTTTAAATTTAATTTTTTTTTAAATATGAGCGAATTAGCGAATTTTACAATTCTTGAAATTGAGAAATTCGCATGTAACATTATAAACTTCGAATACTTCTTTTGATTGTACCATAGTGATGAGGATGTATCAACAATTTGAAATGAATATTAAACAGAATAAGAAAACACATGAAACCTCTTATTTTAATTAATTATAACATCCTTCGACAGACATAAAATATTGCGTGTTAAACTGTTCGTTGGGTTGACCGCCTACAAATTGTACCGTCAAATATGGATACACATTGCAAATAAAATAAAAATAGAAGCTATGGCGGTTAGACTAGATTTCGCCCTTCTTCATAAATTGAACCTTACTTATGATGAATTGTGAAAGGTGGAGGTGGTCAGTTCAACGAACGATTCACACCGAGTCGTTTTTGCGATTTCGAAGCATATTGTTATCAATTAATCAAACAGCACTGGGAGCCGAGACGGCGGCAACTGGCTTAACCACTGCGCTGCTCTTTATTCGACGTTAAATGATGATTGAGTGTGCAAACTTAAAACATAATTGTAATTATTAGATTTTATTATGCAAATCAATGGAATCAATTCATATACATATAAACATTGGAATGTGCTTTAAGAACATTTCTTCTTACTAATTTGGTAGCCATCACCTGTTTGATAATTCGCACGGTTCGGTGCCTTGCATACTGTTTTCCTTGTCTATTTTGGTTTATTTCGTAGGGGTGAAATAATAATAACCCCCAACGTGTCTTATAAATCTTTTTTCGAAGAAGGTATGGTTTGTAGAACCGTTTAAGTTCAACGATGAATCAAGATTGATCAAAAGATCTTTGCCCGCCCAGGGCTGCACATCTCCTCTGAAAGGCCTAGTTTGTAAGTAAATATTTATTGCTTTTTTTTCTTCTCGAAGCGACCAAGCAAGTTGTTTTGATATTTTATTAGGCATAAAATAGGGTGCTTTGATTAAACTCGATTAAATTTTTACGCTTTCCACTAATAATCATTTTAGACCCTAATGCTCGTTCAGCAACCCGGTGGACGTAGCTATAAGGACAAACCATTCACCAGCCAAATTCTCAGACCACGTGTAACCGTTGGTGATTCCAACCGCAATTTTTATTGAAAAAATTAATAATCTCTGGGATAATTTCAACAGTTCTGAACTTTACCCAAAAATTCTATACAATCAGCCTCTAATGAAGAACAATCAAGTACACCAAAATATTAAAATAATGGCAAATTACTTGAAACAAATTAAATTGAATAAAAAAACTATAGTTTTTTGTATTGAGGATTTGAAAATGACCTTGAACGGTATTTTGGATTTAGCTGATGAACTGTTCAATGATTATCCTTCATTCAGTTATACTTTCACTCTGGAAAACACTTTTTTAGTTACCAGAGGAAAAAGAGGGTACTGCAAAAACCCATCCTGTGTGAAGTTACTAAAAAATACAAATTTATCGAATTGTATTGACAATGCTGATGAGCTTTTAATTTCTGCACGAAATCATGAATATATATAAATGATGAAACCAGTGCCGATTCTTCTGGTTATAAAGCACAGGATATAAGGGAAAATCGGGAATACAGTTGTATGGCTGAATTCGATGACATCGCTTGTCTAGAAAAATTTAATTAAATTCGGTGAAATGATGTCTAGTGATAATAAGTATTTCGTAGACATCCCATAAACCGGGAGTGGTCGATCCGGAGTGACAGATTCAACTTCAAGCGACCACTGCCACACGGGCCTCCCCCAATCGGCCCGCCTACCGGGATGCTGTCCCCCAGTCGCGGCGGCTACCGATGCCGATCAATTATGGAAGGACGCCCGCATGACAATTCCAGCGACGACCCCTCGGAACGGAAACCGTCATCCCAGCGCAACCAACTCAGATGACGTGCCGCCCTCCATCGTCGGAGGAACGAACGGCACGCACGGAACAAATATGGAAAAGGCCGATCCTCAAGATGATCATGCCTCACATCGTCCGACCAATCAACGAAAATTTAAGCAAACATGTTTAGCGGATAATACATAAAAAAAATTGAGGTATGGCCAACACACGACTTTCTTTTACAAACAGAGAATTTTGAGAAATTTTATTGTTTTGTATAATTTTTAAATTTTTTATTTTTTTATTTTTTTTTTAATTTTTAAATTTTTTTTTTTTTTTATTTTATTTGTTTTTAATTTTTGAAAACATTTTATTTTGAGTAGTTTTTTGTAAACTTTATATTTTTTAAGATATTTGCATAATATGTACATTTTCTCGACCAAAAGAGTGGCCACTTCCGGTTAGCCGATTTGGAGTAAAATTCACTGGGACCTCCCAATTTATCAAAAAAGCTTAAATCTGAAGTTTCAGTTCGATTGGTTAAACCATCTGGGCTGTAGAGAGGACACAAACTGACAGACAGACAGACAGACAGACACCATTTCGAAACCCACTTTTTCGAACTCAGGGGACCTCAAAACAGATAAATCTCTAAAAATCTCAAGGTACCAAATTTTCAAGATTACTATACTTTATTTTACTAGAATAGAAATAAGTAAAACCAACAAAATCATTTTATTAGAAAAAAATATTAAAAGACGTCGCTTTCTAAGGTTTAACTTCAAACTTTTGGTAGAAAACCACGTCACCCTTACACTCACCTAATTCATATTTAAGTACGTAATGTTTACTTGTTTTAACTTTTGGCGTGACAAGTGAAAACGTCTTACAAATCAGTACCTTGTTTTTAGGAAGTGAGCGACTCAAAATTTAGCTTTTGGTCGCAGACAATTAAGACGGCAGGGAAAGCCGCACCGCGAACCTACCTAAGAGAACGCTTCATATGATCAGACAATTGTGGTGTCAATTTTTATTTACCTAAAGAAACGGACGTGACGGTTAATTTACTTTGAATTAAAATAATTAATTTCTACATACATTTAAATTCAAATTATAACAAAACACTTGTTACTACAAAATTTACTTTTACTACAAAATTCAAACTATACGAAGAAAATTCTTATGAAAAAGATAGTACAGTACATATAATTTTTCACATTGAAACTGGTCCGCAAGTCTGACACTTGCATTCAATCTTAATGTGCAGGGTCTCAAGGTTCACGCAGGCAACAGAGTCAGTTATACAGCGACGAGGCTACCTTGCACTAAGCGAAACTTTTTTGCGTGACGGCGAAGGTTCTATTCTCACTCGCAATTTCTAGTGCCCTACAAGAATAAATAACCACACCTCACGGTGTGACCAGGCAAGTGGAAGTCAACGTCACCAGAGCGTTACAGCCGCGCATTTGGTGATATATATCTCGCTGAAGATTCCTTGGCCACTGAAGAGATACAGTTTATTTAAGAATTTGAAACAAAGAATGTGCACTCGCACCATGGTGGACTCCGACATACTCCTTTAATCGTTCGTAAAAGAAAGTGTGTTAGCCGCACCTCTATTTTCTTTTGTTTTTTTTGGAACCAGTTTGAATTTAATAGATTTTATGTAAACCTTATACTTTTTAATATATTTGCAAAATAAATTTTCTGGACCAAGAGAGTGGCCACTTCCGGTGAGTCGATTTGGAGTAGAATTCACTGGGACCTCGCCATTTATCAAAAAAGTTTAAATCTGAAGTTTCAGTTCGATTAGTTAACCATATGGGCTGTAGAGAGGACACAGACTGACATACTGACAGACTGACATAGAGACACCATTTCGAAACCCACTTTTTCGGACTCAGTGGACCTCAAAACAGATAAATATCTAAAAATCTCAAGGTCCAAAATTTTCATGATTACTTTATTTTACTTACGTTAGAGAAAGTATGTAATATAAAATAATAAATTTCAAAGAAGTTTGCGTAATAAGTGCCTCAAAATTCCCTGTTCGTAGGAGAAAGTGTGTTGGCCACAACTAAATTTTTTTTTTTATTGGTTTTTAATTTTACATTTTGTATTAACTAGTTTTTGGTAAACCTTATACTTTTTAAGATATTTGCAAAATAAATTGAAAAAAATGATGCTTCAAATGAAGCAAATGGAATAAATTTTTAACCAGTTTAATGGCGACGATATAATTTATAGCCAGAAATATATAAAAACTTTATTGAATTTATCGATTAATGTTCGAGCTGATCTTGAAGTCAAAGAATTATTCTTTCGCTCTAGAATATATTAAATACTTGTATAATAAATAATAGAAATCAAAAACACAAAGCAAATAAAACGATTTTATAAATAAAATGAGTCCTTTAATTTATTACTTTTGTCTGAAATATTCTACTGACTATAATTCAAAATAATTAACAATGAACCATTGTTTAAATAGTTCATACATATTTCACTCACAATCTCCGCCATATTTAAATATGTTGTTGTTGTGTCTCAAACTAGTTCAAAAGGGTGATATTCAAAATAATTTTTTAAATGCAAATATTGAGTCCACAAATTTTAGATTTCATGATACCTGGTTTACTCAGAAAACCTTTTAAATGGTCCATTAAAAAAAATAACACTAAGGAAAAAATAGCAATAATGAATCAATAAAATTAATTTATAATACAAGAAGAGATTTAAATAATTCATTATTCTCACTAAAATGTACATGTAAAATAAATTATAAACAGATTTTTATGCTAAAATAAAACATTTTTAATATAAACACCCTATTACGAAATTTTTTATTAATATTTAATTAAATTGACATAAAAAAAAAAAAAATTTATATAATCTATTATAAATAATTTTTTAGAGTATCGCGTTGCCACCATCATTTTTATTCCCTATTTATAAGTATACATTAAAAATCATGGAATTAATTTTAATAATAACAGCATTTATCAAATTTTATCAAAGTCGATTAAGAAACAGCCAAGTACCATCCTATTTGGCCATATTCCAAAAATCTAAATCGGATTTCATCAAAATTGTTTTAAAAATAATCAAGTTACCGCCAATATATGGATTTTGTGCAGAGTTTAAAATGGGATTTCATTTCGCTCTTCATTTTTTTCCAAGAGCGATAGTAAAAACTATTAAAAGGCTCTTTATAAAGAGCGATATTGTAAAAAAAATATATCGTTCTGAAGAACAGAAGCATTATGTTGATTATAAAGCTCTTGCTCTTCCACTATTGCGTTTGTGTTATCATATTTTCGCTCTTTGTTATTGAGCTATATTAAAAAAATAAATACTCTCTGCTCTGATGAATAAAAACGTCATTATTATATTGCTCTTAATCTTGTTATTAAGGCAAACGGTTACATTCAAAACCTTCTAAAATTCTTTCTTTAGAAAGCCTGATTGTTTTGTTAGCGAACAGATGCACGGGCGTTGGAAATGGCATTCTAAAATGATTTTTGGATAAAGTTCTGGAATATGGCCAAGTAGGATGTAACTTGGCTGTTCCTTAACTGATTTTAGTGAAATTTGACACGCGCAATGGAAATGGGATTCTAAAATGATTTTTGGATAAAGTTTTCGAATATGGCGAATCATTATGGAACTTGACTATTTTTTATCAGATTTTAGTGAAATTTAACATGCGCGATAGAAACGGGATTCTATAATGATTTTTAGATGAATTTCTGGAATATGGCCAACTAAGATGGACCTTGGGTATTCCTTTACCGATTTCAGAGAAATTTGACATGCGCGATGAAGTTCTGGAATATGACCAATTTTAATAGAACTTGGCTATTCCTTAACCGATTTTAGTGAAATTTGACACGTGCCATGGGTGACAGCACGCTAATGTTAGTTTAGGGTCCCGGAATTAGGAAAATCATTTTAGAATCTCATTTCCAACGTGCATGTTAAATTTCTCTAAAATCGGTTTAGGAATAGCCAAGTTCCATCCTAGTTGGCCATATTCCAGAACTTTATCCAAAAATCATTTTAGAATCCCATTTCCAACGCACATGCCAAATTTCTGTAAAATCGGTTAAGAAGTAGCGAAGTTCCATCACAATTGGCAATATTCTAGAACTTGATCCAAAAATCATTTTAGAATCCCATTTTCATCGCACATGTCAAATTTCATTAAAATATGTTAAGGAATAGCCAAGTTGTATCCCAATTGGCCATATTCCAGATCTTTATTCAAAAATCACATCACATGTCAAATTTCTCTAAAATCGGTTAAGGAATAGCCGTTCCATCCTAATTGGCCATATTGGAGAACTTCATCTAAAAATCATTTTTGAATCCCATTTGTATGGCGCATGTTAAATTTCTCTAAAATCTGTTATGAAATACCCATGTTCCATCCTAGTTGGCCACATTCCAGAAATTTAACTAAATATCGTTTATCGAACTTTCTTTATTTAATGATATTCAAAGAGCAATTCGTGTGTTACAAAAAATTTCGCTCCCTAATGTATTTTCTTCAATGTCTCTGTAGAATGGGTTGGGAGCGATATTTTTAACTTTAACACTCCCTGTTTTAAGAGCAAAATTAAAAATAAAAATTTAAATCATTTTGAAAGAGCAAAATAATTTTTTTTTTGTGTTTATCATTAGAGGGTAAGAGCGCAAAAGCAAACTGAAAAAACATTTTAAGAGGGGGGCAAGAGCAAAAATTTGTATAAACAGCTCTAAAAGAGCGAAAAATTTAAACTCTGGTTTTGTAATGATTTTTTTGTCTTGATTTTTTCGAGTTACCTCGCTAAAACATTTTCTATGTTAAAATTCAAACAAATAAGCAAATTAAAATGGTTTTAATATGTAGAAGAAAACTTATACGGAGTTAACACCGTAGATAGTATAATAGCAAAGTAGCAGAATTTAAATTTTTCGCTCTTATATCGCTCTTTTTAAAAATTTTCGCTCTTGCTCCCAAAAATATATTTTTTCACTATGCGTTTACGCTCTTACCCTCTAATGATAAACACAAAAAAGAATTATTTCGCTCTTTCAAAGTGATTTAGATTTTCACTTTTAATATTGCTTTAGAAGCTGGGAGCATAAAAGTAAAAAAATCGCTCCCAATTGAAGAAAATATATTAGGCAGCGATATTTTTTGTAACACAGGAATTGTTCTTTGGATATCATTAAATAAAGAAAGTTCAAAAAACGATATTTAAATAAATTTCTGAAATATGGCCAACTAGGATGGAACTTGGCTGTTCCTTTAGGATTCTAAAATGATTTTTGGATAAATTTCTCGCATATGGCCAATTATTATGGATCTTGGCTGTTTCTTAACCGATTTTAGAGAAATTTAACATGCGCGATGGAAACGGAATTCTACAATGGTTTTTAGATGAAGTTCTGGAATATGGCCAACTAGGAAAGAACTCGATTATTCCTTAACCGATTTTTGTCAAATTTGACATGTGCATTGGAAATGGAATTCTGGGAATATGGCCAATTATGATGGAACTTGGATATTTCTTAACCGATTCTAAAATGATTGTTAGATAAATTTCTGGAATGTGGCCAATCAGGAAGAAAATTAGCTATTCCTCATCCGACTGTGATAACATGCGCGATAGAAATTGGATTCAATAATTATTTTTAGGTGAAGTTCTGCAATATGTCTATTCCTTAACCGATTGTGATGAAATTTGAGATGTGTGTTGATTCTAAAATGATTTTTAGATGAAGTTCTGGAATATGGCCAACTAGGATGGAATTAGGCAATTTCTCAACAGATTTTAATGAAATTTGACACGCTCGATGGAAACGGGATTCTACAATTATTATTAGATGAAGTTCTGGAATATGTCCAACTAGGATGGAACTTAGTTATTCCTTAACCGATTTAAATGAAATTTGACACGCGCGATGGAAATGGGATTCTAAAATGATTTTTAGGTGAAGTTCTGAAATATGGCCAATTAGGATGGAACTTCGCTATTCCTTAAACGTGTGCGTTGGAAATAGCATTCTAAAATGATTTTCAGATGAATTTCTGGAATATGGCAAATTAGGATGGGACTTGGCTGTTTATAAACGATTGTGATGCAATTTGACTCGTGCGTTGGAAATGGGACTCTAAAATTATTGTTCTAATTCCAGGACCCTACACTAACTTTAGAAGTTTTACTCATGCTCACCCATTTTTTCTTATTTGCCTTTGATTGCGATTAAATTTCTCAGCAGATGTATAATAAATATATCAATATGAGAAACCACCACAGCTTCCAAATTTCCAAAAATATCAACAGGCCATATCATAAAAGCATATAGTATTTGAAAATCCTACTTCCAACGCACATATTGAATTGCATCACAATCGGTTGAGGAATAGCCCAAGTCCCGTCATAATTGGCCATTTCCCCAAAACTTTATCTAACCACATTTTAGAATCCCGTTTACATCGCGCATGTCAAATTTCACTCAAACCGGTTAGAGAAAGGTAGTTCCTTATTTTATGTGAAAAATTTCAAACCAAGTTTTTGTTGGTATAGAATTATTCTAGTAATAATTTTGAAATTTCTGTTTGTTTTTGTATTTAATTTTTAATGTCAATTGATAAAAGTAAAAAGAAAACTATTTTCGGTTTTTATTTTGAGCATAATTTGCATTTTAATTTTTATACCAATCACTAACTATTCTAGTGACCAAAGTAAGACGGCATTGGTTTTCTTATTTTTGCCTCACATAAATTATCGTATACACGATGTGGGTTACCATACAAATTGTATGAAAATACAATTTATTTCAAGGTTTCAATCTGTACCAATAATTAGCTAATTTGTGCTATAATTGTCATTAATGATGAGTCGATAGAGGCCTTGGCGAGTACGAAGGGCGTGGTAAGCTTCGGCTTTGGGTTTGTCATCTTGAAGATGCAAAAAAAAGTAAGTCTGGGGCTGCACCAGTAGGTTGGGAGATTCCGGATGTTATTCTGCCTATGATAGCCCGCTGTTGCTACAGAACGTGCACGAAGAGTGCATGGAAACACGATCTTTAGATTCTGATATATTCAGATCCTTGACGGCACAGTGTGGACTTCAGGACGTCTTGCTTTCGGACTTGCTTTCGGGCGTGGTATTTGACGCGATGGTAGCGGAGGCGAATGTGTAGGTTGATGTTGAGGCTGCTGCAGGTTAATTTACACCACTGTAAGGCACCCTCGGCTGCTGTGCTTCTTAAAATTTAAGCTGATGGAATTAATGTTGTCCTTGGGAACTCACACCACGTAATATGGGGAAGTACGGATACAAACGGCATAGTTGAGTTACTCCTTAATTATGTTCTTAGCACCAACCTACAAATATGTAATATTGGATGTAAGCCAATTTTTATAACTAGGAACAGACAAGAAGTACCAGATATCGCACTTGTCTCAGATTTTATTAGGGATAGTTTGGTGACTTGGAAAGTGTCTGATGACCATTGCTTTTCTGATCACTGCTACCTTCAGCATAAATTGGTTACAGAAACCAGAAATAACGCTTTTAGAAACAGGAGGAAAACCGACTGATATACCTTCAGAACTATTCCAGATAATTCATTACCAGTACCGGTTCCAAAAGCCCCTTGTATCAACACCGGAGCTGGATGGCTTAGTAGACAAAGCATAGTATAACAGAGGCAAAGTTTCTACACCATAACCCTGCCGGCATCTAGTTAAGAAATTTGAGTCTCGTTCGTTATCGGAATTAACCAGACAAATCACTCCACGAGCTAAGAATGGCCATGCACCACCACCCATAGATTCGAAAAAGAGCTATGAATCTGTCTTACTCATTAATGTTCGGACCTGGTAAGTTTCCCCGTGTTGAGTCAAATTAAGCCGGAGGCTCCACTCCTGGTAGTGCCCTTCCGTCAATTTCTTTGGTCTTCTCAGAACATATAAATACGAAATAAGAAAATCCAAAATAAGTGCCTGGAAGCTCCATTGTGGTAAAATACAGTAGTCCTCAGAGGCTGTGAGGCTACGTAAAGTACCGGCTTCAAGTCCGACCATGTTACATATATACCTGCACGGAACTTGCGCCTGAAATGCCTAGTACTACTAGCTTTCAGGCGTCGCAAGTCGAATAATAAGCAAGAGGACTATAGTACGGGAAATTAACTGCTTTAATCCTTACAAGCTGGCTGAACTTGATGGCATTATTTCTTATATAAAAAAGAAAAATTCTTTATTATTATTTATTTTTATTATTTTAATATTTTTATCTTCCTTATAGTAACAATCTGTTTTATTTTTTAAAAAAATCGATTTCGGATGCTTTCGCCTTCCTTTCTCAATTTTTAATTTAATATTATTACAAAATTATTAAAGTTAAGTCCTTATATACTATTTGTTTTTACCCCTTCCACTCTTTGTATTGTTGATTATTGCTTCGTATAACCTATTTGTTCTAGTGTTGATTTTGTCGTTTAAGATGTTACTATTGTCTTTGTGTTTGTATATCTCTAATTCTTCTAGCCGATCTAGGGTTTTTCCTTTTTTTACTTTGTGTACAATTGTTAAGTTTTTGTCATAACTAGTGTATTCGTGGTTTTCTGTTTTTAAATGATGTGCGTAATTGGATTTTATTGTTTTCTTTGTTAGGTCGCTGGTGTGTTCTTTAAATCTCGTTAAAAAGGAACGTCCCGTTTGACCCAGGTAGAATTTTTCGCAATTATCACAGGTCAATTTATATACTCCGGTGTCTATTTTTTCATTTTTGTTGTTTTGTTTAAATAATTGTTCCATTTTATTGTTGTTTTTGTATGCGGCGGTGTATCCATATTTTTTGAAATTTCTCTCGATTATTTTACTGGTTGTTTTATTATACTCTATGCTGATGTATTTGTTTTCTAATCCTTTTTCTATTTTTTGTAATGTTGTTGCTTTCTTTTGGTTGTTTGTAGCTTTGTGTTTTTCGTTGATTTTTGTTATTAATGTGGCCTGGTATCCATTTTGTGCGGCTATATATTTTATTGTGTTGAGTTCTTCTTCGTAGTCCTTTTTGTTCATGGGTATGTTGTTCAATCGTTGGATCATGTGATTGTATGCAGCCATTTTGTGTTGGTGCGGATGGTGTGAGTTGTTATGTATCGTTTGGTCCGTTTGTGTTGGTTTTCTGTATATTTTAAATGCATGTCTTAAGTTATCGTTTTTTATTGTAAGGTCAAGGAAATTTATTTGTTGGTTCGTTTCAGTTTCTAATGTGAATTTTATGGTTGGTTGTCTCGTGTTGATGTATTGATGTAATTTGTCTAACTGTCTGTTCGTGCCTCTAAAAAGTAATAATATGTCGTCGACGTATCTGTACCAGTAAACTATGTTGTTTTTGTATATGTTGTCTAAGTTGTGTATGTATTTTTTCTCAAAATTGTTTAAATATATTTCAGCTAATGTACCTGATAGTGGGCTTCCCATTGGTAAACCTACAGTCTGTTTGTAGTATTGTTTGTTGTGAGTGAAGTAGTTCTGTCTAGTTATCTCAGTGATTAAGTTTATGATTTCGTTTGTGTCTGTTGTCTTTAGTCCGTTGTTCAATAGTAGGTTTTTAGTTATTTCTATTGTTTCTTCTATTGGTATATTTGTATACATGTTTGTTATGTCGAACGATGCCAGTTTTGCGTTATGTGGTATTGTTATGTTTTTTATTTTGTTGACTAAGTTTATGTTGTTTTTCAGCGAGTTGTAGTTATCCCATTTTATATTTCGTTTTAGAATGGTGTTGATATGTTTTGCTATTCTGTATGTTGGTGCCGTTGTGAAGTTTGTTTTTTGAAAACGGCACCAACATACAGAATAGCAAAACATATCAACACCATTCTAAAACGAAATATAAAATGGGATAACTACAACTCGCTGAAAAACAACATAAACTTAGTCAACAAAATAAAAAACATAACAATACCACATAACGCAAAACTGGCATCGTTCGACATAACAAACATGTATACAAATATACCAATAGAAGAAACAATAGAAATAACTAAAAACCTACTATTGAACAACGGACTAAAGACAACAGACACAAACGAAATCATAAACTTAATCACTGAGATAACTAGACAAAACTACTTCACTCACAACAAACAATACTACAAACAGACTGTAGGTTTACCAATGGGAAGCCCACTATCAGGTACATTAGCTGAAATATATTTAAACAATTTTGAGAAAAAATACATACACAACTTAGACAACATATACAAAAACAACATAGTTTACTGGTACAGATACGTCGACGACATATTATTACTTTTTAGAGGCACGAACAGACAGTTAGACAAATTACATCAATACATCAACACGAGACAACCAACCATAAAATTCACATTAGAAACTGAAACGAACCAACAAATAAATTTCCTTGACCTTACAATAAAAAACGATAACTTAAGACATGCATTTAAAATATACAGAAAACCAACACAAACGGACCAAACGATACATAACAACTCACACCATCCGCACCAACACAAAATGGCTGCATACAATCACATGATCCAACGATTGAACAACATACCCATGAACAAAAAGGACTACGAAGAAGAACTCAACACAATAAAATATATAGCCGCACAAAATGGATACCAGGCCACATTAATAACAAAAATCAACGAAAAACACAAAGCTACAAACAACCAAAAGAAAGCAACAACATTACAAAAAATAGAAAAAGGATTAGAAAACAAATACATCAGCATAGAGTATAATAAAACAACCAGTAAAATAATCGAGAGAAATTTCAAAAAATATGGATACACCGCCGCATACAAAAACAACAATAAAATGGAACAATTATTTAAACAAAACAACAAAAATGAAAAAATAGACACCGGAGTATATAAATTGACCTGTGATAATTGCGAAAAATTCTACCTGGGTCAAACGGGACGTTCCTTTTTAACGAGATTTAAAGAACACACCAGCGACCTAACAAAGAAAACAATAAAATCCAATTACGCACATCATTTAAAAACAGAAAACCACGAATACACTAGTTATGACAAAAACTTAACAATTGTACACAAAGTAAAAAAAGGAAAAACCCTAGATCGGCTAGAAGAATTAGAGATATACAAACACAAAGACAATAGTAACATCTTAAACGACAAAATCAACACTAGAACAAATAGGTTATACGAAGCAATAATCAACAATACAAAGAGTGGAAGGGGTAAAAACAAATAGTATATAAGGACTTAACTTTAATAATTTTGTAATAATATTAAATTAAAAATTGAGAAAGGAAGGCGAAAGTATCCGAAATCGATTTTTTTAAAAAATAAAACAGATTGTTACTATAAGGAAGATAAAAATATTAAAATAATAAAAATAAATAATAATAAAGAATTTTTCTTTTTTATATAAAAAATTTTACAAAGTAACAAAAGCACACAAAATAGTGAAAAAATGGAAATCCATTCACACATTATTTCTGCCTATGTTCAGCAACTATTGACTTGGCTCTACCCTGGCTGGAAGTTATCTTCAGAGGCAGCCTGGAACTTTGCCACATTCCCAGGAAATGGAATGAAGTAAACGTAATATTTATACCTAAGGCCGGAATCAGCTCTCATTGCTATCCCAAAGACCTTAAACCTATAAGCTTATGCTCTTTTTTATTAAAAACACTGGAAATACAAAATGAAACCTCATATTAGAGCCTAATAGAGCCGGTTAGTTGGTCGAAATCTCAACACGCGTGCTTGGCTGGTCTTGCAGTAGCAGTTTTGTAGGCTTGGGCATACCGCAAGGTGGGGTGTTGTGCTCCTCTCCTAGGAACTTGGTCATTAATGATATGTTACTGAACCTGGAGCAGCAAGGCTTTAAGGTGGTTGCTATTGGTGGTAAGGGGGTTATTATTATTATTATTATTGGAGGGCCATGCGGGCGATCAGCCACTTCGCACTGCGACCTAAAAGATCTATTGTGCTGGACCCTGCTTAATTATCCATCCAGTCAATATTCAAGTTCTTAATGAACCTGACCATTATGCCTCCCGGTACATGATACATACTATCTGGGCTTATTGCTCTCTCTCCTAGATGTTTACTACAGCATGTAGTTCCGCTAGTAAGAAGGTAGCATTGGAGCCCAAGGACCTCGAGAGGGTTGTCCCACTCCCGTATATTCCTACTCCTGCCCCGTATTCCGGTTGATTTTACTCTTACGAGTTGCTGGGAATTGCAAGTCACCTGTAGGTCACCCAGCTTTACTAAAGGAAGGCTAAATAAAACTGGAGGGTGTCTGGTATCCAGAGTCCGCACATTTTGGGCTGATTAACCTATCAGCCATTCATCTTTCGGCATATGCTGTTCCACCTTAGATTAGGGTTTTTTGTCAAGGTTTTCTCCTTTAGCGCCGTACTTTAGCCTGTGCCAAATGGCCAAAAATGTGCCAAATGGCCTTAGTTACCAGTGGTTGCCATGAGGAGGCAGTACGTACACTTGCGAATTGTGAACAGGTTACCTCTTACACAATTGTACCCGTCATGCAGCTGCCTAATGACAAGACCAGAACAGCTCACGTGATGCGCACCCTACTGGAAGGTTACGGAGCTGGTAGATTAATCTACTCAACTTTGCCCCCCCCCCCCCACTCCAATAGTCGCCAAACCACGGTAAGGGGGTTAAGTATCCTTGTACCTTAAACGCTTGGCATTCTTTCTAATTAGGCCAACAGTTGAGGAGTAAATGTTAATTCACGTAAAAGTGAGGTGGTCCTCGTGATCGGTGTTCTCATTTTAAATGGTATTTGCTTAACCTTTACTGATAAAGCGAAATACCTGGAGTGAGGAGTACACCTAGGTATTCAAATGGCAGCATTCAACCCATCTCTATGTAGACCTAAAATTATGCATGACACTCATCCATTCTGAGTAACAGAGACATCCCTGGCACCACCGTCTATATGATTCCATCACCATCTTTTGAGGAAAGGTTTCATTCTGATATTCCCTCCTGAGAGGACAGGCTGAGTGAAGAGATGTTAAGCCCTGAAGTTTGAACTTCTTCGCGGATGTTTAAAAAATGGATTGTAGGGTTGGCAGTAGTGTCTTCTGTGAGAAATTGAATGAACCTCTGATTTCGTCTCCCCTACTATTGTAGCGCCTTTCAGGCTGAACTAATCGCAATAATGGAGACTGTGGATTGATGAGATATAATGTAGTATCTGTAAGGGATATTCGCATTTTTACAGAAAGTTAGGGCGCTATCAAGGCGCAACGGTCCCACTTCCTTTACGTGGGTGCCACTTGACACGCTCGTCTTAAGCTAGGCAGATCTGGGCAAAACTAGATCGGTCAAGAACAGGACAGCTGTTAACACTTCGGCGATTATTTCAGAAGTTTCGAGGATGAAGAGGAAGAAGAAACTGTACTCCACTTATTCTGCACCTTATCCGTCAGGTACATTCAATACTTCGTTGTAAGCTCTGGATGGTTCGATGGGTTGAGTTGAGGAAAATTGTATGTGGTATGGTTATGGACCATTTTTTTGGTGTCTATGCTGGCCCTTGGGACAGCCATCCTAACCTAACCTAATTTACATTGGTGAATCATTGATTAAGTAGCAGCATGGGAATAATTACCTTGGGTCAAAAACCTACCTCGTGAATCAACAATGTTGATTGTTAATTTCAAAAAAATAATAAGTTCCATTATAATATTTAAACAAGCTATGCAGGTACCACAAAAAAAATCGAATGTTAATTTTGCGAATTGTCAAAATAATACACTGTCAGATAAATTTACAATGTTAAAAACACAATTTGCTACCTGTTATATTTTTGATAGCTAGTATAACGAAATATTATTATTATACTATTATACTAAGAACGTCAGTTTTCCATCGTCATACTATGACGATGGAAAATCGGTATGAGTGCAGATAGAAAATTGGTAAAAATATTTGAAAATTGGTTTCAATGGAAATTGATGAATTGATTAATTTATGATTTCACGAAAAATGACGATGTTTATGGATAACTTCTCAATTAGCAGCAAAGATCGTGTCGTGACAAAACTGGACACTGAGGTTTCTGTTCAAATCAGTTCAAGCTGTCACAACTGGATTATCCCTTAAATGCGTGGCATTATAATAAACCATCTTGAACTTACACAAAGGTATTTTCCATAGATACTGATAAGAAATGTTGAGATTATGATTCATTTAGAACACTTCACATTACGTTTAACAGTATTTTCACGGTGAATGTGTTTGAACTTTACTTCCTCAGTAAAATTTGACTTTGAAATATTTTAGAATCTTGATAACAATTAACAAGATTATCTAACGATAACTTTTAAATGTGTGTTTTATTGTTTTTAATTTATTTAATTAATAGTGTTTTTTTAATAAAATCAACATTTTTAAATATCAGTTTCATTGTTTTTTATTTAGATATTTTTTTTGGATGTACTTTATATAAACAGCATCTAAAATAGTTCACGGTGTCTTGTTAAAGTTCGTATTTAGTAATGACGTACACGTGTACGGTACTCCACAGTAGAGATGATCGGAAGGGTTAAAAGACGAAGATAGGATTTACTGTTATTTGGGAATATCTGATCAACCTTATGAGCGAATGACAAGAAAGATCGCCCGCCGTGTTGTTTCGACCGAGTCATAGGTTTAAGGATGAGCTTAACAACTGAAACAACATGTGCTTAAATTTTTTCATTTAACCCTAATCAACATGGGTGATTTCAGTAACGTTAACACATGCGATGAGTCTCTCGGACTCATATTACATTTTTGCAGAAAAATATCACTTTACCAAAATTTCAATTTTTATTTATTCAACTTTCAATATAAAAATAATTCACAATATAAAAATTGATTAAAATTAATTATTTGTTTATGCAATTCTGGCATTTAACAACTTTTACGGAGTGTTCAACAGAGACGTTTTGTGCGCAACTGTTGCATAGCTGTTTATTCATTCTACCTATTGCTGGTGGGCACATGTAGCATCGGCGTTTTTTGGAGGTCTTGTTCTGTTGTTCGGCTGCTTGAAGATTATCCTGGCTAGCGCAAGTCGCGGATAAAACTTGCTGTATTACACCTTTCGTTAAATTCGATAGGTGCGAAATATTTCGTCTTTGAATGTTTGACAAAACCAACTCCTTTACTATTTCTAGCAGACATATTTTTCGGCGGTCATTAGGATTCAAAGTATGCCATTCGGGATATAAATTGAACCAAATAACCTTGGCTGCCACACCAATGACAACAATAATATTAAAAAATTGTGCCAGTGGCCATCGATTTGTTTTCCGTTTTGACGAAAATGAGTGACACATTTGGTCCAAAGTGTCAACTCCTCCTTTTGTTGAATTATAATGTAAATTGATATTTGATTTATTATGATTTTTAATATCTATTTGATCATTGAAATGCATCGATGATAATAAAATGACTGCTCGGTTTTTTTTTGGGACGTAACTCACCAAACTCATATTTTTTCGAAAACCAAAGACATTTGATTCGATAGGTCTTCGGCGCTGTGGTTGAAAATTTGCTGGAATGTATGTTTTATTTTTGCGCAAAGTGCCTACACATGTCAATCCCACACTTCACAATTCCTGTGCCAACTGCATGCTCGTAAAAAAATTATCGAATGTAATGTTTCTATTTGTATAATGGAATGGTGTACATTGTTGTTGAACCACTTTCGATCCAAGGTTAACTGCTCTTTCATTGCCATCTTTCCCTAAATACGGAATCCCTTTTAGTGGGTAGCTGGTACTGCTATCGACGATCCACCAGATTTTCTTCCCATATTTATCCGGTTTCGATGGGATATACTGTCTGAATGATACCTTTCCCTGAAACGGCACTAACTGTTCGTCGATCGTTAAATTTTCTCCAGGAATATAGTGCTTTAATAAATTGGTGTTAATGATAGCCCAAATATCTCTAATCGGAGTAAATGTATCCTTAATTCTTCTAGTAGATTTAGTTGCGGTGTCGTCAAATCGGATGTAATAACAAAGAAGCTCAAAACGGTTGCAGGACATGCTAGCTCTGAAAAGAGGACTTCCAAACAGCGGATGCCAAAATTCTCGCATATTTATTATTCCTTGTTTATTCAGGCCGGCGTGAATCAATAAACCGATGAAGCAACGAATCTTGATTTCATCTGTGCGTTTCCATTGTTCTGCGCTTTTTTTGTAACCATACAAATTTGTACAATTCACAATTATTTTGATAATTTCATCGCTAATAAAAAGCGAAAAGGCATCCAGTGGTAGATCAATATGTTGGCCGGGTTTAAGTTTTACTTTATTTACACCACCTCTTATAATATTGCATGCGGGTGCTCTTCCTTGTCCAAAGGGGCTTGTGTTCCAATGAATGCCATCTTTTGCCGTAAAATAAATAATTTCGTTTGGTAATTCCGCTTCATTTAACGCATTCTCTGATTCAGATAACACTTGCTTCGACAACATCTATTTCACTATCAGAATTCTCTATAGGAAGCAGAATGGTGTTCTCCTTATCGCTTTCCTGTAAAACGGCCCGTACTTCATCCTCCGTCCATACACGTCTTCTATCCGCCATTCTATACAAAATATCACTTGAAAAAACTTTAATTTTATATTATCACACTTTCACAAAACTTTACCTTTTACGAAAAATTCAACAGTTGATTTAGTAGCGGTAAAACCTATATATTCGCTCAAACACTAAAAATATAATATAAGGGGAAAAACCGATTTATTTTTTACTCACTGACTAAACGATACAAATAGTGAAAACGACCAACACAAATTGATTCAACAATTGATTTACTAGCGGTAAAATTCGCTCAAACACTAAAAATATAATATAAGGGGAAACACCGATTTATTTATTACTCACTGACTAAACGATACAAATAGTGAAAACGACCAACACAATAAAATATAGATTTTGTACTCTTGCTCGGAATACAGTATGAAAATATTCCAAATAATGATGAAAAAATGAAGTTATTTCCTTGATTTGTATCGAAAATTCATAATGAGTCTATGGGACTCATCCCATGCATATTAGTTTGTATTTAACGAACTGCGTTATTTACCGTTTTCTAAAGCAAGCTAACAAATTTTACTGTTATATTTTTAATCTTGAATAATACTTGAAAATACATACAGTATAGCTCAAAATTAATAAAAATTGATTTAGCATAGTTGTTTTTGCAGAATTTTCATCAAATGAGTCTCAGAGATTCTACCTATGGTGATTAGGGTTAAAATATATATAAATAAAAAATTGAGCAGCCAAAAGTTAGGGGATACCTAAATGTCCGAAAATACGTATATACATATATATAAATTATACATACATATATATATTAAATTAATTAAATATATGTTTATATTAATATTGTAAATTGTATGGGCTGTCGTTGTTTCCAGGTTAGTACGGGAGATACTAACTAATACCTAAAAAAAGTGGGGAAACCCAAAATAAATTTAAAGGCAACAACCAGTCGATCGACACGACTCTGTGTTGCTTTTTCCTTGTTGGTATTGTTTTTATCAAATGAAAAAACGCAATACAGAGTTCTGTCGATTGTCGATCGACTCTTGAATCATAATAGGGATGAATATTTGTCAAATAGTAATACATATATGTACATACATATGTAGGTATTTATTAACATAAACAAACTGAAGGAATACAACGTTGTAACTAACAACTGCTATTGCTCAGCATTTTTGTTGAAAACTGTCTGAACTGTAAATATTTTCGTTAAATATTTTCAAATATTTTCTTTTCCATTATTGATATTGTAGATGAAATTATTCAGTCAATTTTATAACTCTTTATATACAGAAGAAACAGAACTCTTTATAAACAGATCAGTGCTGGTATCGTAGGTCAATTTTCAATTCTACTTACTATTAAATTTAACAAATTTAATTAGATATTATTAATTAGTAACCAATGACGCACCGTTTAAACTGTAAGAAGAGAACTCGTTTTAAGTAAGCTAAACACAATTCTTTGAAAGAACATTACAAACTACAATTACAGAGAAAATGAATTATTTCCAACATCTTTAAAAGGTTTACAATGAACTATCAGATCTCCGTAATTTCTTAATAACATTGCGTAAGATTTTTTATCCTACATTTTTAATTGAAATTACAACAATGACAAATGAATTCAAAGGTTTTTCCGCAAATTTAGTATGAGCATTTACATACGATAAGCGCTTAGCATTTACCACTAAACAAACACTTATAAAATGCATCTTACCAAGAGTCAAGTTTTGTTTAAGTGCGCCGTTACGATATTTTCATTACTCTAGTACTCATATTGGTAATTTTATGCAATTATTGGTAAACGATATATGTATAAGTACAAAAATCTTTGATATACATACATACGTACCACACTGAATTACATATATATATATATACTATAATGCTTAATTATTTGTTCAGAGAAAAATTCTTTAAGTGTTCACGCACTTGAAAAATAAAATAAAATTAAAAAACAAAACAAAACGATATAACAGCACAATAAAAAATCCTGAGCAGGTATTCACGTCTTCTTTCATAAATAATTAGTTCAGATTAAATTAAATTAATAACAAAAAACCTTGAAGACATAGAGCGTAGTGTAAAAATGCTTACCTGTATAAAAGAGAGCCCAACAAAAAGTAACAACAACACACCTAATAAAAATGATAATAATAATAAATAAATTGAAACGAGTTGACGGTTGATATAATAAAAATTAGTTTGCTTCTAACATGAGACAGATATGTACATACGAGTAATATACCTTCGTGTCGTATTAATAAAAAGCTAATGTATCACATAGATTTGTCACAAACGTATTTATTAAATTGTGCTGTTCAGTCTCAGAAAAGTGTTTTTTTTTTAAATTTTTTATTTGTGATTAAACCTTATAATAATTTAGAAAAATGCCTTTAATTAGTAACGAATTAATTAACGATAATAGCATTAATGTTTTGGACAAGTTTAATGCGAAGCAAACTATTGAACGTTACATCAAGTGTACTAATAATAAAATTGAATCATTTTACGTGTGTAATTTAGATGAAATATTTTTGAAATACAAATTGTGGGTGAACAAAATACCAAGGGTGCATCCTTATTATGGTAAGATTAAAATTGATTAAACCTTGTGTTAATTTAATTTTAATGGTGCTAGAGTTAAGTTTAGTTAATTATGTATCTTTAACAATTATATGTATCTTGATTTAAAAGTACAATGTGATTGAAAAAGTGATATTTTATTTCGGTTATTTTGGATTTCAAATTGTAACATCAAATAATTCATTTAAATGATTATTAAAATACAGAAAAATGAAAAAAAAAAGAAGTTTAAATTATTATAAACAAAGTTCGACATTTTATGTAGACAAAAATCATTTTAACGATTGTAAATCGTTGTAATAGGGTCCCCTAATTCCTGACGAGTTTGCAGATCCCCCCGCTCCTACATCCTCTTAAAACTGAGGTTTATCCCAAATTTTGCTATAATTCACGTTGTCCCTAAGTTGGACTCTTCCTAACGGGAGCTATATAAAAGATCCCCTTTCCCCCATACCGGATGTAGGAGCGGTGATTGGCGAATATATCTTGAATATAACACCCTATTACGACGACTGTTAATAATCATTAAACTGAATTAATTGGTTGTGGTTTCTTAAGTGTGTGAAACAAATACAATAGCAACATACGAAGAATTAAGACAATAATGTCATTAATATTTTAATTTCAGAATTTTGTAGACAAAAAACATATTTAATTACAAAAAACCTAAAGTATTTTCTTTAGTTTTTAAACCTTATATTTCAACCTTTTGGCCCGACAGCCCCATCCTCTAAGGTACAAAACAAATTAAAATAAATTTTCAAACATTTGTTTTTTTAAAAATCAACTGTTTTTGTCGGGATTTTTGTTGTTTTTGCGATTTTTTATTTTGGGGTAACGATACCAACCAATACTTAAATATGTGTTTTCTTAAAAAAACTCAAATTAAATTATTACTTACTCCAAAGACAAAAAATTTAGAAAAAATTATTATACCGATAATAACTTTATAATTTCTCCTTAACCTTTATTTTTAACCATGTAACTTAGATAATCTAAACTAATTCAAATTAATAAATATAACAAACCGAAATCCTCGACTGAATGTTTAAGAATAACTTTTAGGGGGTAATGGACGAATAAGTGATGTTTAACCTGAAAAATTGTACACATGTAATGTGGAAGATATCTGGAATTAATTTTACAAATCAGTTATTTATTCGCGTTCTGGACTAGTGTGCATCTGAGTCTGTTAAAAAATAGTAAAGACATACAATTTTAACAACAAAATGTATAAACCTAACAAAAGCCGAGGCTAACAAAAGTCGAGGCTACAAAAATTAGGTTTAAAAATGGTTGGATTTGCGAGTTATGGGGCTTCAAAAACTCCAAATTGCCACAAATTGTGGATTTGCCTAAATTAGTTTTTGGCTTTTACTTTACTCGCTTGGGCGTAGGCACCGTTGGTACACCTGACGGGGGCCAACAAATCATTATTGTCAAAATTTCCATTTGAAAAGATCGATTTTAGTGCCATTTATTTTAAAGGTTATGGAAAAGCAAAGCGTGCCCACAAATATATTTTCTACCAAAATTGGGCCTTAAAGTAAGGCTTTTAATTAAAAAAGTAGTATTTTATAGATCGGAATCGAAATGATATATATTATTGGAACAAAATTAAATTATTCAATAAATAAAGTGTGGTTTAGGTTTTGAAATTTTGTTTATGTTCGTGGTCTTTACGACCGGTTATGCCATACCTACATTCATCCGACAGGTAAGCTATGTCTCCACGAAAAGTGACCGTTTTGTTGGGAGGTCGATTTATCGAAAAAAATGTCGATCCTTTGAATTTAAAGTGCTACTGACCAGGTGGTTTAAGTGTTGTAACTGCTGCATTTCTTCAATCCCTAATTTTACAATCAAATCTAATAATTGTCCCATTCTCCTTATAAAGCACGAAGTATTCATCCGGTTTAACTATTGTCTCCTTCCTTTTAACTTTTTTTTCAACTGGGCGAATACTCTATTCCGGAGGAATGAAGGAATATCCGATAGAGAATATAATGTCGGTTTCGGTTATGTGACGAGGAGCCTCTAAAGTTACTCAATATTGGTATTAATAGTGGTATTTTTATTTTGCGCCCAAAACCATCACATAAAAGCCTGATTTACAGAACCCTACAGAAAAATTTGATAATAGCCTCGTGTTTTTCGACAAACTTATTAGAAATACGATTGCCTCCACGATTTTCCACAGGTGCTGTATTATATTCAAAATGCCTTTTAGTTATCGCCAAAATATTTGCAAAGCTGGTTTGACATTATTCGAACCAGTTTCGAATCTCTTTTTCGCATTAGTTATTGTTTACTAAATTTTTGGGAGGCCCACCTTTACCTCGTCTTCGTTTTGATACATTTATTTCTATATGTATTAGAATGAAAGCATCTTGGGATACTTTATTTGTGCATCCATAGGATGAATCAGAAAAACTTAATGCATCAAAACTTTTTATCCGTTTCAATGGTAAACACATAAGGACCATTTTGGCATTTTTGGCAGTGATTTACGAATGTATCTAAAATAAATTTGATTTCGTTTAGATTTTAAAATGTGCTTTTTTTCTCTTTTGCCAGTTCGATCTGGCGTGCTATTCTTGAACCATTACGAAAATTTTCGTATTGCGAGTTAGTGTAAAAGTATTACGAAAATCCCAGTTTTCTTAATACTTTTACACTAACTCGCAATACGAGAATTTTCGTAATGGTTCAAGAATAGCACCCCTGTTCCCTTTGCCTATTGGTTATATTTTTTGCAAAACTACTATCACTCATTTTATCGAGTTAAACAATTAATTAAAAATGAGACTACACTTTACAAAACCTAGATTATTACTGATTATAACTGTATAATTATAGAAAATGATGAAATATTTTTTATTTTTTTGTAACGGGATAAAAATGGATAACGTGTTTTGTGATTCATAAATAAAAATGTAGAACGAAACATCATAAGGGATAAGGTTTATTATGTTGTAATTATTTCATCGATAAAGTAACGTTTTGTTTTAAATTCATTGTTGGATAAGGCAAGGGTTCGATTCCGATAACACTTTTGAAAGCATTTTTGAAAGGAATAAGACTAATTTTGTAATACATAGTGGTTTTTATATGGAGTGTTGAGTATTCAACATTCCGAATCTAACGCCATCTGTATCTCGAAAAAAAAAATTGGTATGTTTTACCTTTGACAGACATATTTTTGGAATCACAATCTTCAATGGAAGAAATTTTATGAATTTTATATAATTTCCCAGTAAATTTATTCTAATCTAATATATTTAGGTTATTGATTTTTGGTAAGAATATTTTTGTTTGGTTTTTCATTGGAAGCAAAATATGGGGATTTATACGATTGTCACCCCTTGAGCCGCATAACTGATGGCTCCAATAAGTTGAGGAACTCTGTCAGATAGAACACTATGTATGTGCTACTTTTGTGATAGTATCAATTGATTTGTAATATAAGGGAATTGAATCCAAAATCGGTTCCTGTAACTTTTTCGACCAGCTTAAAAACATCGGAAAATTAGGTAATCAAATCAGTCCCGTTGTAAATGGAGCAAATCTTTTTGAAATATGTAATTAGCGAGCTTTGTCAAAGTCTATAGCCAACACAAAAACACACGCTTTGAATTGTTCTCATACGTGTAGTATCGAGAACGTATGGCTATGGACCCGTTTTGTATAAACCACCTGCACATTGCATTGTTTCATGCCATCTGACATGAAAGGTGGGACGGCCCATGGATTCTGCACTCTCAATGGAGGTCATAGCTGTGTTCATCGTCATCACCGATCATAATCAGATGATGAAAAATCCCTTTTGCATCCCGTCCCTATCGGGATTCGAACCCGGTACCTCCCGATCCAAACACCGCAGCTTTAACCACTGAACCGATTGTTTCACAAACATATCCTAGGCCAGCTTCGTTTGCCAAATTCACGATATCACGCACAATTGGATTTATAAAAACTTCCTCATGCTGCACAATACCTCTCCATATTTTACGTCAAACAACATTTATGATCTATTTGTAACTTCTTTCCAAGATTTCCCGATGTTCTCAACAACTTTTCCAATATTGTAGGTCCTCCACCAATCCTTAACATATTCTTTATCTCGGGAATCAGTGTCATCCACTAATTGCTTAAATGTTCTAAGTAGATAATATGCTTTAAAATTAGCTATAACCCCCTGGCTGTAACAGTGATATTGTATTAGGAAACATAAAGACAATTTTCACTAGTATAGGAGCCTGAGCATCCAAATCATTTGGATGCTCAGGCTCATTATCGAGTAATAGCAATGCTCGTGTTTCCTATTTATTTTTCTCGCAATAATGCTTGACTTCAGGACAAAAAGAGTTACCAAACCAGCCCTCGAACATCGTTTTAGTTAGCCATGCTTTTTTATTACTTTTCCAGAAGATGGGTAATTTGTGTTTTTCTGCTCCTTCCATTGCCCTTGGAATTTCTGAATGATAGGCGAGGATTTGTTTTAATTTAACTCGCCAGTAGGGTTTCCACCAAATAACAACGTAAGTCTATCTTTAGCGGCCTTAAACCCTGAAGGCTGTATTTCATCTTTGCTGATAATAGATGGTTCACTTTCAAAATAAGGCGGTTTCGTCTACATTAAACACTAGTTGTGGTGGAAAATTTTCCTTTTCGATTATTTCCTTAAATTTCTATGAAAATTCATTAGCTGCTTGTGAATCAGCCGATGTACTTTCACCAGTAATTTGAAGGTTGTGGAGATTAGAACGGTGCTTAAACCGGTGAAACCACCATTACTAGCAGTAAGTGATCCTTCTGTTAAAGTTTCGCATTCATTTTTTATTTTTTTGTAAATATTTCTTGTCTTTGCCATAAATACTTATTAACTGACTAACTGGAATATTTCGTACATTTTGCTGAAAGTTTCATTTTTTGACTACTTCCGATTTTGTTTTACCCCGATTCTACTTTCCTAATTATGTATTTTTAGTTTGGAGGATATTTAACAAAATTTAAAATTGTGATTTGCCGAAAAATTTACAATTGTTATTAAATACATAACACTAAATATATTTAATATATTTACTCTAGTGGTAAACACTATACCTACGTGAAGAAGATAATTTTTCTATTTCTACTTGTAGGTGGAACGAAATTGTGTGGCATTGTTGTTGTAAAAATGCCAAAGTAACACTACAATTTATTCAATCGCTTTGAACCAATATTCTAGTTAACTATGGTAATCCTGGAATTCCAATAATTTCACAATACAAAAAGAAAATTCAATAGTTTATTTTTGGTGTTTTACCACTTTTACTCATTTATTTATGTTGATAAAGTTTCAAATTTAAAACTAAATTAAATACATAATGTCAAGCAAAAAAAACGATGCTGCCTCATCTAAAAATAAAAGGAAGTGTATACCACTGCGACTAAAAGGTACTCCAAACAGATAAGCGGCGCTCTATGCCCGATTTCGCTTCTCTTCGTCTTTATTATTTTTTGCAACCACAAAGGCGCCGCTAATTTGAAATTTACTCGGGGCTACGCACCATACATCTAACAGGGACAAACAAATTATTATCAAAATTTCCATATTAAAAGATCGATTTTAGTGCTATTTATTTTAAAGGGCATAAGCGTTTTTTAACAAAACTGGAGCTTAAAGTATAATTTTTAATTTAAAAAAGTAGCATTTTAAAGATCGGGATCGAAATGTATATATGGGACGTTTCACGTAAACCGAGCCACCTTTATGCCCAAAATTTAGAGTATTCAAAATATATCTTATGGACACCAATATTTTCGTTGAAAAGTCTTTTTTTGAATGCCGAGTGCCGTTTTGGAAAACAACTAAGATGTCAGCTCAATAAGGCGGCAACAATCTATAAAAGTTAGTTATACTTTTATTAAATTAAAAGGAAACAATATATGTATTTATTCTTTATTTATTAAACAAATTTAATTTTTTAATAATAAATAATTAATAATAATTTTAAATAATAAATAATCGATCTTTTCCTAAAATTGGTTTGTTTATCGAGAATTTTGACGTTATCTAAATCGATTGAATGATTTGAATTTTTCAGATGCCGTGTAAGTGCGCTAATATTTGAATTTAGATCTTTGTTGGTGTCATATCTGTGTTGATAAATTCTTTTTTCCAAAAATTGTTTTGTCTGACCAGTATACGTAGCGTTGCAACTACAACGAACTTGGTAAACCACATTTGATTGTTTTTTTAAAGGTGTCTTTAATTTTGGAAAAAATGTTTCCATTTAGACTTATTGCTGCACATCCCCCAATTTTGAAATTATAATTTTGGAACAGACGTTTTATTTTTTCATAAAGGTTTTTTATACATATATGGAATGGCCAAAAAGTTTGTGATTTCATTTTCTGGTCTAGATATCGTATTTCTATGAAAACTTCTTGTTTTCCAAATTACATTTTTTATTAATTTTTCGGGATATTGGTTAAGCACTAATGTATCTTTAAGAATTTTTAAATTTTGTTTGTGAAATTTAGTATCGGAAAGCTTTATAATTTTTTGGGTTAAAATTTGTATAGTGTTAATTTTATAAGTGATGGGGAGCCAAGAATGAAAATTTATATATCTGCCTGACCAGGTATCTTTATGATACAAATTACAAGAAATTTTGCCATTTGGTTCGTGAATTAACAAAATGTCCAAAAAAGCAATTTTGTTATCCATTTCTTTTTCTAAAGTAAATTTTATTCTATTATTTGCTGAATTAAACGCTTCTAAAAAATAATCGATTTTATCTATCGGTACCACAGTAATTATGTCGTCCACATATCTAAAGTAGAATAAAGGTTGAAAGTCTAAAGAGTTTAACACTGAATTTTCTAAATTTTCCATTACTAAATTTGCTAATATGGGACTTAGGGGAGAACCCATAGGGGAGCCAAAAGTTTGTTTATAAATTTTATTATCAAATGAAAATTCCGAATTGTTTAAAACGATATCTAAAGCAGTAAAAAATTGAATTTTTGTTAATTTTGATTTAGAATTTTTCTTTATATTTCTCCAATTTTGACTGATAATATTTCGTACAATTTGGCTATCAACATTTGTAAATAAAGATTTAACATCTAAGGAAATTAGCATGGAATTTGGCGGGATCGTAACGTTTCGAAAAAATTGTCTAGGCTTTGCGTTTCCATGAAAAATCGGTTTTTAGTAACAAATGTTTGATTGTTTTATGTCGAACTTTTATATAAAAAGGAACTCATTTTGAAAATAATTTCATTATGCTTTTGATAATGACCCGAATTGGGATTGAAAGTTCAAGTTTAAATCTACAAAAATAAAGAGCCCTATACCAAAAAAAATAATAATTTGTTTAAATATAAAGAATTGGCTCATTATAAATAAAAATAATTTAATCTTTATATTATTTTTATTTTATTCTTTATTTTATATTTTGACACAAGTTTTTTATTTTATTTTTAAATCACCATTTTTATTAATTTGTACCACCGCGCGATGTGGGCGACATGTCACCGCATTGAAGATCGAGACGAGAGCAGACTGAAAACTGAAGTAAAATGTTAATTTATTTTATTTTGTGTTTGTGACTCCAAATGGAAGAGACAAAGTTCTATTGTGTTGTGTACATGTGTGTATTCCCAAATGGTGATAATGTTGAGCGGCATGAAACGTTGTGTTGGTATTTGGGTTAATACAATGTGACGGGAAACGCGTGAGCGAGCCGCTTCAAATCTATATAATCGTTGGTGCGTCTGTTAGTGATCGTGTAACTTCTGAACGGCTTGACTCCTTTCCGATTGAGGTCATATTCATATAATATCTTTATCATTCGAGACGATGATTCTTAGCTATGCTAGGATCCGATAAGTGGCGCTGTAGTAAAGTTATTAATAAATTCGAAATTTATGAACCAAAATGTATCATTCACAATATATGTTGGTGTAGTGCCAAAGCAAAAGGAAAATCACAAAACTTGGATCCGATAGGTGGCGCTATTTTTTTGAAGAATTGAATTTTCACATATGACCATCATTTCTCTTTGGATTTCGACATCAACATTTTCAACATCAACATTTTCATTATTTATTGTTAAAAAAAAATTGAATTTTATATAAGTTATTAAAAAAACCAAATGATATTATAATCAAAATAAAGATAAATGGTTTAAATAAATATCTTGAATAATGGAAAGTCACACTGCGATGTGCCTATATGCACGCAATCGTTCAATATATGGTATGCCGGAATTTTAATCTAACCTCAATCATCAATCATTTAATAAAATAAAAATGTATCATTTTCAGATAATTAAAGTATCCATTTGTGAAATTTAAAATATTTTGCAAAAACAAGTGTGAAACGGTTTGCCGAATATTAAACAACGAATATTGAAGTTTGTTCAATATATTAATTAAAGATATTAAATAAAAATGTAGATTTTTAGTGTTAATTTATTCTTAAATTACGCATTTTTTCTATTTTATTCTCGTTCAATTCTTATAACAATAAAGAATGAATTACCTAAATGTAAAACATTTAAAAAGTTAAACCCATTTACCGAATTCAGCGGATTTACTCGAGAATTCGAACACAGCTGCCTGCAGGTGTGTGTGTGTGTGTGTGCAATTTATCATTGCGTTTTCAAGGTAACTCGAAAGAATTGATTCAAAAGAATTATTTGAAAAACTATGTACTTATTTTTTTATATAACTATGAAATTGGAGTTGTTTGACAGAAATGGAATTTTAACATGGGAGCATATTGCGCAACGTTGCGTCGACTAATAGGACGCTAGCCTCTTCTCGTAATTAGCAACAACAAAAACATTAAAAAACATTTTCGAGCAAGATTTGAAAAACAATGTATCGATGACTGTGGAGTTATAGTTTATCGATTATAAGAGAACAAAAAGTTTTCATTTGTATTTTCTTAGGGCAAAAGTCGTAGTATTTTGTACCTTCTACAATTGCCAAATTACATTTAATCTTCTTGTTATATTCCAAAAAGTGTATAAGAAAAATAGGATATCCGTTATTTCCTCGTATAAAAATGGGATTGAACTACCAAAAAAAGTTTTATTCAATAGTGTATGTAATTGTGTAGTAAACAATTTGTTTTAGCGAAAAAAAGAAAAAAAGACACTTGTTTGTTTGTTTGTTTGTTTGTTTCTTAATTTATTTTTTACCGTCCTACCTTACGCCTGGAGTAGCCAAATCGAGGACGGGCGGCTACAGATCCGTCTTTGAAAACCACCTGCACATTGCATTGCTTCATGCCAACCCGTAGTGCTGACATGAAAGGTGGGTCGGCCCATGGATTCTGCACTCTCAACAGGGGGTCATAGATGTGTTCATCTTCATCACCGATCGCAATCAGATGATGAAAAATCCCTTTTGCATCCCGCCCCTATAGGGATTCGAACCCGGTACCTCCCGATCCAACCGCCGCAGCTTTAACCACTGCGCCGTTTGCTCGGTAAAAAGACACTTTTTTCATAAAAGACACTTTTTTCATAACAGTTGCAACATGTTGCACCCAAATTTATAAAAACCTATTTTCTGCTATTATTTCTTCGAAAACTAGGTTCAGTTTTCAAACAATCCATAAGTTTGTGTGAATTTGTTTTGAAATCAATCGTGTTTTCATTGAAATAATAGCAGAACAGAAGAAAAGACAAATATAAGATTTACATTGAATCTGGGCCATTACTGCTAATTATTACATTACCTTGGCAAATACTTTATTTTATCATATGGTATCAAATCAACCTTCATTTTACAAAGCCATAATGTAGCTTTTATAATGAAGTAAAAACGAGGATAACCTTATCATTTAAAGCCTTCAAAAATATTTCTTTTTCTTTTAACACTTAACGCCGCCAGCTATTTCACTAGAAACATTACCTAAACTGCCTGCAAAACGACAAGTTTTATTGTTCAACTCTTTCGAACGCCATTTAAAATTAACTTACTTTCAAAAATAAAGTATCTAGCACACCTGTGCACAATAAAAACTGAAATTTAATATATGGCAGTGCTCATATACATAACTTAAATATGAAAATAAATACATACGTACATAAGAGAACGACACTTTAAGGCGGGCCCGGCGGGTTAAGTGTTAAGATACATTTTTAAATGAAAACGTCACAAATTTTTAATTTTGATCCATTGGTGTTATCATAAATATTTAAATTTCAACATATTTAGACTTTTTTTTACAAAATAGTTTTCTTTTTCTAACAGTAATAGGGACGTTAATTTAAACTAAAATTTATAAATTTATAAAAATTTTCAAAATTTATAACAGTATTCTGGACAATTGAAATAAAATAGAATAATGTACATATTTCATCTCAATGTTGATATAATGAACTACATATAAGTTATCTCATACAATAAGACCGTATATTTTCAAATTGGTGTTTAAAATATGTGAATTAATAAAAACTGTACATCATATAATAATAATACGCGCATAGTGAAAATATTGTACATTACTAATATTGTGTCAAAACGAATACTGAACCGCTTATTGGCAAACTTTGATGAACTAAAGTTATTGGTGAAAAATATTCCTCTCCATGTAATTGCTATTTCTGAGTCATGGCTGAGTCCAAACATTCGAGCCTACATTTTCAGTTGAATTATTTTACACTATTCTGTAAAGACCGCAAAGGTCGGCGTGGTGGTGGTGTTGCGATTTATGTCAAAAAGCTTCTGAGCCCTAAAATAATTTATTCCAATACGTAATGCTCCATTTGACATCTTGTTTATTGAAATAGTTAATCATAATAATAAAAAAATTGCTATAGGTGTGATTTACAATCCAATACGTCCACTTCAACCAAAGCAAATTGAAGAACTGGCAATCGTTGTAGGCGATATTATGGTTAAGTACAGTGAATTTATCGTGGTCGGGGATTTCAATGTTGATGTTCTTGTTTCGACACCGGCGACTACTAAATTAAAATCACTGATGTCATCCTTTGGCTTCAACTTAATATCTAAGAAGCCTACCAACTTCATACTCAATTCCGTCACCTGAATAGACGTAGCGTTTCCCAATCACCTAGTAACTTCAAAACCTTGACACAAATTTCAATGGCGGATATTGTTACTACTCCGTATGTGCGTTTCCTATTTATGGTACGAGCAATATTAAACAATACAGTAACGTGAAAGATTTTAGGAATGTTGATAGCGCGAGCCATTAATTAAAGCTGCTAAGTCCTTGTGCTGGTCACGCGTGTATTGTGTGTTTGACTTAACTGAACAACTTTCAGTTTTAAATTCCTTCGTGAATGGGCTTTTTGAGGCATATGTACCACACTAAAAGATTATAGTTACACGGAAAGAATGTAAGATCATCTATTCTCAAGTTCCGGAATAATCGTGATTTTTTGTATGTGAATTGGAAGTTGCGTCAAACTGAATCTAATCGACTATAGTATGTCAGAGCAAAACACACAGTTAATAGTATGATTTAGGCTGCTAAACGCAAATTTTCAATGATAAATTCAATTGCCAAGTACCAAGTAAATTATTCTGTAAAAATTATAAGACTTACATAAATGAACCCACCAGCTGTGGCAAAATGAGAAATCAATTCCTGTGAGTTTAATGGGCGTTTCGATTCGGTTTTCGTCGACGATGATGAAAATTTTAATTTTAATACATTGCAATATAGTACGGATCATAACACTTTTTATTTTCGTAATGTTTCTGAAGTGAAAATTCTCATACAATTGCTCAGTATAAAATCACTTGCTGTTTCAGCTGGTGGCATAGCGCTAAGGTTCATTAAGCTAATACTTCCGATCTTACTGCCTCACATAATGCACTTAGTGAACTCTGGTTTAACTAAATCTTAATTCCCTAATGCATGGAAAATTGCCTTTATCATACCGATTCCTAAAATACGTTCTCCGGCTACTAAAAATGATTTTCGTCTGATTAGTATACTACCGACTTTCTCTAAAATTTTTGACAAGGTCATTCAATTACAGATTAACATTTATGTGACAGTTCATAACCTACTAAATACTCACCAGTTGGGTTTTCGAGCAAACCACAGCACTACTATCGCACTGCTAAAAATTGTCGATGATATTACCTCTAACATTGAAGTTTGGAAGAGTTACCATTTTAATTCTTTTAAACTTTTCTAAAGCATTTGACAAGGTTGATGATTCAATGTTAATATCTAAATTATGTTGTGAATTTAGTTTTCCCAGAAGTGCTTGTCACCTTATACTTTCCTATTTGCATTTGCAGTGTTAATCGGTGAAACGTTATGAATCTGGTGTTCCTCTCAAGCCTCTATCTTGGGGCCTATCTTATTCTCGCTCTATATAAACCAAATATATGAATCCGTTCAGGGTACGGATTCTAAGTAAATTGTGGGATATAGCTATTAAATATTGTGCACCTGTTTTTTGAATGTTTCAAAAAATTATTTAAAAAGATAAATGTTGCGTTCAACTTCTGTGCTAGATATATATTCTCGAAAAGAAGAAGTGATCCCTGATCCCCTTTCTCTATTACCTAACCAAATTTTTAATTTGATTTGAGAAGATATTTTTAACTAGTGGCGTTAACTTTTTTATTCAATTTGATACATAAGAAAGCACCCTTATATTTATTTGAAAAACTGGTGAGTACATTTAAAGCACTATACTTAAATAGCATCAGTGACACATAAATTTTAAATTTTAGTTTAAATAAGTGTAGTTGTTGGGGTGCGCCAATAGCACGGTGGCCCTAGGCATTGATTACAAATTGTTTGTAATTGCCAGCACCATTGAATTTGTTTTTTTTCGAATTTTTTTGTTGTTGTCGAACGTATGTTGCTAACTAGAGACGCGTTAATTTTTGATTGTATTCTGTTAGTATATAAATAGATTTTTCTTATTTGGTAAATGACAGTAAGTGCTGCCAACATAATGCAGTGCGGGCGCGTTCCATAATATGTATGTGGGAGCGTTCCCTAATGGCTGACATTGTATGTTGATAAATATGTATTTCTGCATGAATTGTTTTGTTAATGTACTCTGGCGGTGATTGAATTTATGAAATTATAAATGAGTGAACCGCTACAGGACTCCTCCGCAAGTGATTTTCCCCTTGTTAGAGTATACTTGAATGAGTAGTAGGAAAACGGACTGGTTTGTGTGAGAGAATTCCGTGTACTGGCTGATCTTTACCATTAAGCGATACGATGAAATGCTTGCGAAGACGCCATATAACTTTATACGTACCTTCATAGGGAGGAGATAATCCCGTGCGTACTTTGTCTGTTCTGATGAAAACAAAATCGCAATTGTTAAGTGATTTCGGAACAAAAACGTTATCTTGTTTGGTTTGACGAGTTGAGTTTGGTACGAGGTTTTGCATGGTTGGTCGCAGTTGGTCGGCGACTGTGTCGCTAGTTGTGGAGTTCCAAATGTGGAAGAGGATTCTCGACAAAGAACTCACCGGGCAGTTTGATGGTTTGGCCGCAAACCATTTCGGCTGGTGAGCACCTAAGATCTTCTTTCATCAATGCTTGGATTCCAAGTAGAACGATTGGTATTTCCGAACTCCAGTGCATTGTATTGCTTCTGGCTATGAGAGCGGCTTTGAGTTACCGATGGGAGCGTTCGACCATGATATTGGCTTGTGGATGATAAGCCGCTATACGTATACGATGAGATCAGAGGAGTTTTGCTAACTCTGTGAAAAGTTTTGACTCGAATTGCAGTCCCTGATCAGTTGTAATCTGTAGGGGCACGCCGAATCGTGATACGTAATTGTTGACGAATGTGGTGGCAATGGTTGCAGCTGACATGTTTGCCATGCAGTATGCTTTAGGCCAGCGAGTGAAGCGATCGACACAGGTGAGCAAATATGTATGTATATCCATTACACGGAGGAAGTGGTCCTACGATGTCTAAATGAATAGATAGTTTGAATGGATCAGGTGGACATTCGAATTGTCCAGGGGATGATTTTGTGTGTCTCTGAACTTTGGCACGTTAACAGGACAGGCAAGACTGAGCCCATTGGTCTATGTCTTTGTTTATAATGGGCCAAAAATAACGAGCAGTGATCAATTTACGGGTTGCACAGACTTCAGGATGCGAAATGTTATGCAGTGTGTCGAGGATGTTTCGAAGTAGTGGTTCTGCCATATATGGACGGTTGTTCCCAGTGGATAGTTCAAAAAGCTCTAGTTTCATTGATGAACTAGTGTCACATTCGGAACCAGAAAATAAATTCTGAAGTTGTAGATCAGCTTTTTGTGTGGTTGCAATTTTTTGTAGGTCGATGTGTATCTCGACTGTGTCCCTAATGGCGTTAATTCGTTCTTCCGATGGAAGAATACCATTAGCGGTGATTTTGTGGCTGAGGAAATCAAACTGCGTTATTTTGTGGAAAAATTGTTCCAGATGCTTTTTGTGATGCTCCTCAGTTTGTGAAGCAACAAGAATATCGTCAATGTAGACGAAAACGCTGAAATGTTTGCGCTGATAAAACGCTCAAATGTTTGCGCGGCATTGCGAAGACCGAAAGGCATTCGAACGAATTCGAAGAGGCCAAATAGTGTTGTGATCGCCGTTTTATGAACGTCTTCAGGTGCGAAGGGAATTAAGTGGTAAGCTCTGATCAGATCAATTTTGGAGAATATTTTGCATTCATGAGAGTCCATGGAGGCATTTTGAATGTGGAGTTTCGGGTACCGGTCAGGTGTTGGAACCATACGTAGCCTCCGATAATCCCTACACGGTCTCCAATCTTCATCTTTTTCCTCATATGTGTAGGGGACAAGGGACGAAAGATGCAGATGGCCTGCAAATTCCTAATTCCACTATGTGCTGGAAAACACTTTGTGTTGAAGATCGCCTGGTTTGTGATCGGCTCCTGTTGGTGTTGAGCAGATTGTTTATTTTAGACTCGAGCCGGTGGATTTAGTCATCGAGTGTTTGCGAACTAGTGGTGGGATATTGTTCGAATCGACCCGACGGACTTCATACCGATGAGCTAGTTGGCATGAAAGCCAAAATTTGCTGCTTAGGCCCGATTGCCTCGTACATTTCTTCGTACAAGGGGGGTGGTATCTTGTTGCACCACCATTGCGATCCTGATGATCTCAGGCAATCTTCTGATCCATAATTTTTTAATAATACTTTCAGTGAATTGTTTTCTGGCACGTGTTCTAATTTGTCTGAGTGTTTCAGACGGGCTTCGATCTCCCATGTCTTAACTCATCAGGAGCGATTCTAGTTTTCGCTCATCCGATGCTCATATTCGTTCTATCAAAATTTTTTTAATTGTCAAGTGCATATTCGTTGTGGGTGGATCAACGAGGATGTCAGTGATTGCATCGCTCGTAGTTGTGGAGAGACAAGACAAGACGTGCGCAAATTTAACTTTGTCGCTTTTTATGTTTTTATAGAAGGGCTGGAGTTTGATCATCATGAACGCATCTGGTGGACCAACACGTTCCGTCTCTTGCATGTTTTCGTCTTGCTCACCACCGCCGGTCTTTGCTTCTTCTGTGTTTTTTTTTTCTTTTTAAGAAAAAAAAAATTAAATACTTCCAAGTAAATTCAATAATTTGGGAGTAAAACGGAAAAATAATGAGGAACGGTTACCTGGTATTGACAGAACGATTATATAATCTTTTGTGTGCGAGACAATAGTGCGCCAATAGCACGGTGGCCCTAGGAGTTGATTACAAATTGTTTGTAATTGTCAGCACCATTGAATGTTCTCAATAAAAAATAACTACACCCACAAATTGTATGGCGGCCGCACCATAAAAGTTAAGCAATGTGACCATAGTATATTCACAGATTTTTAAGACGCGAAAAATATTTGATTAATTTCCACCACGTCTAAGTAAAGAAAAATGCATATCGGATATGCGTATGATAATGATGAATTTAATTTTAATAATAAAAATTGAAATTTATTTATTTATGTATCTTTTACTATTAAAAATTTTTAAAAAATTTTTTGAAGCGGAGTGACGTAAGTGATCTTTTTACAATTAATATTATTTTGTACAATTGCAAAACACCAACAGTTTTCACTTACTTAAAAATAAAAAAAAAACAAAATTTTTATTTTTGAATTTATTTATTTTTATTCATTTAAATTTACGACTAGTTTCGATCTTGTAAAGATCATCTACGGTAATTTTTGCAATTAAAAGACTAAAGTAGAAACAACCTTTATATATAGAAAAATTTTGTTTAACAGGTTATACAAAAAAAAAAAAAAAAAAAAAAGGAGGCGGAAAAACCCACAAATTTAATAAAAATAAAAAGTGTTGGGCTTATTATGGTTAATTTAAAAGGTTATTTTAAATAAGGGGGTGTTATTTTTTTTTTTTTTCTATGCGCTATGCTGTTTTGGGATGCAAAAATTAACTCCCCCTTATTTAAAATAACCTTTTAAAAATAACGATAACAAGCGCAACACATTTTATTTTTATTAAATTTGTGGGTTTGTGCGCCTTTTTTTTTTTTTTTATTTTTTATTTTTATAACCTGGTACACAAAATTTTTGTATATGTAGGGTTGTTTTTACTTTGGTTTTTTAGTTGCAAAAATTACCTGTAGATAATCTTTACAAGATCGAAACTACTGGTAATTTTAAATGAATAAAAATAAATAAATTCAAAAATAAAAATTTTGTTTTTTTACCACGCTTATATTAGCTCACTCTGTGTGTCTGTTTGTATCGTCAAATTTTGTAATCAATTTTTCAACCACTTGCGATAGTCCAATTGGGCTGAAATTTTGCATGCAGGCTTAACTCCGACGACAATACAAGATTCTAACATTTTTGGACATTAAATTTTTTTTAAATGACAGTACTCTTCTCAAACTCAATTTTCTTTTTAAGTTTTCGATGCATACAAAATAAGAATAGATTTCCATATACATGTGTACCCATGCGCATATACATATACATATGTACAAATATATGTACATATTGATTATACACATTTGTATACGTAGCCGTCCGCGGATTTGTACGTATATGTACATACCGTTACGTTAAAGTACAACTACACAGATCTACATACACTTGGGAGTTTTTTTCTCGTGTGTGTATTCCTTTATCATGGCTTGTGTATTTATACTTTTACTCTTCTTTTTAAAAATAGAAAATAAAATATATTTAAAAAAAACTTTTTAAAAAACCACGCTTATATTTAAAGGCTCTAAAAAGTAGATAATAAAAGGCTTTGAAAAGTAGAAAATAAAATTATTCTTCCTCACTCCTATCAAGGTATATTTATAACAAGTAGAAATTTAAAATTAATATGACTAAAAATATAAGCGTAGGGCGGTCCTTCTGAATGTATATACTATCTCTCAATATATCATTTTTACGTTAATACTGAAATGCTCCAGCAAAAAATCTATTCTTAGGATACATCAGAATAGACTGTTCCATTAGTGTTACTAAAAGACTTTACTTCATGTGTCTAGTTGTCTTAAATTACTAATGCCGTAAAGGAGCGCCCCACGCTTATATTTTTAGTCATATTAATTTTAAATTTCTACTTGTTATAAATATACCTTGATAGGAGTAAGGAAGACAAATTTTATTTTCTACTTTTCAAAGCCTTTTATTATCTACTTTTTAGAGCCTTTAAATATAAGCGTGGTTTTTTAAAAAGTTTTTTTAAAATATTTGTTATTTATTTTTAAGTAAGTGAAAACTGTTGGTGTTTTATAATTGTACAAAATAATATTAATTGTGATACTTTTACTTTTATTAATTTCTTTTTTTTTTGTTCATATTCTTCGTTTTATTTTTAATTTTTATATTTAATATCGAATATTTTTGCTATACAAATTGCACATGAGAAGATATTTATGTAAATTGTAAAAAGACAGTGCCTTATTTGTGTAATAAAATACCTACTGTTAATAAAAAATAAAACAAAAAAACAAACAAAACCGTGTGATGACTAAGCTAAAAAACTCCACACAGATTGTAGCACAAGTTTGACAAATCGAACCAAACGTATTGGCGGGGAAAATTACAAGTTCCAAAATGCCTTCACAAAAAAAATTTCATAACTTGTGAAAATGTTGTGATCAAATAATTTTTTTCGTATTTTTCTGTGAACAACTATACATATATACACATCGCCAACATGCATGCGTTATTAAAAACAAAAATTCGAAACATATATTTTAGAAATTATTTAATTTTAATATTTCAGCAAGTAGGTAATATTTATTTAACACCAATCTAGTCTTTTAGTGTGTTGTTGCTTGTTGTAAAAGATTTGTAGGAAACTTGTATATAGCATTTTCGTAACATTCGTGTTTTTCTCATTGTAAAACTTGAAGCTAGAAAACATTATTTAAATTTTAAACTAAGGATTCATTTTCTAAGAGAAACAGTAAAAAGTTGTACCACTAAAAAATCTTGCTAAAAATGATGACGTATGATTAATAGCTCTATTCTTGAGAAGGGCCTGATATTTTACAACTAGACGATCGAATATTCGGGTTATGAGAATTTTTTGATTGTTGTATGTATAAGAGATAGACTACATCCAGCCACACATTAAGGCTTTAGCAGACAAAATTTTTTGAAAATTAGTTTGGTTTCACATCGAGCGGACTTTATCAAATTTTGTTTCAATTTTATTTGATAGCAACTAAATAGTGTTAATTTGATTTGCTGTTGCAGATCTTTAATTTTATACCATTTACTTTTTTTGGACATAGGCTACGTCTATACATGTACGTAAAGTAGTTGAATAGTAGGATGGACATTTCGAACTTTGCGATGAAACGCAAAAAATATACGGCAAAATCCGTTGTAAGTAGACTCACAATGATGGTAATTATTATATTATTATAGAGCAAAAAGACCAGACCAATAATGTGTAACAAAGTCGAGCGCTGTGTTCTGGCCGCCATTTTACCTTAATAACATGCTGATTTTGCAATCGGTACGGATATTAGAGATGTTGGTCTTAATCTAATGACTAACTTAATGTAAAAACAAAGTGCTCCGGTTTAAGGGGAAAGTACAAATTTAAAAAGAAAATGTAAAAATTTGTAAATTTTTCAAAGCGCCTCATAATTCAAGAGTTTAACGCAAGCAAAGGGGAACTAATATCGTAGGAAAAACGGGCACCTCAAGACAATTCAAATAGACACAAAACCATCGATGCATGTAATTATGTATCCTTTCAATAAGCTATAGATTTGTCGTTAGTATTGTATTTGTTTGAGAAAAGAAATCGTTTTGCCGAGTTGCGACGGTCGTTTTAAATGAATAGTTCTCTGAGATATAAACGATCGAGGTCGAAAAATAATGTAAAACGTTCCGGGGTAAGGGAATCCGCAGTTTTGAAATGTAGAGTTGTGAACTTTCCAAAATTACTCGAAATTCAACTGTTTCGAAGATTAGAAGCGAGCACAATTGGAGACAAGTGCACCGAAGATGGTTCCTAAACAATATGTTTCCTTGTCAGGAAGTAAAAAAGAACTGGTTTATTTAAATATAGATAAATGTGTCTCCACCCAGTCATTTTTTACATCTTGACATGAAAACATATTATTAGTTATTTATTAAATTTTTAATTTGTTTGGCATAATGTTTTATTACATAGCTATTATTTAAGAATTTTTCTGACGATGTGTCATACACAATAACACCACATTAATTTTGGATCCGAACACAACAATCAACAAGCATAATAAATTATTACAGATCAACAAAAACAGAAGTTTAATTTAAAAAAAATTATAAAACAAAAACCTCTAAGTCCATTTACTAAAAGCACGGCTGAACACCACCAACCCAAACCCTCTTCTACCTCATTTTAACAAATCTCGCATAATATAATACATTAGCTTCTCATCAATAAAATTCTACCCAGCGGACATCCACCGATCATTACGATACACTGCACGCACCCGTTAATATAATCAAATGAGCTCAACCGCACTGCAACCAATCACGAAAATTCATCAAATTCGCTTTATTAAATCGTAGTGTGTCAATGGTACAACTCTCTAAGCTTTAAGCATAATGTTCCGGTGGAAATTCGAAAAATTAAGTTGACTGATAAAATCGAACCAAACATCGGGTTCAAAGTATGTATCAGGTTCTTGACTAAAAAGCATCGATTTAAGGTCGATTTATATTATCAGTTCCTTTCAGTTCCTACTCGTATCGTGTCAGACAAAAAAACATTGTTACATATATTTTCTATAGGAGTATTTATATTATCCTTTCCTATCCGTTCCTACTCGTACCGACACAGACACATATTGTTGAAAAGAATGTTTTGTCTGATATCTGAAGGCGAAAAAATACGAAAGAATAGCGAAACAAACAAAAATTGTAAATTGCTACTAAAACATTTTTGTATTTTTGTGTGTTATCTTTACTCTCTATGTAACCCAAATATACGAATATATAATGATAATCATACGAAGAAAATGCCTGAATTGAAAGGTATGGATAGTATAAATTGATGATGTCTGACACGATACGAGTAGGAACTGAAAGGAACTGATAATATAAATCCACCTTTATACTGGTTTCATACCCAAAAGTATCAATTAAAACGCTCACCACCGAATACTAAAAACACAATCCATATGCAATGAAGAAAATTAAATCCCTTCAACGCCGCCCCAAACCACTTGCTATTTCACAATACAAAAGTAAAGAAAACTTCCAACGAGACATGACCGGTTACTACATCGTACACTCCATTTTCTCTTCTTATTTTGTTTTATCTCTACTACTATAGTTCTAGTAAATAATTCAAAAATATTGTACTTAAGTGACTTTTTAATGTCAAATTACTAAGAAAAAAAACAGTACGTTTTAAATACACTTAGAGCTGAAACAAAGTTTTGTTTTTATATAGTATAGCTTTTTCCCAAATAAAATCTTCTATTTCAAGCATGCACAGGTGGAGAAGGTATATATATGGGTCCTTATGAATGATGTATGGTTGAACTTTCTTTTATGTAAACAAACCATTTCGTTTTTATTATTGTTAAAAAATGGTTGTGCGTAGTTTCGTGGAATTTAAAAATTATCAAATAAATATAATTAATTATTATTTGTGATAAACGGAAAATGTCGTAACAATACTCACAACAAATTACTTGGAATTTCTTTTCATCGGTAAGTTTTATTCTGGTTTATATAACATAACGAAATTAAAATTGTGATGTAAACATTGTAATTTGTGATAAAAAAAGTTTACTTTTAGTTTAAATTTATTATATAATTATCAAAAAACCAAATTTTGTTGTTGTTGTGGTTCTTATGATTTGTTTACAATTATTTTTACCAGGCCCGCACTAAAATTGTTAAATAATGAATTGATTAATGATGCGTTTTTAGAAAAGTTATTTTTAATAATAAAATTAATTTTATTAAAAAGTTGAATTTAATAATAACTATAAGTCTATTTGCAACTAAAATAAAAATATTTTTTAAACTTTTGATTATTTTTTTTTAACCAATCCACTATATTCCAATCCATTGAATAAATTCTAAGTATGACCGAGATCAGCTATTTTAATCTTTCCCGTTTTCGCACAAAATTTTCTATGGTTGACGTTTGCTTATTTCAAGTCTATTGTATTTTAATATCTTTGTATTCAACATAAATATGAAATAAAACAGAAATAAAATAACCATGACAATAATCATTGTTTATGATGCAGAAGAGTGAACTTCCAAATATTTTATACACTGCGCCAATTAAAAAACGGAACAGAAATTTTCTTTTATACATGATAATGCCCAGCGGCACACAGCTCTAAACACACGCCAATTTCTGCAACAGCACCCCATTAATTTACTAAGCCATCCTCCGCGAAGTCCAGATTTAAACCCCATAGAACACGTCTGGGATATGTTACAAGGGCGTGTAAGAAAACGGACAAGGCAACCAACAAATTTGTAGGTACTTTGAGACGCTTTAGAAGATGAATGGCAACAAATCAACATACAAGAAATACGCGATGTTTTAAATATGCCACGGCGTATTTATGAAGTAATGCGGGCAAGAGGAGGTAATATGCGTTATTGAAAATTCCAGTTTGTTTGTAGATTTTAGTTATATTACGTTTGAATAAAGTTTAAAAGGATTTTGTTTGCAATATACCTTATGAAATAAATCTTATTTTTCACTGTAAAAACATATTTTTTCCTTGATTTTGGATCACCAAAAGTACGCCTGATATCAAAATGTGGCTCAAAATTTTATCGTAAAGTGCTTAGTTTACAAGATAAAACAATGTACTTGTTAACGTGTATACGCTTTTTGATACGTTTTCTCTAAAACATCAATAACTCGACAAGGAGTGGCCGCACATAACATTTCCTAGTACCATTTTGCAAGATTTCTAAATTCTCTATAAAATGGCCGATTTGGATTTTTGAATGAAAAATCGAGCAAGTTCGTTTACAGTTTCAAACAGCAGCAAATTTTTTTGTTTTAGACACCTTTTGTTTTACTCAAAAAAGTCATACAAAAACAAAATAAAATAAAACGGTTTCCAGTATCGAAAAGAAAACAAAATTTACTTCAACTAGAAACAATACAATACAACAATTTTTTTTTAAAAGGTGTTATTTCACCAAGATACAAGCGTTCAAATCTGGGTATTTTTTCGAAGAAAATTTCTGTTCTGTTTTTTAATTGGCGCAGTGTATTTATTTATACTACCATAATTAATACTGTAAAAGGAAAGGAAAGGTACATACTCGTTGATTGACACTTGATCGTCAATGATTTATGATCAGAATCAAACGTCTTACGTCTCGCTCAGAAGTATCTTTTTATTTATTCATGTTAATGGGCGCTTTCAGTTTCACTAACTTTTGGCAACATCTTGGGTAAAATCGACAGGTTGAGACCTGAATGAAATTTAAAGGTCAACATTTACATTTATATGGCAACTCTGATGTGATAAATATCATTTTTCCAATCATTTGGTTTCTATGTTATTCGTATGTATATTACGTAGTTGTTTATCAGCAGTGGTGGGATGTTCTAACCTTCTCTATTTTCGACGTTCGATGGTGTTCGTGTCTCTCTTTCAAGAATAGAATTGTATACTATTTCGATTTTTCAATTACGCTTTCTTTATTGCGATCTCATCCTTGTAGAAAACATATTTAAATGGTATATCGTAGAGGAATAAATACTATAGAGAAGAAATAAACAAACGTCAAACATCGAAAATTTTGTGCGAGAAAGAGAAAGACTAATATATTAGGGCCGTATTTAGAATTTTATACAATGGGTTAGAATAAAGAGGGTTGCTTAAAATAAAACAATCCAAATTTAAAAAACATTTTCATTTTAGATGGAAATACACATAAAATTATTTTTAAATTCATCATTCTAAAAACGCGGCATTATTTTACACTTTTAGTGCAGGCATGGTAAAAATAATTGTAAATAAATCGTAAGGAGTACAACAAAAACAACATCAGTTTTTTGATAATGTTTCATAATTATGTAATAAAATTAAATTAAAAGTGCACTTTTTTTATCACAAATTACCATATTTACATCAAAATTTTAATTTCGTTATATATAAACCAGAATAAAACTTATCGATTAAAAGAAATTCCAGATAATTTGTTGCGAGTTTTGTTACGACATTTTCTGATTATACACTTCATTTTTCATAATTTTTTTTTTTTAAATAGTTTATCACAAATAATAATTAATTATATCTATTTTTTAATTGTTTTGTTTTATTTGAAAATTTTTTAATTTTCACGAAACTACGCACAACCAATTTTTAACAACAATAAAAGGTGGTTTGGCGTCTATTGAAGGGAAGGGGGGGGGGAGGAGAAGGGGGACTAAAATTGAGTATATTAATCTACCAGCTCCCTACCCTTCCGGTAGTGTGCGCATCACGTGAGCTGTTCTGGTCATGTATGGGGCAGCTGCGTGATGGGTACAATTGTGTAAGGGGTAAATTTGTAGTGGCAACCACTAGTAACTAAGGCCATTTCTCATAAAACCCTAATCTAAGGTGGAACAGCATATGCCGATGGATGAATGGCTGATAGGTAAATCAGTCGGGACAAGAACGTGGGCTCTTGATACCATTCAGCCTCCAATTTTATTTAGCCTTCCTGTAGTAAAGCTGGGTGACCTAAAGGCGACCTTCCTTTCCCAGCAACTCGTAAGAGTAAAATCAAACGGAAGACGAGGCATGGCTAGGAATATATGGAAGTGGGACAACCCGCTCGAAGTCCTTGGATTCCAATGCTACCGTCTTTATAGCAGAACTAAAACATCTAGGAGGGAGAGCAATAAGCCAAGATAGTATCTATCACTTATCGGTTGGCTGAATATTGACTGGACGGATAATTAAGCAGGGCCCATCACAAAAGATCTTTTAGATCGCAGTGCGATGTGGCTGAATGCCCACATGGTCCTTTAATAATAACAATAACAACAACAATAACAACTAAATGGTTTGTTTACATAAAAGAAAGTGCAACCATATATTATTCGTAAGGACCTATATATATTCGTCCTTCTCCAAATGTTCACGCTTGAAATAGTACATTTTACATGGAAAAAAACTTTGTTTCAAATCTATATAATACATATTTATAAATCAATGACTATTATTTATATGCGATCGACGCGACATCTGGAATTTCACCGATTAAATATTTTTTTCATATGATGGTAGTACTACATGTATTTATATTATGCATCATATCAGATGTTAGTTGAGATGAATACGCTAGTTCAGGGCTTCCTAAATTACTTTTACTATCCCGTGTACTTGTTATATTGTTGAGTGATCTGGTCTAAATCTAAACTGTATTAGTAGAAATTTTTCAAATAACTTAGACATAATTGATAGCAAGCTTATACGTCTGTACGATGTAACTTCTTCTGGGCCTTGCCTGATATTAGTATTAATATTACCTGTGAAACCTTTCATTGTATTGGGAAACAACCTATTCTAACATTGAGTTGAATAAATAGGTTATACATCGACATATTGGGTCACTCCCTGTATTATAGTTCTTACTTTTACAATAACATAGAAACATAGTATGATTAATTTGGAATGGTGATTCCATTTAGTTTTTAATGTTGTTATTCTCTTCGTTCATAGTCAGAAACTACGGATATGGTTGAAATAGCCTTTCAAAATAGTCTGCAAATACTTGAGCCTTCTCTTCATTATTTTTCGCCCAAAGACCTTAAATTTAAGTATTAGCCGAATATGGTGTTGTGGTTGTTTCAGCTTCTTAGTCGATTTTAACAGTGAATAATCTGTGTTTTCTGTTGGTGTTTGTGGTTAGTTTCTCTGTTACCTTATATTTGAAGTGGTTCCAGCCAGTTTTATTGTTGCTTAACCGATTGTTTCTGTGATTAAGCAAGACGTCGACTTTAATATAATTATATGAGATTCCTTTGGTGACGCAGAAATCTATGTCGCCATAATGAGTCTCTCTCTATCTAGTCTGGAGTTATCTTTATTAATATGGTTTGTTTCCCCCCCCAAAAATCAAAAACACATCAAAACGCAGCAAAAAGCAATCTATTTACCACAAAAAATCACTATATTTTTGCCGCTTTTTGATTTCACACTAACACCAATAACGAAAAGAAACGTTTTTTTTTTTTTTTGTAGAAACGTCTATTTTGCAGAAAAACTTGTAGAAATGACATGTGTTAATTTAAACGTGTAGAATTTACAATGAGCGCGAATAAAAATATGAAAACAATCTAGCTTCTTCGATGGTGTTGCTGAAAATAAAAATAGGACTAGTTGAAATGGTCATGCATGTTATTCGATGCTGGTTTACCTAATATGTTTTGGGGTGAAGCTTTTATGACGGTAAATTTCTTACAAAATCGATTGATGTTTACATTAACAAATTTAAACGGTAATTTGCGCGGAGCTATTTATATGAAGCAGCCACCTGAATTGTTTGAAGAACAAACTCCAAACAAAATTTGTTGGTTGAAACGGAAAATTCACAATGAAACGCTTGAAAAACAAATCACGAATGATGTCGTATATCATGGCATTTTCTATTCGTCAAATAAGTGAACATAAAACCGGGTTATTATGACCAATACAAAAACATAAAAATCGCCAATATTGCTTGAAACGTCAGGTTGTTCTGTATGGATCCTAAAATTTAAGTAAATTTGAAATGGTAAAAACAAATCGATATAAATTTCGAAAATAGAATCTTTTATTAGGACTGAAGGGGTAAGTTTGGTTACTCTATCTAGTCTGGACTATATAGTTGAATAATTTACAAAAAAAAGTTAAAATTGAAGGGCTGAAAAGTTTCCTGTATTGATAATACAACGGAACTTTTTCGCCAATGTTTTTGTTTAATCTTCAATATAATCTCCTTTTAACTCAACACATCTTGCTTTAACATTTTTCATATGCATATTTAGATGTAAGATATTTTCTAAACGTTTTTTTGAAATGTTAGCGACGTCGACAATCTTACTCTCAATCTTTGTGTGAATACAGGAAATTTTTCATACTCCCAGCTTTCAACTCTCTATGTTACTCCCGGTTATAAAACTTATGTAATAGTGCTAGTTTCATCAAAATTGCCATCCATTTCGCCGTGATTGAGTAACACACATACCAACACGCTTTCAGAATTATTATATCAGTAGAAGATAAGACAGGTTTAAAATCTCATAAGGCCCTCAGTAAATTACATTAACTAAATCTTTTGCCAATAAATTTTCAATACAGGTATTACAGCTTATTTGTTCATTAACATATTATATTGTACTACTTGCTATTTAAATCACGAGTACAAGTATATCAAGTTAAAAATATTTTGTTTGCTCCAGAAAAGTGTTCCGCAAACAGCATTTTTATTTTTTTAATTCCTCTACTCAATAACCAATTAACTGAACAGCAATGTCGAGGCTATAATAAATTTTCTTGCTTAATTATGCTAATTGTTATGAACAGTTTTAAAATCGGTTTTTTTCGTTAAAACGTTAGTAAGAAACTTTTAACTTTACGGGCAAATTCCATATTTGATAAATGTACAAATGTTTTAAAACGGTTAGGTAGACTTCCTATTTGAGTATGTGTTACTACTTTATATTGTAATAAACTATTCCGCATTACTTGATCGTAAATGTACGAATTTTTCGCTGCAGTATTTCTTAGTTTGCTTCTCGCACCCTTTCCCTAAGTAGCGTCACCAAAGAAGAGGCAGAAATAAAAAATAGTAAAAGTAGAATTTTCACTTGAATCTTTGAATAGAGGTTCACTAGAAGGTACCTTTACAGGTCATTGTTCTTGATGTACTAGAGTGCATCAACGATGTTCTTTAGATATTAAGAAACATCAATTAAATTTAAATTAAATAATTTGCTTACATATTTTGATTTTTTAGTTTAAACTAAGAAGTGTTGATAAGCCAAATCGGACTACCTGACCGTTTCAAACGACCCCAAAACCACAAATATAATTATTTTCTATAAAACCACATACATAATTATTATTTTTTTTTATAAAACACTAAACTAGTAAATATGGGTAACGTCACTTCCCAGAGTAAAAACGTGTTTCAACTTAACGTATAATTAGCTTAAACTTAAACACAAAATACATGTTTACATAATAATTGCGCATACATACATTTAATGATTAATTTTAATTAAATCGAGTAATAACAATTTTTTTCTTTTTACTTTTGTTTCAGCTGTAAAATGTAACGATGACGAAATGATTTTAAAGTTCCTCGCTAAATTGGGCGTCAACTTTGATTGCGCATCCAGGCCGGAAATTGAAAAAATACGAAACTTAAAAATCGCATCCAGTCGCATCATATTTGCGAATCCAACAAAATTACCATCGCACATTGAATATGCTCAGTCGCATGGTGTAGCGATGATGACATTTGACTCTGAATTTGAAATCAAAAAAATTAAGATGATTTATCCGAATGCAAAGTTAGTGTTGCGGATTCGATCTGACGCTAAAAAATGTAATCATCCGTTAGGTGTGAAATTTGGATGTAATCCGGAATATGATGCACCAAAACTCATTGATTTGTGCAAACGTGAAAAATTGAATTTAATTGGAATTTCATTTCATGTGGGCTCCGAATGCCTAGAGCCGGAAGCTTATCATCGTGCCATAAAAACATCGCGTTTACTATTTGATTATGCCAAAACAGTGGGATATCAATTTAATTTATTAAATATTGGTGGTGGATATCCGGGCGAAGATCATTTACTGGATTTATTCGATTCAATAGCCTTTGAGATAAATAAAGGGATTGATGAATTTTTCTACGATTGGCCTAATCTGAATATAATTTCTGAGCCCGGGAAATATTTTGTTACCAAGGCGTTTACATTAGCGACCCAAATTTATTCGAAAAAAGTGCACACGAATCCGAATGATTCAGAAAAAATTAACGAACTGATGTATTTCATAAACGATGGCGTGTATGGATCATTCAGTAAGTTACATCATGACCCTAGTATGACACCAGTGAAATATATTAAGGTTAATAGGCACGATAATAACAATGAGCCTAGTATTTCGAATATTAAGTTCACTTTATGGGGGCCTACATGTGATTCAGCTGACAACATTCTTTTTGCAAGTAATACAAAGCTGCCTATTCTCGAGATGGGCGATTGGTTATACTTTGAAAATATGGGTGGGTACAGCTTGGCAGTGTCTACCCATTTTAATGGTTTTCAAATATCGGAGGTCAATTATTTCATCACGCGAAAAATAGTCAAGGTATTTACTTAAGGCCAGAATAATTAAAAAAATATTTTATTTCAAACTAAATATTTTTCATTTTAGGAAATTGAGGAATTCCTTAAAATAACAATTTATGGACTCAATCGTAACCATCTGGACATAAACCATTTCGAAATGTCTGCAGCAATTGAGGTGAAATGACAATGTTCTTACTATCATTTTGGATTGTTTTCTTGTGTATCTTTTTAAGTTTAAAAATATTAAAAAATTTATTCTTATTAAAATCAAAAATTTTGTTTAATTATGTATATAAAAATCGTCTACATAAGCTTTATTCATTGTAATTCATTCCGAAAAGGAATTATGTTGGATAAAGTATTTGCACTTTAAAACAAAATAAGAGGAAATCAGGAGAAGCAAATGACTTGTGAAAGAAAAAGAGCTGTACGTTTTGAAAAATCCCGTCATTCTAAGTTCGATTGTTTCTGTCCAATCTTTGTAAAACTTACAGTTTTCTTTATTTTAAACTCAGAGTAAATATTCTTTATTATGAAATAACAAAACGTACTTTCGCTCGCCGAAATTGCAGAGAGACATATTTGCAAAATAATGCAGTATTCTTCGTTTATTCTATATGTCGGAAACTCATATTCGATTAGTTGTTAAGGTAATTTCAATTACGTATGAGGATCCAAATTGACAACAGCTAATGCATAAATATTATGAATATTATAGCCAACCAGTTTTTTAAATAGGAATGTTGAAAAAAAAATTGTATGGTTTCAATTCTTTTGATGTGCACGTATCATAGTAAGGATCCCAAACGATTACAGCATATTTCATTTCAGGTTTTATTTAAGGAAAATATAGAGTACAAGTTTGAATATTCGTAAATTCCTCAGTCCATTGTTTGACAAAGCCAAACAAACAGCTCAAGTTTAGAAATAGAGTTATCAATGTGACTATTAAAACTAACGTTTTCGACGAAGGATCTAAGTAGAATTAGTCTCTAATATCTCTTGTACTCTTTGAACTAAGGGATCCACTCATTAAGTCTATTGAGGTCATCTATCAGCATCTTAAATTTGAACGTCATCAATTTTTTATGACCTTGGTTATCCGATCAATGAAGAGGATAAAAATCCAGGGTCCAATATGTGACCTTTGAAGAATACCAGATGTCACTTTGATAACGTTGGGTTTCTTATTGCAAATTGTTACATAATTGCAGTCAGCAATCAGGTTATTAGATGATGACTTACCAGGCATACACATGCTGGTTGACCAATATATATATATATATATATATATATATATATATATATATATATATATATATATATATATATATATATATATATATATATATATATATATATATATATATATATATATATATATATATATATATATATATATATATATATATATATATATATATATATATATATATATATATATATATATATAGATATTTATATATATATATATATATATATATATATATATATATATATATATATATATATATATATATTGTATATATATATATATATATATATATATATATATATATATATATATATATATATATATATATATATATATATATATATATATATATATATATATATATATATATATATTATAGCGGTTCCATTCCAATTTTGGCGTGACCCCTTTTGATTTTGATGATAGTTAGTCTCCATATGAAATAACTCCACCCACATTGTTTTGTATTCCTTTACGTCACTCTGTTTCGAAACAGGGTGATTTGCCGTTTTCTACTTTTCGTTAAAATTAAAATTTGTGAAGAGATCGTTCCCAAAAACCACTTAACCGATTTTAATATTTGTTAGTTCAATTGAAAGGGATTGAGTTCTTATTTTGTATAAATTTTTTGAAAAACATCCAAATTAAATTTTTGTTTATGAAAAAGATCATTCTTTTTTAATAATGTCATTTTTCGGTCTTTTGGGCCACAACGAGTTCAAAAAAAATTGCGTTAGGAACAATTTTAAAGTTATGATTTTTTTAATACACCAGCCTCGACATATTTTGTGTTTAAATTTTTAATTATTCTACCTGCGTTTTGCACCATTTACTGTATTTTAAAAGGTACTCCTATTTTATTTTATGGATTAGTGTATTGTTTACTATTTTATAGTTTTTTAAAAGCAATAAACCAGAAATAAATAATTTTGAAATAATTTTTATTTTGTTATATCAAACAGTTTTGAGTTTTTATAAAATGAAGTTTTTTTAATATATAAAGATGTCTTATTAATAGGAGAAAAACTATGATATTGGTGAGTGCCTGGTATTTGCCTAACTAAGTTATATCTGTTTTTTAATTTTCTTTCAATTTTCAAATAATCTTTAGTACTAAACCATGAATAGTTGACTTTTGATTCATTTTTCACAGCCCATGAATATAGTTTATGTGGCGTGGTTATTTGATTTTCAAACGGTCTTTGTAAACTTGCTCGAGCAGCATTCCTCTTGAGAACTCCTCCTAATTCATCACAAGGTCGTTTTCCGTGGCATGTTGCAAAAAAATGCCACTCTGCTTCCAAGTCGAAATCCTCTTTAAAATTTCAGAGATTGTAAAAATTCATTTTATTTTTATACTGGGCCCCTGATCCATCGGAAAAAAAACAAATTATTTTTATTTGTTGTAATTTTTCCTTTATGAAATTGACTAGGCCTTAAATGAATAATCTCACTGCTACATGATTGTGCTTTGTTGATTCAGATATAGCCACCAAGCTTGTGAATTCCAATTTATTATGGATAACATCACCCATCGAATGTGATTCTTCATTGTTTTTATAGTAAACGGCAAAGGGATCGTACACTGTGCGTTAGACCAATGAAATCCTTGAACCGCATCCTGAACTACGAATGAATATTTCTCCAAAAAGTCGCATATAACTATACATTCATCATGGTTTAAATTGGATTTCCTATGTTTCAGGTAAGTTGCTTGTTGTTCAGCAATAAATGAATGCGGTACCAAGTTTTGTAGTTGTTCGCAAAACTTATCCATAAAAGTTAATGTTGATACGGTTACTGTTTCCATTGTGCATCTATCTACTTGTTGCCACTGCTTGAATGTTATTTCTTCTACATCATTTTGTAGAAATTTTGTAGACAATCCGTACGGATATTTTCCGTTCCTGGACAGGTTGCACATTCGTTTAATTGGCAAGATGTTGTTGGATGTTCGCAAACAATCTGAGAAATTAGTTTCCGATAACTTTCTTGTTTATGTGAAAGCAGTTTCTTTGTTTGTATGACATTAAACATAAGTTTAATGTATTGATGATATATGCAAACGCATATAATATGTGTGCCGCTGGAATTTGTCAAAGCGCAGTGTCCTAGACGAAGTGAGGCAAATTTTGAAAAACCAATTATTCTACTCGGGTGTGTTTTTTTAAAGATTTGATATGCTTCCTTCAAATTACAAAGTACCAATCTACGTTGTTTAGTAATAACAGTTCCTTCCGATGAAATTATTTCGAAGTCTCGTTTTCCTGGACATATCCTACTTATTTCGTCATCTTCAAAAAAATTCTGCACAAACTTTACCAGTTCTTTGTTAAGGACCTTAGACCCACATTTGATATTTGGTGTTGACACTATTCCATTTTCCTCTTGAATCTATTTTGCTTTCCTCGCCATATAATAAGAAACACTTAATTCTCGTTGAATTTTTCGAGCAGACCAGCTTTTTGGTAACGATGTTAATACTATATATTTTTCACTGAAGGTATTGGAACTTTCACACTTTTCTCGTAATTGTTGAATTATTTCATTATTATCGCCTTCAGTGTTATTTTGAATTTCACCAGAACTGCAAGGTAGTTGAAATATTTCCTCAGAAATTTTGGTTGCAACTTCTTGCATTTTTTTGTTTCTTATAATTGTCAGATCTCATTTTCCTACGTACTATAGGAGAACTATTGATTGACTGTAAAGTAGAGTTCAGTGATGAAAGGTCAGGATAGACGTATTGCTTCTCACTTGATATTATTGAAATATTTGAAGGCGATGATGATGATGTAAGTGGTGAACTGTTTTGACCCAAATTAATTTGTTGAACACCAAAAGGTCCTGAAGCTTCACTTATTACATTATTTTGTTTACTTTTATATATTTCGAAGTAGCATGAAGTATAAATGTTCCCTCCTTTAATTAAGCAAACACCTTTTGTATGAGCTATCTCAATTATATAATTAGAGATTTTACGAATACGCGATCTATTTTTAAGGCACATTTCACACTTAATTTTCATATTGAAACTTTAATATTTTTACGGGGTTTAAATTTTACTTCAAATTCACGTTTACAAATGACATAAATATAACAGTTCCATCGTATTTATATGGGAATATTTTATTTGAAAGCTAATTTTTAGTCTCCTAACTTTTAAGTATACCTTAAGTATTCCTGATGAAATTGTTCAAAGTTAAAATTTATTTCTTTGTTAAAATACCAAATGACGTCATATTAACAGACCAAAATGTGGCAGACCCGTTTTCCTGAACAAAAGAAAACGTTATAAAGTGATAATGCTGTAGTTATTCGAAACTTGTACTCCTATATTTTTGGAACAAGCTATAATAAAGTTTTTATAGTTTTATTGCTTTTAAAAAACTATAAAATAGTAAACAACACTAATACATAGAATAATATAGGATTACCTTTTAAAATACAGTAAATGGTGCAAAACGCAAGTAATTTCATACTCCCAGCGTATCGTGGTAGATGTAAATTAATAAATATGGAGCCGCTATTTATTCGTAGAATTGAAATTAGCGCAATGTTTGTTCGAGATTTATTGGTGTCTAAAATCGATTGTTCGGAAATTTTGAGTTTGCTTGATATTTATACTCCATTACGTGTGCTGCGCGATAAAGATTTCCAAATTAAGTTGCCGTTTTGTAGGCAAAACTACGGTAAATGTGAGCCGGTTTATCATTCTTCTGCTTCCTTTAATAAAGTACGGCCGGCTTTTGACTTTAATCTGTCTAGAAATGCATTTAAGGAATTGATGTCGAAGCTTCTTTTGAATTATTGGTAATCTTTACATTATATAATTTTATTAAATTTCTTATTGATGTAACCAGTTATGTATAAGTTGGTAATAAATAAATAAATATATATATATATATATATATATATATATATATATATATATATATATATATATATATATATATATATATATATATATATATACCTCCCATATATACATATATATATATATATATATATACACTCCTGGACAAAATTAACGTATATTTTTTTTTTGTAATAAAAAAAATCCCGCTGGTCATTTTTAATACTACTAGTGTCAAATGATAGCACATTTATATTTTTATCAGAAACCACCTTGAATAAACTCCACTGCAAGCCAATCAATTAAAATATTCAAAAATTCTTCATCAAAAGAGCATTCTGTTTGAAATCCAACGCAACGATCAGCTTTTGTTCCATTGCATATCTAAAGCAAACACCTAGGAATCAGTTGGGAGGCCGTACGGAGCTGGTGGAGATTGGTTTAAGAATGAATGCAGACTGGTATGTTCGGAACATTCGACGATCCCGTTATATATATATATATATATATATATATACATACATATATATATATATATATATATATATATATATACATAGACAATTTGAAATAAAAAGTTTAACTTGGTTAGCCATACCAGACCAGTAAAACTGCCGTTGAATTCGTTCTATAATTTTTTCAAAACCCATATGAGCAGAAGTTGGGGATGAGTGTGCCAGATCCATTAAGTTCGAAGTCAAAGATAGTGGAACTTTCAACTTCCATTCAGACAAATCAGTAGAAGTGTAGTGAGAAGCGTAAGAATGTAAAACCAAGAGTTTATTTTCATAGATTTTAAAATTGTGATCACAATCTTTTAGTTGGGTGTTTTGTGCGTCTCAGGGTAGGGGTTGACCGTCTATAGCCATGTATCTCGTGGCCTATATTCCAACGCTGCATCTATGTAGAAACTTCCAGACCTGAATATGTTTTTTAGTGTCCCGGACGTTATGCCGAAAGAACTCTGCTTTGGCAGGAATTTCGTGGTAACAATCCCCGATAGAACAGACTGGGATACTGGGTTACCGCAGATGGAACCTAACAGCCTAGTCTGGTACACTGATGGATCAAAAATGGATAGTGGAGTCGGCATTGGTGTCTATGGACCCAATCACAAAATATCGAAATCACTGGGTACTTACCCCAGTGTTTTTCTAGCCGAAATTCACGCCATCGAAATCTGCGCCTCTATTATTATGACCAAAGGTCTTAAAGGCGCATCCATCCACATTTTGTCTGACAGCCAAGCAGCACTGAAAGCATTGGCTTCTAACTGCTTGGTTTCCAAGTCGGTTCAAAGTTGTTATAAACTGCTACAATCTCTCTCTTGTCAAAACAAAGTAAGGTTGTGGTGGGTGCCTGGTCACATGGGCATCACTGGAAATGAGATAGCCGACGAACTTGCACGGGCAGGCTCGTCGACTACACTCATTGGCCCTGAGCCTTTTTGTGGTATCCCGTGGGCTTCTGCAACCTACACAATCAGTAAATGGGAAAAAATACAGTGCTTGACTTATTGGAACTGTATTCCCGGCCTTAGACAAGCCAAATCTTTGATCAGACCATTTCACCACAAAAATTTGGCGATCAATTTCAGCAAAGAAAATATTAGGAAACTTGTGAGTTTTCTCTCAGGTCACTGTAACCTGAGATATCATTTGAACAAAATGAACCTGTCCACAGAGACGGAGTGCCGACTCTGTTTGGAAGAGACAGAAACCGCAGAACACATACTATGTGAGTGTGTTGCTCTGTGCACACGGAGGTGGATTCATTTTGAAGAGAGGTATCTGACCCCGGAGAAATGTAAATTGGCCTCTATAAACAGCATTCTCGCCTTTATTAGAGAGGTGGAGAAGCTCCTGGAGTAACAGTACCCAACAGCACAAAAGATCTTTTAGGTCGTAGTGCTAGCCGCTTTTGGGCAGGGACGAAAAAAAAAAAAAAAAAAAAAAAAAAATCTATGTAGAAACCACAAAATGTGTCTAGTATACCTCCACGTGGTAACAGCCGGGCAACGATGTGAAGCATCGGCGAAATACTAGAGGCGAGTGCAGTACACTATAAATGAGCAATGAGCGGAACAAATATGGAAACTAATACCCCAGGTGGTACACCTGTTGCTCAGGTAAACCCACCCTCTTCGGAGGTCGGTGTCATGGATTCTGGGGTAGACCAGCCATTGCTATACTAAAATTATTTTAACCAATCCCAAGACATGTTGGTGAATAAACAAGCTCAATTGAGTGAAACAGAAAAGGATAATTCACATCTCTTCCAGAGGAGTAAGAAAGTATCGTATTCTCCGATAAGAGGCGGTAGACCCTCCATTGGGGCCAGCAGCCACAACACTCGTTCTACAAACAAAGAAAAGCTTCACAATGAATTGTGTAAAGCTAATAATGCATTAGTTGAAACTAACAATTTTGACCTTCGATACTAATGAAGATATCGAAAAAATTTATCAAATTAAGTCATTGTAGCGACTCACTCGCTAACACAATTCAATCATACAATCCAATTATTCATAATGCAATTGAAAAAATCAGAAATATCCATCACTCGTTCATCGCCACAATCCGTACATTCACATCCACACACATTGACATGAACGCACGTTCTATTCCCACGTATTCTACATGAACGCACCTTGTTCACCCACAACGGAACACACTTCATTCTTTTCGATATACACACAGATGTCAAAAATTTCTTTGTCAAGTAGTCAACATTTGGCAGTAAAAATAAAAAATTATTTTTTGGTTCTCGTGATTAAATATTAATGCGGTGGTGAAAATAATATAACGTAATCTAACCCATGTTAATAATAATTATAATAAATATCAGCCGTGAAATAATGTAAAAACATAAAAGTGTTCGTGTATTATTACAATCATATAAGTGGCGTACATGGACGCGGTACAGAAAAACTACATCATCTTGGGGTGCAAAGTGGTTATTCAACCTCTAAGAAAATCTAAGCTTATACCACAATGTAAACAATGTCAAGCCTATCGACATACACAAAAATATTGCAACAGGGAACCCAAGTGTGTCAAATGTTTAGGTAAACATCATACCAAAGATTGTTTAACCTAAATGTGTTCACTGTGGATAATGTTTAACCTAAATGCGTTCACTGTGGAGAAAACCATCCGGCTAAGTACAGAGGATGCAGCGTTGCTAATGAACTGCAAAACATCAAAAATAAGAATGTGATTGCTAAAAATCCAAGTTTATTCAGGAAGCAAGCGGTTAAGATGAACCGACCCGAAGTAAATCGTAGAGTATCGGGTACTACTCAAGGACAATTTGGTATAATGACTTATGCTCAAGTAATGATGAGCAACGGAAACCCAGGAAAAACTGCTCAAAATGACGATATAAGATAAACACTTAAATTAATTTTAAGCAGACTAAATACATTTGATGAGCGATTACAGAAACTAGAGTACAGCACTAAGGGAGCCATCCCTAAACAGAAAAATGGCCAATGATCTTAGAATCTTATGTTGGAATGCCAATGGACTGATGCAACATCAACAAGAACTGCAAGTGGTCCTGGACACAGAAAAAATCTATGCATGTCTTATCACGGAAACACACTTCACTAGGCATTCCATCATTAAATTTAAAAATTATCAAATATATCACACTATTCACCCTGGAAACACTACTAAGGAGGTAGTGCTGTTATAATTAAAAATACTATTCATCACTATGAGGAGTTAAAGTATGAAACGGAAGAAATACAAGCAACTGCTGTTATTGTCAAAACCAAAAGTAGTTCTATTTGTATTGCTAGTATTTACTGTCCACCGAAGCACTCAATGAAAGAAAAAAATTATCTCGAGTTTCTCAGTAAATTAGGAAAACGATATGACTTGGAGGAGACTCTAATGCAAAAAATGTCCACTGGGGATCCAGATTAACCACGACTAAGGGTAAAGAACTCCTAAAAGCTATCAGGAAATGCAGTTGTGAAGCCCTTTCAAGTGGAAAACCAACCTATTGGCCAACTGATCCAAACGAAGTACCAGATCTGATTGATTTCTTCATAATAAAGAACATATTTGTAAATTATGTACAAGTAGATGAAAGCCACGACTTAAACTCTGATCATTCACCAATACTTCTAACGTTAAGTGAAAAAATCATTCAGATAGAAAGAAACCCATTCCTAGTAAATAATCACACTAATTGGGCGAGCTTTAGACTTTCGCTAGAAGAAAATATTAACTTAATGGTTCCATTAAAGACTGGAGAACAATTAGACAAAGAAGTTCACAAATTTGTAAATGATATACAGCAATCAGCTTGGGAAAATACTCCTGATATTAAAACGAAAATCAAGGGAAACAACTGCCCTATGGAAATTAGAGAACTCCTCGCAGAAAAAAGAAGAGCGAGAAGAGTATGGCAATAAACAAGGGCCCCCCAACATAACACTCATTTGAACAATCTCACTCAACAATTAAGAAGAGAGATCAAAGAATTGAAAGATGAATCAATCAGCAACTATTTAAGAAAATTAACTAATGATAATAGTACTGATTATTCTCTTTGGAAAGCAACCAAAAGAATTAAACGACCCATAAAGCAGTATCCCCCAATAAGAATAGCAGGTGAGAAATAGGCTAGAAATAATGAAGACATAGCTCGAGAATTTGCTGAACACCTCAAAAAAATATTCCAGCCACATGAAGACCAAACGTTGGAAGCCAAGATAATAACTGAACAAGCTGTGCAAGAAAGTAAAGAAATCTTACCCACAACACCAAAAGAAGTCATGCGTGAGATAAAAGCTATTATGAATACGAAAAAAGCTCCTGGGTACGATCTTATTACTGCAGAAATCTTAAAAGAACTGCCAAGGAAAGCTCTGGTGAAGCTCACCAATTTAATAAATGCAGCATTTAGAATCAAATGTGTAACAAGCTTTAAAAATTGCAGAAGTAATTATGATCCCAAAACCTGGGAAACCACCACACATAACATCGTCTTATAGGCCAATTTCGCTATTGCCAGAAATGTCCAAACTCTTTGAGAAGCTTCTGGTAAAAAGATTAAATCCGATAATCGAGAGTAAAAACTTGATCCCAAATCATCAGATCGGTTTTCGCAACCAACACTTAACAATTGATCAAGTACACATAATAACCTGTATAATTGAGAAAGCATTAGAGGAGAAAAAGTCTGTTCAACAGTATTTCTAGACGTTGCACAAGCGTTTGATAGAGTGTGGCATGAAGGACTTAACCACAAGTTAAGAAATCTTCCACCAATGCAATTTGCTAAGATATTGGAATCTTACTTGAAAGATAGGTTCTTCAGGATTAAGTTAGATGATACATTTTCCGAATTGAAAGAAATCAATGCAGGAGTTCCACAGGGCAGTGTGCACGGCGATTTATTGCAGATGACACGGCGATCTTAGCTGAAGAATCAATACAGAAGTTACAATCAGCTATAACTCAAATATATAAATGGACAAAAAGATGGAGAATAAAACTAAATGAAGCTAAATCAGTTCACATCAACTTTACAAACACACGATTCGAACATATTCCGATTACCATAAATCGGGAAATAATACCGCATGCGAACACAGCTAAGGAACTCGGCATGACCCTGGATGCTAAACTACGATGGAAAGCACACGTCAAGAAGAAAAGTGAAGAATTAAGACTTAAATACAGAAAAATGTATTGGCTGATGGGCAGGAACTCTTCTTTATCAACATACAACAAGCTTCTACTTTATAAGGAAACATTGAAACCGATTTGGACTTATGGTATTCAGCTTTGGGGTTGTACCAAACAGAGCAACGTAAATATCATCGAAAGATTTCATAATATGGTATTATGGATGTAACCGATGGGTTTGGGTCATATTGACACACCGTTGCACACTGTTAAAATTTTGGGATAGCTTTCAGTGGCGGGGAGGTTCGTTATCTTTACGATGTGCCAATATTCCGTGGTTCAAAAAAAAATTCCAAAAAATTAAATTAAAACAAAAATAAAGCTAACATCATAAAAGAATACTAATAAAATAGTAACGGTAACGCACAGTACTATAAGGCGCAGACATCCCCTTACAGGAGTTACTATCTACTCCATTTTATCTAACTTCCAATTTAATTAACCATCAACATAAGCCACAAAACAAAAACAAAAAAAATGTGCCTTGTGACGAAACAAAAGCAAAACCAATCATTCATGAAATGAAAAACTGTTAAAAACAAACAATTCTGCTCGTAATTTTTTTGGCATAAAAAAAAATCTAGTGGAAACCCGACTCAAGTGAAATTTGTTTACAAAGATTAATACCTGAAACAAAACAATGAATTAACTTTCTACTTCAGCATAATTGTTGTCCCAGTTGGTTGCCCGTCTCACAGTTGTTATGTACTTGTACACTAGTTACCGAATAGCGGCACAATGCGGTGAACTAATAACTCGCCCGATCTTCGTATATTTCGCCAAACAACACAATCAAAATGCCAATTTCTTCCCTCACAGTTAATCCAGAACAGGTCGTAATGCGAATTCAATTATCCATTTGTATATGAATTATACAAATTTTGCTACAGAATACGTACACAACAACAAAAAAACGTATCTGTGTTTCCTTCACTGTACCACTGTTTATTAGTATGTCTGTTTTGTTCGTATTTTTGATTTGTTTTTGTTTAACACCCAGGTTGATTGATTTATCAAGCACAAATTCTTCATCGAAAACAGTTTGTTTTAGCCGAAAGCTATACTTTGATCTTTAGCACTGAATATGCTTAGAACGAACGCGCACTTTTGAATTTTCCAGGAAAATCGAACAAGATGAGTTTTTAAATGTCTATGAAATATGCTTGTTCCACAAAAAAAAACACAACAACAAAACAAATATGGCAGTAATTTCCAATGCTTAATTTTTATATTTTTTTTTATTTTTAGTTTTAATCACAATAAACAATAATTACTACATTTGATTGATTAATTTTATGTTTGTAGTAAATTTATTAGATGCACAAACAGAATATTAGGATACATTTTAAATTTTTTGTTTTAATGTCCAATAACATAATTATTAAGATTTTAACGTATTTTATTTAGAACAGAACACAAACTTAATTTTAACAAATTATTAATTTTAAATGTATATGGTACTTTTATAATCTAATTTATACAATTTTACATCTTTCACTTGAAAATTTATTTTTTTAGTGGTTACTATTGTATACAAACATTTAAATTTTCTTTCGATCTGTCTCTCTGCACATTTCCTTTTTTTTCGCCTTTATATATTTTTTTAAACGTCCTTAGCGGCAAACGGTTTGTCCATCACCCGATGTTATTTCCTTTTCAACACCATCAAGCATTATAATTTATCCCAGTTTTTTTTTTGTTACCTCTTGACTATGTCATGATAAAAATGTTTGTTGTAATTATACAATGAAGGAAACAAAAATATCTTGCTTAATAGAGATGAACCTAATTTTGATTTGTTATGTCAGGAACAACGACCTTCATAGGGACCTTAAAATGAACCTCATCTTAAACGAAATCCAGGAAAAAGCACGGAGACATGAAGAAAGGCTCCGCCAACATGTGTACATTGAGGCAACTCAGCTCCTAAGCATCACGAATTTAGTACGCAGACTTAAAAGAACCAAACCTTTTGAGCTGGTGTGATTGTCAGTTTAAACAGCATTGTGTTGATCTAAAATCCACTACAAAGATGTGGTTTAGTTCAATTTACCAGACACTATGGAACGCCAATGGGAAGAAGCCATAGATTAGTTTAAATTAGTAAATTAAGTTAGAAACAAATTGCTCATTAGTCCAAGAGGCTAGATTGTAATTACATAAAATAAATAAATAAAATTTATTTTAAATAAAAAAAAAAAAAAAAATCTCTTAGTTGTTGTACTCCATTGATTTGTTGAATATAATCGTCATCCTGAAAAGTTGAAGAGTTGAGATTAACATGTAAAACTGAGCTCTCACTTGATATATTGATACTGGCCACATTTTCATAGTTGGACTGTGAATCCAACACTGGAGACGAATCAATAACTTGATTAGATTTATTTACTAGCGTACTGTGGTCCTCACCCATATTATCCGTGGACTCACTATAAAAGGCTCTGGAAAGTGCATCCGGCACGACATTCACCGATCCTTTACGATAACCGGTATCAAACTTATACGATTGTGGTTTTAAACTCCAACGAGCGAGTCTACCAGATAAATATTTTTGGGACATCAACCAGCGAAGACGTATAAATCGTGAATGGGGATCCCTCAATATAGGGCCGACATTTTTGAATACTAACTTCAATTTGTGTGAAATAAATTCAATGAGGTGTTCAGCGCCATCCAAATCTGGCTGAAAAAGTACACTACCTACTAGTGAAGCAGCCAACGAAGCGACGTTTTTGATAAATCGCCGATTCAATCCGCATAAACCCAAGAAGCTACGAATTTGTTTCGTTGTTTTTGGTCTAGGAAATTCCATAAGCACCCTACATTTTTCTCGGTTGGTGCGAAAGGCAACCATCACCCACTAAATAACCCAAATATTTAACCTCTTTTAACACAAATTGACTTTTTTCACATTTATAGTTAAACCAGAAATACGGAGTAATCGAGCAATCACTTCCAAAAGTTCAAAATTTTCATTTAAAGCAGCTGAAGTGACCAACAGGTCATCTAAGTAAACAAAAACTTTGACGTGTAACTGATAAGGTATCACCTGGTGCATCGGCCGGCATAGTGTTTGGGGTGCATTGCACAACCCAATGGGCATAACCTTGAAGCGATACAAGGGACGACCAGGGATGGTTAAAGCTGGATGGGCTAAGTGGATACGCATCCCTGACCATGACCTTGTTCACCTGGCGAGTATCCAAACACAAGCGCACTTGACCATTAGCCTTCTGCACCATCGTGATAGGAGAACACCAGGAACTATTACTCTCTTCAATGACATTCAGAGACAAGATACGATCTAGCTCGTCAAAAGGTGGTATGCGGCGATGCTCGATTTATGAAGAAGTGGAAAATCGAGTCTAACCGCCATAGTTTCTATTTTTCTTTTATATGTAATGTGCATCCATGTTTGACGGTACAATTTGCAGGCGGTCAGCCCAACGAATAGTTTAACACGCAATATTTTATGTCTGTCGATGGATGTTATAATTAATTACACAATTTAATTAAATTAAATTGTGTAATTAGTTGTCTTCTTATTCTATTTAATATTCATTTCAAACTTTTTGATACACCCTCATCACTTTGCTATAATCAATCAATATAAAAGCATTCGAAGTTTATCATGTTACATGAGAATTTCTCAATTTCAAGAATTGTAAAATTCGCTCATATTTTAAAATTAATTTAAATTTAAACGATTTTATAACACCTGATAATTATTATTGGGGCTGCTATTTTTCGTTGCACTCGATAAACATTTAGTATAGATTTTTTTTTTTTTAAACCAGCAATCAAAAGTAGTTCGGCTTGCTTGATCGTTTTGAGTTAGAAGACAAAGCAAAATTTTGATGATGAAGCAGAATCGTCCATTTAAGGGGGAATTGCGAATATCTTTTCTGACTTCTTCCGTTTCCAATCGAATTCTTATGATGGTACAAAACATTTCGTACTAATGAAAATAAAAAATATTTAAAAAACAACTCGAAAAAAAAAATTAAAAATCAAAAGAAAAAAATGTGTTTGTGTACTTTCGAGGTTATTTCTTCATTTCAGTATATTATTCGCGCTCTCCTCTTCGAGCGAGGTGATATTGTAAGTAACTTTTGTTTTGGTTATACGTATTTTGTTAAATATTTTGCTAATTACTAACGCGATTTTTAAGGAGGACATAAATTGATCGAGTATAATGTAAATCATAAAGAATTTTTTTTGCAAAAAGTAATTTGTTGTTTAATTTTGGTAAAAATACTCACATTCTGTCACAGTACGTTATATGGAATGAGTGATATTTACAGATATGTATACTGCCGTACTAAGAAAAAAAGTCACAAGCGCCAAAAGTCGAAAAATGAGTTAAGAGCATATTTGGATTCTGCAAGCAAATACCTACTTATCTGCTTTTTTAGAATGCCAAATGCCATAAAATCAAGTTATTTAGTAGTCAAATTTCATAGTAAGACATGGCAAACAAAACAGAAAAATTGAAATTATGTACTCAAAACTCCAAAAAGGCATATGTGACTTTTTTCCGTAGCATGGCAGATTATAGTATATCAGTGCTCTTTTCCCCCTTATGTCAAATTAATTAATGCTCGTTTCCTCCTAAATGTCTTTATTGGATAAATTATGCTCATGTAAAAATATGAATTCTAATAAATGAATACAATGGGTACGCCTAAATGTTTAAGGTTTCAAAAAATTATTTATTTATAAAATTATAAATGTTCTCATTCCTACTAAGAGGTGGTGCTAGTTTTAGTAAAATGTTTTGAAATTTTTGTTTGTTTGGTTTTTGAACGATAAGTATCATTTTGTATAAAACAAAAATCAATATGTTGTTAAATAGAAGAACGAAATTCGCAAAATACCATTTATTTAGGTAATTATGATAAAATCACAAAGGTAGACTTGAATATGCGCAAAACAGCAGCATCATATTCAACTGCACCCTATATTGATAAAAATATATTTTTTTGTCGGTCACAGAGCGTTGTAAATGCCAATATAGTACAAGCCTAGCAAATGCAATTTAAAGCCTATCAAATGTAAAAAAAAATTAAGTGGACGAATTAAATAGACGAATTAAAAATCATATTTATAGTGAAATTATAATTGGTCATCTACCTTAGAATCTAATAACTACAACTTAGTCCGTGTTCCAAACGAAAAAAATATCGCATAAAAAGTTAAAAAGTTACATTTTTAACATTATTTCACCACAAAAATTTTAACTGGTCGCGGTGCAGTTAAAAATTTTATCAAATATTCCTTTGACTTTTTATCCGTTACATAACCACACAAAATGGAAAAAAACAAGGAAAAATCAAAAACAACGGAAAATCCAAATTCAAATCAAAAAGAAAAGAAAATAAAAAGAAAACGGCAAGTTACGACCGCGTCTTTTCGTCCGCGTTACTCGTCTTTTTATACAAAATTTCATTCATTCATATTACACTATTTTACAATAAAAAGAAACAATAAAAAGTTAACGTTTAGTTAACATATTAAAACAGAATTGCTTTGGCCGGAAAAAAGGTGTTGTGTGACATGATACAAATATTATAAAGGACGTGTTCGAAGTTTGTGATCATTTTGTTTTTGTAATAATTTTGACAGGAGTGAAATAATTTTCTCTCCCATATTTTGTAATAAGTTTTATTTGTACTATTTTTTTAGAAATAAATTAACGTAATACGGCTTAATTATTGTTATTGCGCTCTTTTGTTTATGAATATTATTACAGAAATGTCAAATTTACAACACATAGTGGCTGTGATAATTTGGTTACAAACAAAATAATCCCGATAAACCACAAGTCCAAATATCTAGGAAATGTCAGTTTAATGATTGACAATGATGTTGAAATTAGTAATATGACTTTGGTGTCTATCGATTGTGTACATATAAGAAACTTAAAGGTGTAATATTTATTTTGACCCTAAAAGTTAGGTATTTAATTAGCTTAAATAACGTTTACCTACATTTATCCTGAATGTGAATTAACCGACCAGCTTAAACGTCAGTTATAGAAGTATGACTTAAAAGTTTGATATTCGTTGAACATTGAAGTCAATTCTGGAAAATGGACTTCCGAGTCTATTATTTTACTAGCTCAAACGCTACTTGCAGAAGTTTGACATTGCAGTCTGTAATTAACTGGATATTAATGTCTGATTAATGGAAACCGACGCGATTGTCAATTTTGTGCAGTTAACTAATAAGTAAGTAGCTTCTGTGTCGGTCGCAAAATTGAAGCGAATGTGTGCAAATTATTTTAATATTATAGTTTAATATTTTACTTTGAACCGTGTGTATGTGTATTTATACAGAAGCATCTAAAATTAAACATGAATTGTTTAATGAAAAATAATAAGTGCAGAAATAAAGCAATAAATACTTTAAAATATAAATTGAAAAAAATAAATAAGGAAAAATTAAGAAACATACTATTAATATTAGAAAATAAAAATAGTAAAACATCAAAAACACGTGCAGCTTGCAATTTAAGCCTACCAGACATAAGCGAAGATTATGATGTTTTACATACATCAAATGATGAAAACTCTTCTAGTTCTGAGACTACTGAAATAAGTGAAAATGTTTTTTGTGAACTATCAAAGGAATCATTTGATTGTGAATTGAAAATTATCCCTCAAAAATTAGGTTTAATTAATTTTACTAAGCCATCTAATAGTCCTGATATTAATAATTACGTAAAATTATTTTTGCAAAAATGGGCCGTGGAACATAACACTAAGAAAACAGCATTGTCCGAGTTATTAAAATTTATGAAAACATTTTTCTCGGAATTACCGATGGACTATAGAGCATTGTTGCAAACGCCGCGCAATCTAGAAAAAATTACCGTTTCTCCTGGAGAATATATTCATATCGGGTTGGAGAATAACTTAAGAAGAATTTTAATGCTGGAAAATTTGAGTAATAAATTAGTGCCAAAAATTGTAAACTTAGATTTAAATGTGGATGGGCTTCCCGTTTTAAGTGATAATACGGAACACTCATTTTGGCAAATTTTAGGGCGTATTTTAAACGTCGGTTTAGGCGACATGTTTGTAATTGGTATTTATCATGGTCCCAGAAAGCCCAGTGATTTTGCAGCGTTTTTAAATACCTTTGTTTCCGAAATGAAACAAATCAAAGACAACTTCTTTTATAAAGAAAAAAATATACTAATTAAAATTCGAGCGATAATATGTGACGCTCCTGCTAGAGCAAGTGTCTGCGGTGTTAAACAATATAACGCATTCGCAGGATGTCCAAAATGTGATATTAGAGGTATATTTGATAAAAAATACCATAGGATGTGTTTTAACAACTCATCTGTTGCAACTGCGACGTTCGCGAAAAGAGCTGATGCTGATCATCACATTTTAAATTCGCCTCTTGAGGATCTAGGTATAGGTATGGTATCCCAAATAGCATTAGATTATTTGCATATCGTATTGTTGGGAGTAATGAAAAAATTATTAAAGATTTGGTTCGGAAAATACCATTATTTCCGAAATATTTGAAAATTTTAATTTCAAATAAAATTATTTTTTTAAACAAATTTTTACCTAACAACTTTCAAAGAAAGTTAAGGTCTTTAGAACATTTGGCTGTTTTTAAAGGAAGCGAACTTAGAAATTTTTTACTGTTCTACGGGCCCTTTATATTAAAAAGTTCGTTGCCACAGCATTTGCTAAAGTTTTATAATAATTTTATGCTACTACATGTCGCGATAAAAATTCTATGCTGTCCAGATTGGTGCCTCAAATATAACTCGTTTGCCGACAGGCTTTTGGAAGACTTTGTTAAAGAATATGCGCTTTTATATGGTTCAGATATGATTAATCATAATGTGCATATGCTAAGGCACCTAGCAAAAGAAGTCAAGGATTTCAAAGCATCTTTGGATACGTTTTCTGGGTTTTGTTTCGAATCATATATGAATCCGTTTAAAAAATTGTTGGCGGGACATAACACATCCTTTGACCGAGTTTGCAAATATGCTGATTGAAATGAATAGTTCTACTTCAATCCCCACCTCAAAGCTAAAACACCGCTTCAGATATCAAACTAAACAAACCGTATGATGAAACTATTTTTGCAGAGGTGATATATTATGGATATAAGTTTAATAATAATGCGAGGAACAAATACGTCCTAAGTAAAGAAAATAAAATTTACGAAATAATCAATTTTGTTAAAGAAGAACGCCAAATTTTCGTTTTCGTCAAACAATATATGGAAAAGGGCGATTTTTACACATATCCAATAAATTCTTCTAAACTTTGTACATATCAGTGCCAAAATATTACATTAAATGTGGAATTAAATATTAATCAACTGGATCGAAAATTATTTGCAATGGTCGAAATTGAAAACCCATCGCTAACAACTTTTTTCCCGTTTATACTTATTTTTAATTCTACAAATATAAATGATCGCTTTTAATACAACATAATAATAAACATACAAGTTAAACACACATATAAATTGAATAATTAATTTAAAATAAAAACCTACCTTAAACAACCGACTAAATAAATCAGAAAACAAAACAAACTAAAATTGGCTGAAACATATTAATTTTAAAAACGGGGACTTCACCGATTGTCTTCTCTATTAATACATATACTTTTTGAAATCGTATTTTAAATATGTGTGTAATTTTATATTAAATCAAATTAAACTTAAAATGCCGAAACAAGGAAAATCACGGTACCATTTTGCAGTTGTAGAATTCGAAGAAGATAAAAGTGAACCAAGTAAACGGCTAATCGAAGTGATAAGGTATGCATGGTTAACGGAAGATGGAAAGCCATGTTTTTGTCCAAGTTCCAAAAATTAGATTTTTGAATTAAAGAACTGCGGCATACCGAGGGGTGACTGGGTGAAATACGCTTGTCCAGTACTAAAACACAATATTGGTACGAGTATGTATAATAATTAATTTTTTTAAAACTTTTTTTTTTTTTTTTTTTTTTTTTTTTTTTCCTTTATTTAATATTACAACTGATTTACAAATCATTTAGTAATTTATCTTTCTTAAATGAAGATTCACATTTGACGGGCAGTAGCCCAATGGTTACTCCCGTTTGAATTTACATAGTAATTATTTTTCTCTATCCGAATTAAATACAACTGCCCAATTCCAAAGGTTTCTGCCTTTGAAGTCTTCTTACTGCATTGGTGGTATCCAACAAACTTCGTATGGCTGCATTTTGGTGCCGAGATATCCGCTGAATGTGTTTCTTCGCATGATTTTGTATTTCTTCACTTACATATTCCATGTTTAAGTCCCTATGGAGGTTATCATTTCTAATGTACCATGGTGCGTTTACAATGCCACGCAGCACTTTGTTTTGAAAACATTGAATCATTTGTACACTTGTCTTCTTGGTACAACCCCAAAGTTGAATACCGTAGGTCCATACTGGTTTAAGTGTTTGCTGATATAATAGCAATTTGTTATGTATTGTAAGCTCAGAGTTTCTACCTATTAGCCAATATATTTTCCTATTTTAAAACTGATAATATATGTATGTAGATTGATGATATTGTGTCATTATACAATTAATATATTAATTAATATCTTGTTTTTTTCGTACAAGACTCTATCAAAGCTGCTAATATCGAGTGTAGTCTTCGACCTAACTACACAACATCCGATACAGAAGAATATCAAAATCATTAAAAACCAGAAAAAAAGAATTCCAGTTTCGCCGTAATCTCTAACGATTATAACAATTTATTTGATCAGTTAGGGGAGAACGACTCTTTAGTAATGTCAAATAATGATTTCGAAACTATCGAGATTCAGCCAAATTGTAATGATTGCGAAGTGGAAACACCATCATCTTGCACGGCCACGGGTAACTCAAATGAAAATGAAATAATGACTGAGCAACCAATCGGCAGTGTTGTATGCATTCAATACGATTCATTTCAAAAAGCATTGCAAGATTTGACCGAACTAAAACAGGGACAATTAAATTCAGAATTGGTGGGTTTAAAAGTTGACCAAATCCAGTCAAATTTGGAAAAGATTTCGGCCCAAAACGAAATCATGATGAAAATGATAAGCGAGTTTTGCAAGAAGTCGCCAGCTTCATCAACTTTTACTGCTTCTACAAATATTGATTCTAAATCAAAATTGGATGAGCTTGAACTACAGTTACAGGAAAATGATTTCAAAGAAAATATGGTAAGATATCTTTTTGTTAATGTAACACTTTATTCTTATAATTTTTGTGTATCTTGTCCAACTTGTCTGGATTAACCCTGATATTCTATGTCATAGCACATTCTACCATTTCACTTGTTCTGATTTTCAGGCTTATGCATACACCCAGTATGCCTCAAAGGAAGACGCGAAGAAAGAGGTAAATGGGTGTGCCAAGTCTATATTGAATAAATTATTGTCACAGACTTTTGCTCAACAAATACGGTGGGATATAATTAAGAAAGTTGATAATTTGCCAGCGGAAGATTGCGGTAAGGAATTATATTTCATAAGCCAATATAACAGTAACAATTGTGGTTTAATTACAGATACTATATTTTTTAAAAAATATAATAATATTCTAGAATTTATCGTAGAAGTAAGCAATAAAAACCGAAAAGACTTAAGTTTCTTTTATAATAAAGACAATATATGCCAGGCGGTTCAAGATTTTTTTAAAAGGATGAGCTACAAAAAAAGTTAACAATAGTATGTAGGATCTACATATACTCGTATGTATTTCTATTTGGATATTTTTTATTTTTATTTCTATTTGGATCTTCAATAAGGATAATTGAATTTTGAATATTTTTAGTTTTATTACTAGTTATATATTGAAATATTATATATTGCAAAAATGTTATTAAATTATAATTTAATTTAGTTGAATAAATAAAAAGTCAAATGTATATCTACTGTATTTTTAATATTGATTTTCGGCTCCACCGCTGTTCGTATAAATGACCGAAAAGGCAGACATTTGAATGACTTTGATGTTAGTGATATGTATACTAAACGTTGAATTAAATGCCATAAATAAAAAGAGCTTTGAAGTCGGCGGTAAGACATACTTTAAAGCTTAACATTTGTGAACTCTATGTTGACATCAAAGTGACTTTCGGTAAAGTGAATGTCAATTGTAGGACAGGATTTGGCTTGCTTTCTATATATCCTTGTGACTGTCTTACACATAGAGATATGTCACTTCGTTAGGCGACAAATGATATTTTTCTGTCCGAATCTATCGGCGAATAACCGACTAGTGGTTTATCGGGAATGTCATAATTATTACAGATGGAATAATTATCATAAACTTCGAACACGGCCAAAGAAAACAAATTATTACGTAAATTTGTCATATGATTCTGTTGTACGGTTATTCCATGTTACCTAAAAGAATTGGTAACATATTCCTCGGGCCCACTTGTGGACTATGAGGTCAACTGCTACGGTTTATGTAGTGGGGCTGGAGGTTCAGCTACAGCTGTACGTTGTTTGATCTTTCTGCACATGCACCACGTAACTGTAATCAAAACTGCTGGAATGAGTAAATAGATTACCAGGTAGTGGTGATAATCGTGTATGCTTAAATCGATTGTTGCTTACTCTAAATGTTCCTTATGGTCTTGGAGGGAAGCTTCAATGGCAATGATCTCCGACAAGGTGCCTGTTGAGCTTGTTTTTACGAATATCGGGTAGTGTCTATGTACTTTATCACTTAAATTAAATTGCGGCATAAAGGAAAGAACAAATCTACTGCTAAATATCCTATATCCCCCCACTGTACACGTATCTCCTTTTAAAACACAGTTTGGATCAAGTTCTAAAATCCCTTCTCCTTCAATGAATTCAGTGGTGGTTTCGATAACCCCATTGCTGTTATCTTCGCATATTAAGTTAATCCATAGCGTAGTAACGTCCATCTTGTGAATCTGACAGCTCTTCGGAATGTCACCATTTTGTTTGAGTAGTTCTATTTCACAGCTAGTTGTATACGCGTTGTATTCATATAGCGGTTGATGAACATCACAAAAATATTCCCCGTTAAGGCAATTACACGTATTGAACTCATCCGCAGTTAGAGCCATGTATTGGTTTTGTTGTAGTCCGACCATCAAGTAGTTAGAAGATGGCATGATATAGACATATTCTTGCTGGTGGATCGTGGGAACTGGTATAACGTGGTATAACGCATATCGTGATCTCTGTACCAGTGGAATTTTAATTTCAAAGATTACGGTTTCTTCAATTTTGTTTGTTTTGACGTCGATTATCTTATATATACCTGCTATGTCTAAGTTACGTCACGGGACATCCTGATTGGGTTTTAGATTATGTATGATTGGTTTAATCTGTTCCTGAAGTTGGTGTGGTGTCAAAATTAGAGGATCGAGTTTGCCTTGATGAACTTCGGTGATGGTGTCAATTATCGTGGATTGAAATGCGCGAAGTCTCATCATTTCCATCATAGCATGAAGGGCCAGGTCGGTGAATTCCTCATGGAACATAATGCTGGTTACCATGTTGTTGAATGCCTGAAATTTCTTATCGGTCTCCTCGTAACTGTGCTTAATCACATTGATCGTTGATTCTAATATCGACATTTGCTGTTGTAATAGTTTCTGGTGGTGTTGTTGGTTTGAATTTAATTTTTCTATGCTATCTTTGTAAGCATTGCCAGCACGTTGGTCGAGCACACCAAACAATTCGTTGGCAATTGTACCAACAAATTCAAAAGGTGGTCTTCTTTGGCGGATGATCTTGTTCCCACTTAGAGCGTTTAGTATTTCATTTTGATCCCTTAACTCAGCGTAGAAAATTCTTATTTGCGAAACAATTGCTGCGCAATATTTGAATGTGTCCGCGTGGACCGCTGGTATTAGTGTTGCATTAGCGCATAATTCGTCTAGCTGGCGAGCGGCTCTTCCGAGGTGGTCTAGCTCTGCCCAATAGGATGTGAGATTGTAGTAGTATATAATACTCCATTCCCCATTAATCAGATTCCCTTGACCAATTTTCTCAAAATAAATACCAGGATGGGAAGTGAACCGTGTTATGTTGATTTTCGCTGTTGTCAGTGCGGTTGTATGTCCCATCATGCAGATTATTGCGAGCGAGCACAGTAACAATGTTAATTTGCTGTTTGCTCTCGTCGTTCGTCCGTGTTGTATCGGTTGTCTTTGTTTCGAAGTGTTTACTTTACAACCGTCTGCAGCCGGTGATGCCTGCCTAACTTCCATGTTAGGTTTTGGCAGGCCCATTTCTTCCATCTCGTCACTGTACTCAATTGGAAGACGGCTGAGTTTGGTGATTGGCCTTTTAAACAATCCTCCTTTTCTGCTTTTTATGGTTACGACTCTAACTAAGCCATCGTTTCCACTATGGATCTCTTGAACTCTTCCTAAAGGCCATTTTCCTGGAGGTAGGTTATCATCCTTAACGAGGACCAGCTCCCCTTTTGATATATTATCTTTTTTTTTGGCCCATCTGCTTCGTTTTTGTAGCAGTCACATATATTCGGTTACCCAAATTTTCCAATACTCTTGAGTTATTTTTTGCAGGAGCTTCCAGCATGTTAAATGGTTGATATTTTCGTTCAGAATGCTTGGTTCGGGCATCGTTCTCGTAGGTTCGCCTATGAGAAAATGAGCTGGTGTTAATGTCGTGAAATCGTTGGGGTCAGATGTCATCGGAAATAGTGGTCGAGAATTCAAGCATGCTTCTATTTGGCAAGCTACCGTAGTCATTTCTTCAAATGTTAAATGTTGTTGTCCAATTATCCTATGCAAATGGTGTTTGATAGATTTAACAGCTGATTCCCAAAGTCCGCCCATATGTGGTGCTCCTGGTGGTATATAATGCCATTGAGTACCCTCTTTTAAAAGCTCTTCTGACCATTTTCCCGATAGTTGTTTTACTGCATGTGTGAGTTCGTTCCGCATGAGTTTTGAAGCTCCTATGAAATTGGAACCGCAGTCACTGTAAAAATCCGAGCAAAACCCTCGGCGTGCTGTGAAACGTTTAAATGCTGCTATGAAACCTCCTGATGACAAATCGCTTACTACTTCTATGTGAATAGCTTTTACTGCGAAGCAAATGAATACTGCTAGGTAACCTTTATGGCTTTTGCGACCTCGACCTGGTGAACACCGTAGTTGGAAAGGTCCAGCATAATCTTCTCCAGTATGAGTAAAAGGCCTTGTCGGAGTTACTCTCGCTATTGGAAGATCTCCCATCATTTGATTTAAGGTTTGCGCGCGTTGTTTGTGGCAGATTATGCATTTATTGATGTAGGTTTTTACTGCTAATGGACCTTTAATAATCCAGTACCTTTGGCGAATAAAAGCCAGTGTAAGCGTCTTTCCTCCGTGTAAGGTCATCTTTTGTGCATAATCTATTAGGAGCCAAGTTAAGTGACTCTTATAAGGCAGTATTATTGATGTTGAGAATTGAAAGCAATCCTCGTCGTTAGACAGTCTGCCGCCTACTCGCAGTAACCCATTCTCATCTATTTTTGGATCAAGTGATCGAAGTTGAGATTCCATTTGAGGTTCTAGTTGGTTCTTTTCTATTTGGAATGCTAACTGTTGCATTAGTTTCATTGCTAACATTTGGCTATCATTAAGTTCCTTAATTGTCTCGGTAAAGAGGTAGTTGTTCTTTTTGCAAATCTAAGGACATAAGCGATGATCCTTACTGCCTTATTGAGTGATGAACAGCGCTCTATAGCACATAATATACCATTTTCTTCGTTGATCGTGGCAATTAGTGTAGATATTTTGATCTTCTCTTCTGTGGCTTCTGCAATATGTGGTTGTGGAGAGGTGTCCTGTGGATGCTTAAGCCAGATTGGGCCCCTCCACCACAATTGGTAGTTTAGTAACTTTGAAGCATTTAGGCCTCTTGATGCACAATCTGCCGGGTTCTGATTTTACATAATTTCTTTGTAGTGGAGATAATATAGACTGAATTTCGACAAGCCTGTTCGCAACAAACGTTTTAAACTTATTTGGTTTTCCTGTGACCTATCCCAAAGTTATCATAGAGTCTGTCCACGCAAATGTTTTGATATCAGGCAGTTGTAACCCTTTTTTTGTTTTTCTTAGCAGTTTTGCTAAAAGCACTGCGGCGCACAACTCCAATCTGGGATGGGCTAACCATTCCATTGGATCAAACAATTTGGATGTTTCGGATAACATTTTCCTCTTGGTAATGGGTGCTTTAGTATCCAATGATTTGACTTTAAATTGGAATATGTCCTCTATAGGATTCCAGATGATACCTAACGTTTTAATTGTTTCGCCAATTTCTATCATATGGCTGCATGCGTCCATATGTTCCTCTTGTATGGTTTTGAGTATTTCTTGGTTGTTGCTAGTCCATTTCCTTAGATTAGAACCGCGTTGCTTTAATAGCATTGTTAATTGTTGTTGCATTAATACTGCTTGTTCTAGCGTATTCGCACCTGATAATATGTCATCCACGTAAAAATCTTCAGTGAGCGCCGCATTGTTCACCGTCATCTTGTGCTAACTGATGAAGTATTCTAGTGACCAAATATGTGGCTGCTGCTGATCCGTACGTCACCGTTTTCATCTTATAAGTGCTGATCTTGCCTTGTTGGCCTCTCCATAGTATTAATTGGTAGATTTGATCTCTGGAGCGAATTTGTGTTTTCTCCATCTCGGTAAAATCTCTACTAGCTCTTGTTGTATTGTTGTACCGGTATACATTATATCGTTGAGTGAGACCCCATTTGAAGTTTTTGCAGAAGAATCAAAAACTACTCTTAACTTGGTTGTTGAACTGTCTTGTTTCATGACTGCATGGTGTAGCAAAAATAACCTTTGTCCACATCATCCTGATGGTTTATTACTTCCATATGGCCTAGCAGAATGTATTCTTGAATGAAACTGGTATATTCATTCTTCATTGTCGAATTTTTGTTTAACTTCCTTTCCACTTGAAATAGTCGTGCTGCCGCTTTCTTCTTTGATTCACCTAATGTGAAGTTATCTTCCTTGAATGATAATGCAACTTGGTACGTTCCATCTACCTGCCTCTCGCATGTATTATGAAAGTGCTGCTCACATTTTTCTTCATCAATAGTAAATTATAGCGCTCTTGTCCAACTTCTTCAATTTCCCAAAATTTTTTTAATTGGTTTTCTGAGTCGACATAAGATACCATTGATTGTATTCTGTGTCTCTGGATGATGTAGTTTTTGCACTTTCCGCAAATAACCAATCCTAATTCGGTCTTCTGTCCCACTGGTTGATCTGGGCCCCCTTTTATAATATTGTTCAATATGATTTTTCGTTAATAATCGGCCCCAAGTAGAATATCTATTGACCCTGGTTTATTATAATTAGGATCTGCATAGCCAATGTTGTTGAGATGTTGCCTGTTTCCCGTTTCCACCTCTTGATCTGGTAGTAGTTTTGTCAGCTTTTGGAATACCAAGGCGTCGAGGCGTAGCTCAAATTTGGAATCTACAGTCTTCCGTTATAAAAGTTGCCTGGGAGCCTGGATCTATCAAGCCTCTTAATGTTGTTTGGTTTCCATCATGTTTGACTGCGCTAATAAGACACTTTCGGTCTGACTGTTTATTTTTGCTTCGAGTTTAAAACTTTTTATCTCTTGGCCATCTGGCATGGTGTAGACCATTGCAAATTGAGCATCTTATAGAACTTTTACATTGTTGTATTTGATGTGTTGTAGCAAGGCACCTTCTACATACATTATCTAATAATATAATTTGACTCCTGTCGGACGATGACAGCTTTTTGAATCTTTCACAGGTCTCTATTGAATGATTTTTCTGACAAAAGATGCAAATGCTGTATACCATTGTTGTGGCGAATATTTGTTTCACTGGTTGACTTTCAGGTGGTTATGTATAACTCTTGTTACTGTACGAAATTTCTAAAGTCTTGAATCTTTGTTCAAGGAACTTCACGGATATCGGTTGTTTCTTGAAATTCACATAGGTTTTTAAGTGAAGTTTCGTACTAACTTTTTCAATAAAATGAAAATTAGAAATGAATTCCAGGACTCGACGTTTATTCCTAAGTTCTTAATCGCGTGTAGGCACTCGATAGTGGTCTCATGCATATTTCTAATTGCAGATGACGACTCAGTAGCAATGGTTGGTCGGTTCAGCAATGTATCTAGGTAAGCTGAGAAGAGCAGTCTGTATATATAGAATGTAAATTGTGGTATAATCAGTCCAGTCGCCGTGGCCTGATGAGAAGATTGATTTTTTCATAATCATAAGCTCATCAGTTCGAAACTGGATTGGATTCTCTTACAATCTTCGAAACATATTAAAATCATTTAATTACATAAATAGAATTATGTCTATTAGTCGGTTTCGTTGAATTACTGTTCGTAAATACTAATATACTTCTCGTGTTAATAATCGAAACATAATTACAAATGGTCTAACCACCGGCAGCATATTAGAAATTACATGAATTAATTAACATTCAACAAAAACATTGATAAAAAAGTATTTCTATATGTTTCAACTTTATTTCCATCTCCTTATCACCTTTTGTTGTATTCTCTTCTATCGCAGTTGTCATTCTTATAGCCATCTTGGTGTACTCTCTTCTTTAGGTTTCATAATATTTCATTGTAAAATACTCCAACTCGTCTCGTCTGATGCTTCGACACAAATTTCTTTGTGTTTGTCAATGATCTGTTCCATTGCGCGTTTCATATATTGTAGAGAGAATTGCATTGCTTATTTCCCTTGCTGCTCAATAATAATTTCCTTTGCATTGTCAATTTCTCTGTACATTTCTTGTATTTTGACTTCCTGTCTCTGATCCCTTTGATGGTGCATCTTAGACTTCGGTTGTCTGATGAACATCGAGTTTTTCTACTGATGGAATGGCGAATTCAAGACTGGATTGTGGTGTTGGCATAGATGGTGGGCCGCTGTTGAGCCGACGTCGCATATCTTCGATAAATTTTTGGTAAGTATTTGAAATCACTGTTCTTGCAACGTTATAAGCATGATCTTTATCTAGTGGTGGATGACTTCTTTGAATTTGCTCAACTGCTTTTACGTATTCAACATAAAGTGCTTTTAGCTGTTCGATTTTAGCTTTCAAATATTTTTTGGTTTTTCGGCTCTCCCCATCTTTGTTGTAGTTTATTTGTAGAGTGGTGATTTTTCCTCCAATTTGTTCTTGATTTTGAAGAAGCTCCATTGCTTAATTCTCGATAGAATCTGGTGGTTTTTCTGGATATTGAGGAAATTCGCTGGATTTTTATCTGCTGGTTATTGTTTAGCTGTATCCACAGTTGAATGTATAATTGCGTGTTTATTTGATTAATTGCCGGTTGGTTTTTGGCTTTGATAGACTGTGTATAGTTACAGTTGATTAAGTGCCGGTTGGTTTTTCGCTTTGATAGACTGTGTATAGGTACAGTTGATTAAGTCCCGGTTGGTTTTTGGCTTCGAAGAACCATGTATGTGTATTATTCACTATACAACTATTATTATATTTTTTTTATATATGTAGTAGAAAGATTACCACTGGTGAGATCTTTTTACTATTGGAGAACAAACAATTTGTTTTAGTTTTAAATTTATTCTATGTTTTTTTTTTCGTATTAATGAAAATAAAAAATATTTAAAAAACAACTCGAAAAAAAACTAAAAATCAAAAGAAAAAAAAAATGTGTTTGTGTACTTTCAAGGTTATTTCTTCGTTTCAGTATATTATTCGATATTGGCGCTCTCCTCTTCGAGCGATGTGATATTAGTAGTGTTTTTTTATTCGCTCCGGATAGCTGCTATCGAGAGCCGTCATATGAAAAGTGGCTCCGGATAGCGCTCCGTATAAGTAGGTAGAGCCAAATATTTTTTTATATCAAGTTTTCGCTAAACAATTGAATTAAAAATTATAGTTTGATGTTAAATAAGTTTAGTTTACCAATAAATAGCTCGTCAAATTTAAATTTAGCCGTAGAAAAATGACGGCTCTCGATAGCAGCTATCCGGAGCGAATAAAAAAACGCGCTTATTGTAAGTAAGTTTTGTTTTGGTTATACGTATTTTTTTAAATATTTTGCTAATTACTAACGCGATTTTTAAGGAGGACATAAATTGATTATTATAAATCATAAAGATTTTTTTTTGCAAAAAGTAATTTGTTGTTGAATTTTGGTAAAAATACTCACATGCTGTCACAGTACGTTATATGGAATGAGTGATATATACAGATATGTATACTGCCGTACTAAGAAAAAAAATGAGTTAAGAGCATATTTGGATTCTGCAAGCAAATACCTATTTTTCTGCTTTTTTAGAATGCCAAATGCCATAAAATCACGTTATTTAGTAGTCAAATTTCATAGAAGACATGGCAAACAAAAACAGAAAAATTGAAATTACTCAAAACTCCAAAAAGGCATATGTGACTTTTTTTCGTAGCATGGCAGAATATAGTATATCAGTGCTCTTTTCCCCCTTATGTCAATTTTATTTTTACTATTTCCTCCTAAATGTCTTTAATGGATAAATAATGCTCATGGATAAATATGAATTCTAACAAATGAATACAATGGGAACGCCTAAATGTTTAAGGTTTCAAATAATAATAATAGCTATATTTTGTTGAGAAATTTACAACAACAATTGCACGTGACAGGAATTAAATAATTCGAACAAAAAATTTGAGTTATTTAATTCGAGCCCGAACAAGTAAAATATGTAACTGCTTGAATGAAAAACTGAAGAAATGCCACCATAGAATATAAAAATTAAATCGAAAAAATATTTCGCGGCTTATTCTGTTAAGAAAAAAATAACTCCAAAATAATTCGAATTAATTTTTTCTCAACAAAATACAGCTAATATTGAAAAAAATTAGTAAAATGTTATCATTCCTACTAAAGAGGTGGTGCTAGTTTTAGTAAAATGTTTTGAAATTTTGGTTTGTTTGGTTTTTGAGCGATAAGTATCATTTTGTATAAAACAAAAATCAATATGTTGTTAAATAGAAGAACGAAATTCGCAAAATACCATTTATTTAGGCAATTATGATAAAATCACAAAGGTAGACTTATACTTCTATTTCTTTACTATTTCTTTTTTAGAAATATATAGGGTGCAGCTGAATATGATGCAGAACAGCAGCATCATATTCAGCTGCACCCTATATTGATAAAAATTTATTTTTGTCGGTCACAGAGCGTTATAAAAATGTCAATATAGTACGAGCCTAGCAAATGCAATTTAAAGCCTAACAAATGTAAAAAAAAAATTAAGTGGACGAATTAAATAGACGAATTAAAAATCATATTTATAGTGAAATTATAGTTGGTGATCTAGCTTAGAATCTAATAACTATAACTTAGAGTTAAGTCATAAAAAAATCATTTCTTTTTCTACTCGGTGCATCTGTCAACGACGAAACAACGTCTAATAAAAGAAATAATTGTGGACAGATAAATAAACCACCATTTTGAAACCATACAAAATTGGTTTTGTGACTTTTATTTATTTTTGATAAAATTCTACATTCCTCAGCGGTCAAGGCAAAAACGCTTACCTAGGATTTACATGTTTTCTTTTTCGTTGTGAATTCTTTTGTTTTCTCATTTTCAGTAGATTTGTTGTTTTTTGACCATAGAAACATACCAACTTCATAGACATTAGTCAAGTTTTCTACCAATCCAAACTATTGTTACGTTTGCCTTGTTAATTAAGGTTCGTATCATTGGATTGTGAATAATACAAAATCAATTTAATTTATCACCAACGAATTTATTTATTTAGCACAAAAATTATTACAATACAGTTTATTAATAAAAATTCACAAAATCACTTTATATAAATTATTCTCAAATTTTACTGTACACTTATAATTTTTATTTCCACTAAAACACTTTTTAAATCACTTTTTAATTCCTTTTTAATCTTCATACTATCGCTTACCAAATACTAATAATCCAATTCGACTTCGTTCGCCTTTTTATATACACAAACCAAACTTCTAGAAAGCTCATGATTTTTCCAGTTAGAGTAGCGTAGAAACATTTAGAACAATTTTATCATGGAAAATTCCATTTAGTACAGTTAAACATTGAGCTATTAATTTAACTTCTTCTATTACACACTAGGTGTCACCGTTACACTACCCCCCACCTAAGCCTGTTCGTCCCGAACAGGACCCCAATCACCTCCTCAGTATAGGACCAGCCTCTCCAAATGCACCACCTTTGGTTTACCTCGATGTCCCTTCCGTATCCGATAAACCACGGCGTTCATCCTTGTGATGACAGTGTAAGGTCCTTCCCAGCAGGTTGCAGCTTCGGTGATAATACCTTTTTCCGTTGCGGGTTGTGAAGCCATACTAATTGCCCTTCCTGGAAGCCCTGGTTATTTGCTCGTAAGTCATATTGAGGTTTCATCCGGTTTCTTGACATTTGTATTTTTCCCCGTACAAATTGATGAATCTCATTAAGTTCCTCTTTCATCCTGTTTACGTAATCCTGTCAACATAAAGCCGCTGATGGTACAGCCCCAAACTTTAATTCTCCAGGTAACCGTAGGTTATCTCCAAATAACGTTTTAGCTGGTGTCATTCTGGTTGTGTCTTGTGTTGCTGACCGGTAGGCCATCAGAAACATCGGTATATGCCGATCCCAATTGCGTTGGTTTTTCTCAATGACCTTTGCTAGATATTCCTCCAATGTACCATTGAATCTTTCCACCATACCATCAAACTGAGGATACAAAGGCGTTGTTCTCGTTTTATTTATACCGAGCATCTGGCATATTCCTTGAAATACCACCGATTCAAAATTCCTTCCTTGATCCTGCTAATTCAGTTGTTTACCACGGCATCAGCTATTGTTGTCGTCTCCTGATTGGGAATGGGTACACCTCCGGCCATTTGCTGAAATAATCCATGATTACTAGCACATATTTGTTGCCGCTCTCAGTGGTGGGAAATAGCCCCGCAACATCTATTGCAATCATTTCGAATGGTGCTCCAACGTTATATTGTTTCATGGTTCCACGACTTTTGCGTGCAGGTCCCTTCACCGCCGCACATTGGTCACATTTTTGGCACCATTCTATCATTGACTGCCTACATCCTGACCAGTAGAATCGTTGACGTATCTTTGCTAGTGTTTTATTAATTCCTAGGTGGCCCCCACTTGCTCCTCCATGATACTCGTTCAGGATTTCCGCAATCCGGCACTTTGGTATCACCAGCAACAATTACTTCACTTTGCCATCCGTGATTTCCCACAATCGTTTTAAACACCCATTCTCAAGACGGAGGCTATCCCATTGAGCCCAATAAGCCTTGACAATGGGAGTTTTGTCCGCGATCTCGCTCCAAGTTGGCCGGTGTTCCTTTCTTTTCCATTCCATTTTAACTGATAAATCCGTATCATCCAATTGCTCTTTTCTGATCATTTCGTCGGTCCACTCCTCATCAGGCAGCGCTTGCTTAAGCCTAACGTCGATGATGCCTTCCTTTGCTTCAACATGGCCGCAATGTTTACATTCTACTGGACACGCTCGTCTTGTAATGCGTCGGAATTTCCGTGTGCACTTCCCTTCCGATATTCGATTTGGAAATCGTAGCTTTGAAGACGTTGGATCCAGTGTGCTACCTGTCCCTCTGAATTCTTGAATTGCAACAGCTACCGTAAAGCGCCGTGATCTGCCCGTAAATAGAATTTTAGGCCATAAAGATACTTGTGGAAATGCTTGACACACTCCACTATAGCCAACAATTCTTTCCGTGTCACGCAGTAATTACGCTCCGGTTTTGATAATGTTTTGGGGAAGTACGCAATAACATGTTCTTGGCCATTGGTTTCCTGTGATAACACACCTCCTATACCGTCATTACTTGCATCGGTGTCCAAAATAAATTTCACGTTGGGTATAGGGTACGCGAGGATTGGCGCGACACATAACTGTCTCCTTAGTTTCACGAATGCTTCCTCCTGGTCATTCTTCCATTCGAATGCCTTGTTCTTCCTGGTCAACTCGTGTAAACTCTTGGCGATGTTAGCGAATCCTGGCACGAAGCGTCTTTAATAGATGCACAATCCCAGAAAGCTTCGTAATTCGTGTACATTTTTAGGTCTTCGCCAGTTCTTTACCGCTGCGATCTTTTCTTCGTCAGTGTGAATTCCATTAATCATTACGAGATGACCCAAATATTTGACTTCAGTTCTGAACAGTTTACACTTCTTTGGGCTAAACTTTAATCCGGCGGCCTGTATCCGATCCAAAACTTCCACCAAGTTTATTAGATGCTCGTCAAAATCCTTCCCCATGTCGATGAAGTCGTCCAGATATATTAGGCACGTCTTCCAATGTAATCCCTTTAACACGCGCTCCATTAATCGTTTAAAAGTCGCAGGGGCATTACATAATCCGAACGGCATAACATTAAATTGCCTGTTTTCTCGCGATCTTCCTCATGGACTTCCACCTATCAATAGCCGCTTTGTAGATCTAATGTCGAAACGTTCGAGCACCCGATAACGTGTCATCGATCCTTGGCAGTGGGTAGCTATCTTTTTTCGTCACAGCATTGAGTTTTCGGTATTCAACGCAGAATCTCATGCTGCATCCTTCTTCTCGACCAATACTACCGGTAAGCTCCATGGGCTGTTAGATGGTTCGATTACTCCTGCCGTCTGCATTTCTGTTACCATCCGGTCGACTTCTTATTGTTTTGCCAATGGTAATCTCCTGGGAGTTAGACGAATTGGCATCTCTACTCCCGTATCAATTCGGTGCTTTACCATTGAAGTCCTTCCGTTATTATCCGATGTACTGCAGAATATGGACGTGTACCGTTTGAGTAGTTGATGTGCAGAATCTTTCTGTGCCTCAGTAAGATTTTCGGTCCATTTCTGCATGAGTTGTTCTACCATTTTCATTTTTTCTGCCCTTGCATGTCGGCTTTTTCAATCGGACTTTTCTGTTCACACTTTACTATAGTTGAAACCTTGTTACATTTGCCGATGACTGTCCCTTTCTTGATGGTTTTCGTCTTATCCGAGAGATTTAGAGTCCTAATTGGTACTCTGTAGTCATTGTCTGGTTTAACTAGGGATTTTCCGATTATAATTTCCTTGGCTCCGTTCTCCTCTTCGTTAGCTTCCACAACCCATAACCTGGGTGACCCAGAACCTCCCTCCAATTTTCCCCACACGATCGTCTCCGAGTTCGTTGGCAGTTTCTCCCGATGATCAATAACATTTCGCCTGGTAGTTGCTTCTGCACTGCTAGATTGAAGTGGCAACTCGAGTTCTCGTAAGTTAAAACTCCTCGTCCAACATCCACCATGAGCCTCATGAAGTCCATCCCTATAATGACTTCATCCACAATATCAGCAATCAGCACTTCGTGTTGGAAAGGGGATCTTCCGATCTTTATGTTCACGATCTTTTTCCCTTTTATTATTGAACTATCTCCAGTTACCGTTTGTAATTTCAATCCATTAGGTGGTTGTATACCTCCATAGATCAGATCTTTACGGACAATCATGCGATTTGCTACCGTATCCAGGGTGATGATGCACTCCGTGCCATCAATGTCGCCTTTGATTGTTAAGCTGTCACCGCCTCTTGCTTGGGGCAATCGGTTGTGGGAGTCAGCTTCTGTCCCTTTAAGCTGGCTCGTTGAAGTTTAATGACTCCGTCGTCATTGGGCCCTCTTGTTTGGCCAATGTCTGTGCTCCACTTGGTCATCGCTGCATAGAAGATGGTGATCTTCCCCGTTTTCTTCTTATTTCCCAGCAATCCCGAGATATGTGACCGACTTTATCACATGCCCAACACCTGATTTTGCCGCTTCCGTCTCGGAATCTTGGTGCTGACCGCTCGTTGTTTATGCTGGTGTCGATTTCCACTCGGCGTATTTTCATTGACCGTTTGGTGATGGCTTGTGCAGTTTCATTTGTTAACGCACAAGCGATGGTTTCCGCGAAGGTCGCTTTATGTGACAACATCACCGCCTTGCGTGTCTCGGGATCTCGAATGTCATCAATGAATGCGTCAATTTTTAGCCTTTCCATATAATCAGCCGACATACTGGTATGTGCTAGAGGTACTAGTCGCTCGATTGCCGATGAAAATTCCTGTAGCGATTCTCCTCCCTTTTTGTAGCGGCTTTTAAGTTCCATGCGATAGATTTCTCGCTTGTGGTCACTTCCGTACTTCCGATCCAGCGCCTTCTTAATTTCAAGATAACTGTAGCGATCCTTTTCAGGAATGGTTTGTAAAGCCTCTGCTGCTTCACCTTTAAGGGCCACTAAAAGAGCTGCAACAAGATGTTCATCAATCCAATGGTTTTGATTGGCTGCCGTTTCAAATTGAAATTTGAAAATACCGAAAGATGTTGTTCCGTCGAATGTTGGTGGCTTTAATTTAATCGACTGGACAGTCTTTACCACTTCCGTCGTTGTTTCACTTGCCTTGACATCAGTCAACTCTTTCTCGAGACGTTGGACATCTGCTTCTAATTTATGTTGCACCTGTTGAATATCCGTTTAAAATTTCTCTTCGATCTGTTTAACCGCCGTTTTGACAAGTTGAACTTTCGTTTCTAATTTTTGGTCAACCTGTTGAATCTCCAATTGCAGCTTCTCCACTTCGCCGTGTATGTTAGTAGATAATTCGAGAAGTTTCTCGTCTATTCTCTTTTGACCATCTGTAATTTGGTCTTTAATTTCTTGGTTAGACTGATTTTGTTGTTCCATCTGGTGTTTTATTTCTTGGTTTATAGTTTCCATTTGTTGTTTCATTTCTTGGTTCGACTGTTCTCCTTGTTGCGCCATTTGATTTTTAATTTCTCCTAGCTGTCGTTCGTTTTGTTGTTTCATTAGGCCCATCTGTCCCGTCATCTGGTTCATAGCAGCTATTAACTGCGACAAATCGAAACTTCCAGATGGTAGTTGTGTTGTTTCGACCGACGGTTGTTTATCTCCTGTCTTCTCTACAGTTGCCACATCCGTTACTTCTACGCCAAAATCATGATGGTCAGCGTTCAACCCTTCTTTCCCCATGGCATCACGTAGTCGTGCTCGTAAAGCTGATTTACTACCATCAGTAGCCAAACCCCGTTTCTTAAGTTACCTCTTTAATTCTGGCACTTTTAATTCGTTCAGAATCATTTTCTTTATCTTATTATTCACAGTAATCAATTGTTACGTTTTTGCCTTGTCAATTAAGGTTCGCGTCATTGGATTGTGAATAATACAAAATCAATTTAATTTATCACCAACGAATTTATTTATTTAGCACAAAAATTATTACAACACAGTTTATTAATAAAAATTCACTAAATCACTTTATATAAATTATTCTCAAATTTTACTGTACACTTATAATTTTTATTTCCACGAAAACACTTTTTAAATAACTTTATAATTCCTTTTTAATTTTCACACTATCGCTTACCAAATACTACTAATCCTTACAAGTTTACACTATCGCGTTCCAAATTCGAATAATCCAATTCCATTTCGTTCGCCTTTTTATATACACAAACCAAACTTCTAGAAAGCTCATGACTTTTCCAGTTCGAATAGTGTAGAAACATTTAGAACTGTTTTGTCATGGAAAATTCCATTTTAGTACAGTAAAACATTGAGTTATTAATTTTAAGTTATTCTATTATTCTATTACAATCTAGATGTCACCGTCACACTACCCCTCACCTAAGCCTGTTCGTCCCGAACAAGACCCAAATCACCTCCTCTGTACAGGGCCAAACCTGTCTAAAATCACCACCTTCGATTTACCTCCTTGTCCTTTCCTAGTCCTGTAGAGTGCCGTCCATACAGGTTGCAGTTTCGTCGATAAATCCTCCTTCTTTTGTTGCGAGTTGTGAAGCCACACTAATTACCTTTCGTGTATTCCTTGGCTAATTGCCCGTATGGCATATCGAGATTTCATCTAGTCGCCCGACACTCGCACGCCACTTCGCACAACTCGGCCCTTCTTATCCAATATCTGCTTAACCTGGTGTTCATTGGTTGTTTGCAATAATTGTTTCAGATTTCGATTTACTGTCGAATCCATACCGTTAAATTTAAGTGGAAGCTCGATGTTATCGCTACTCAATACTCCTTGTCCAAAATCCAACACAAAGCCATTCATCCTCATGAAGTCCGTTCCCAAAATGACTTCGTCCACAATGTCTGCGACCAGAACTTCGTGTGGGAAAAGAGTTTCGCCGATCCTTATGCTCACGATCTTTTTCCCTTTTATCATTGAACTCTCTCCATTTGCCATTTTTAATTTCAATAACCCATCAGCCAGCTGCACAGCTCCTGCGATCAATTGTGTGGGGTGCTCCGGTATCCAGCGTAATAATACACCTCCTCCCATCAACACCGCCCCTAACTGTGACGCTGCTTCCGCCTCGTGCTTCACTCGTAACAGGGATGTATGTTATGGGGCAACCAGACGACGAAGCCAGCTTCGATTCCATCAAAACTGGCTAGAAGTCACCTTTCCACTTTACCGACTGTTGCCATCCGTTCATCCGATTCCTGCTCTCCTCTTAGTGCTCTTTCCACAGATGTTGGTGATCCGTGCCGTTTTCCTCTTGCTTCCAAACAATCTCGCGAGATGTGCCCAATCTTGTTACATACTCATCATCTTCGTTCGCTGCTTCTACACCTTTGTCCCGACCGTTCGGCGTTTGCCCGCATAAAAGGTGGCGATTTTCTCTCCCCATGTATTACTTTCCGACAGTCCATTGAGATGCGACCCAACTTGTCACATTTCCAACATCTAAGCCTGCCGTTTCTAAATTTTGGTACTGTCCGCTCGATGTACCCTTTAGCGTCTAAATTCATTTGGTGCCTAAATAATGACGGTTTGGTGAAGTTCTGCACAGCCTCGATCGTTAGCACAAACGCAACGGTTTCCGCGAAGGTTGCTTTAGGTGAACCCATCGGCGCCTTGCGTGTCTCTGGATCTCGAATGCTGTCAATGAATGCGTCAATTTTTAGCCTTTCCATATAATTGGCCGACGTACTGTTATGTGCCAGATGTACTAGTCGCTCGATTGCCGATGAAAATTCCTGTAGCGATTCTCCTCCCTTTTGATAGTGGCTTTTCAGTTCCATGCGATAAATTTCTCGCTTATGTAGAATTTTGTTCAAAAATAAATAAAAGTCACCAAACCAATTTTGTATGGTTTCAAGATGGCATTTTTTTTATTTGTCTACAATTATTTATTTTTATTAGATGACGAGAAGGAAGAAAGAAAGAAATGCTTTTTTTATGACTTAACTCTAAGTTGTAGTTATTAGATTCTAAGCTAGATGGCCTACTATAATTTCACTATAAATATGGTATATGATGGCCTTTCTTAATTCATCTATTTAATTTTTTTTTTATATTTGTTAGGCTTTAAATTATATTTGTTAGGCTCCTACTATATTGGTGTAATATGGATTTCTGGGCAAAAAATTGAATCGAAGGTTTAACTTATGAACAACAAGAAAATACTCTGACGAATTTCTTATACGACATACGGAGGTTTCCGTCGAGATAAATAGGTCGTAAAATAATGTAATGTGCGTCCTAGTTTACATCGGGTTGTTTTGCAGTGGTTCTGAATTTGATGATGTTTTCCTGATTTAATGTTGCAAAGTTTCCTTTTAACAATCATATACCAAGATTTAAATTAAATATTACGCCAAATTTTCCAAAAAGTATCAAATTATGGAAGCGTTACATAAACCAGATCAATATTCTGACATAATTCTTCAGAAAATACAGTAAGAACGTGGTACTTTTTTAGCAAAAACAATGAAAATTTCTGTAGTTTGATGAACGTAATGCAATAATTTTCAATTCGCCGAGTCCAGTTTCCAAAAACAATTTTCTCCCCCATTATTGATTTACGATGGTTAAAAAAGTCATACAAATAAATGAAAAACATGTTTAGTAGTGAACGATTTTACTCGTTACTTTCCCCCAGAAGTGTAATTCTGCCTTCAATTTTTGGGTTAATAAAATTATGTGTCCGTATGTATTCGATCACCGCTTCAGTTTGCGATAATTCTATAACAGTACCAATTTTTGGCTTCGGAAATTTATCGCCCCCATTCATCAAAAATTGAGTTATAATGATTTTGTATTCTTGATCCTCAACCAAAGGCATATATTTCGGTACCCTACATATGGTACACAAAATACTAACACTTACGACTCGATGATTAATTGGTTGTGATAAATTATATACGACACGTATTCCAGCCATTTGAAGAAAGCCACCATTTGGGGCTAATGTCGAATAATATGCAACACTATTTTCTAATACGTCTAATATTTCACTACCTGTTGCTGAAGCAACCACTAGATTATCTTTAAATGCTAGAACACTGTTTATATTAAACAGCGAAAGTGCTCCATGCCTATCCATTACATCGATCGATGACCGAATCGAGCCTGAGTTAATAAATGCGACTGGGGCTTCAGTCCAGTAATCAGTATCATTAAAATGAATTCGTATGTAGTACCAAAGCATTGAATCAACAATCATATTTCCAAAATTACATTCTTGCAAACGACATGAATTTCCATCTAAAATTGAAAATGTTCGGCCAATAATCAATTTGTCCATTTCTTGTCCTTTTTGGTAGTATTTTTGAATAAGTCCATCAATTTCTGGATCTTTCGGATATGTATGGTCGATCAAAATTGGTTGACCCTCCCATTTCATTAAGTCACCATTTCCATCAAACGTTAAATTTAACATTCCCAAGTATTTTGAATAAGCATAGGCTTGAACTATTGGAACTTTTTTACCGTTGGGTTGTTCCACGATATACGGATAAGGTCCGACCGGAATATCAATATCTGGTGGTGGGCCATTATACAGAAAAGTATTTGTGTGACCACCAACAACAAGGTCAATATCGGGACAACTTCTCGCAATATGCATATCGACCGGAAATCCTGAATGTCCTAATGCTATTATAATATTGATTCCTTGAGCTTTTAATATCTCCGCCTCGATGCTAAAAAAGTAAATTCAAATTCAAATTTGGTAAGTTAATTGTTATCTTGGCAAACAATATACAACATTATATACATACTTTATACGATCGACCTCTTCGTAAAACTCAACGTTACTTTGGGCGTTTTTGAACTTTGTTTCTGGAGTTACATACCCAATAATCCCAATATCCCTACCACCTTTCCGCAATACTATTGAATTCTAGAACATGTTTCGTCAAAAATTTGTCAATTTTCTCATTTGATTTACAATAAAATTGTCACCTACATATAAATTTTTCACTCTCTGGAGTTCAGGAACTTTATTTAGATTCATGTTGGCGGTTACAACCGGAAACTGGAGCATATTAATAAATCTTTGAAGAATTCTTACACCTTCGTCAAATTCATGATTCCCTAAACACTAAATAATATAATTTCATACGTAAAATAAAATTTTAATTAAAATAATTTAACTCAATTACCACAGCATCGGGATTTAGCTTATTTAAAAACTCCGACGTAATATTTTCACGGAATAAACTGTAAAGCGCCGAACCCGTGAAACTATCTCCAGCATTTAAAAACAGAACTTGTTTCTCACGTTCGTTAGCACGAATGGTTTTAAGTCTACAATATAATAAAATTTCAACAGTCTCAAAATATTATCAGAGGTGGCAATTGGCAAATTATACTTACAACTGTGATAATCGAGAAAAACCCCCAAAACAGTTATTCATTTTTACTACATTACCGGCACATGTGCTACCTTGATCGTTCACTTCCGAAAATTGTCCATGCAAATCATTGTTATGTAATATTAATAACTCAAATTCATTATCAGCAAACGTTTGATTTGCAAGTAATGTAAAAAATAGTAATCCAGTTACAAAATAATTCATTGTACCAAACTAGTCAAGTAAATTCACACAAAATTTTAGTTGTTTCCACTTATAATACTGACTTACTACTGATGTATAGCTTGTGTATTTTAGACACAGATAAGAAGTAAAAAATTGACCTCTTAAGAAAAAAAACAGTTTCTCAACATAATGTGTCTCTGACTGATAATCTTTATCACGGTAGTAGTAGACGGTGTCTACTAAATAAAAATAGCGTATTGTTCTTTTTATTGGGGCATATATTATTGATTGTTCAGCAAGCAAGCAATTTTCATATGGAATAAACAAAATATTTGCGAACTGGCTGGTCATTTTATTTTGTGGACTTAAGAAAGTGTTTTTTTATAAAAGCAAACAACTTAAATTTACATTTGCTTGATAAAACCGGTCTAGTTATTATATTTTTCGACTTGCGAATTACGATTTGCTAAATTGTCGGGTATTTACCACATTATCTCATTAAGAACGATAATACAGATGAGAATCTAGAAATGTATGACCTGCACTAATATTCCGAATATGAAGTACCCGTTAAACTGAAAAAAATTGTCTGGATTTATAACCATGATAGGTATGCTAGGTATGCAAATATATACATAGGTTCATTAATCGGCAATCAACGAATTGTATAGAACAAAACATTTTACTATATTACACAAAGGTTTGATTGAAGTTAAGAAATTTTTAAAATATTGTTCTAGGTTTATAAAAATTTAGAAATATGTTTGAAAATGGCAAATTCAGATAACCTAACTTGATTTATCGCTTTATTTTAAGCAAATTTAATTTCTGATTATAACTTATACTGTTTTTGTGTATTTAGCTTTTTATAGACAAAATACATTAAAATAATTAACTATTTACATATAAACCGCATTTCTTGACGCATAGTGATGTTGTTGTCACGTCAAGAAAAGCGACTTTATAAAAATGGAAAACTTTACTAAAAACGAACTAGCAAAATATTTTTTCAATTAAATTTATTCAAACAACGATTAAATAACGATTTAAAAACAACAAACTTTCAAAATTTTTCTATGGTGCAAAATATAAAAAAAAAAATAAAAAATGCAGTGAAAACAAAAAATTCAAGAAAACATTTTGTGCAAACTGGCTTTAGCTTAATGTCAGCCAATTGCAAATATTAATTTCAATAAACAAAACTATAGTTGAATTATAGAGTTCAGAATTGCAGTGTTAACAAAAAGTAATTGAACGTCGTAAGGAGTTAATGACCTAGATTTTAGGTCGTTACACATAGTAATGTCTGATCATAATTTATTTTCAAGATCAAAAACTCCACGAACTCTACCAGACAGTTTGCTTCAAACGACACAATAGAATCTAAATTCAACAGAAACCATGTCATCTCGACCACTAAATTGTACAATGATGTCGCCCAAATATATATTTCTCTTAATTCCGCAACTACTTATTCAAACGAAATAACCTAAAGAGTTCAGCGGTCCAACTGTCTCCACGCCCCGCCACATCTACGGCTGAAGAAAACGAAGGATGGACCAAGCCAACAAAAGGGGTAGAGGCATGTGTCCAATATGACCTAATACTAAATCAAACAAATGAAGATAAATGATTACTGGTTAGCGTAACTAACCTTTTGTGCCTTTATATACACGATTTTATAGTTTGCCCGAGGAAATCGAAGAATCGAATCAAATTAAAAAATACATACGATAAGTACTCAATTGTAAAAATCAAAAAGCCGCATCAAATATTGTGTAAGTACAGTTTACATTATGTAAAGGTTACTAAAAATACTTACACTCAAATACATTCAAAATACATAATGTAAACTGTACTTTCACAATATTTGATTGATTTAATTCATTTTAATATTTAAGCCATCAAAAAATTCTGTTGAAAATTTGATAAATTTAAACAAATCGAGAATAATCGTGAATTTTTTTAACAAACTGTATTTGAAATTGATAATGATTTTTATTTTTTTAAAAAGGTAGAAAAAATTATAAGTACATAACGTAAAACATTTGAATTTTTAAATGTTTTTGTTAATTGCTCTTCTTGTTTACCAACAAAATATAATATTTTGAACATACATATATACATATGTACCTATTATTAAAAATCTATTTTCTTATTCCTTTATTTTCTGTTTATCTTGCTAGCTACTACATGCATTTTATACATTTTCCCAATGCCATATGGAACGTTAACAAAATCATATGGGATTTTCAAATATGTACATTATTTTACATTGTCTTTATTATCAATTTAAAAGAAAATTTTTGTATAAATTTATAAATAAATAATTTGAAATTAAATATATCGAATTGTAGGTTATACACAATTTTAATTGAAATTAATAAAATTTTTTTGCACAATTTTGCATTTTAGTCGATTGATTTATTTTTTTCAAACATCGTCATCTTCGCGTCCCTTTAAAAATTGCATTCGTATACGAAACCCTAATCTCAACAAAGAACACAAAATAACTATACGAAAAACTAAAAGAGCATAAAGAGCATGAATAATAAAAGAGCATTCGAACACACACACAATAACTAATACCATTACGATCCGGTAATTCTCGCCTCACCGACTCAGAGACGACCAAAATTTATGTCCTGGTATTAATTGAATCATGACCGGTGAATAAAGGGAATATATTTACATATCTTTATTTGTTTTTTTGTTAACTAACAAACTAACAATGGGTTTTCATTGGGTTACGGGCTATTTATTGTGGCCAACCAGGAATATACATTTGAATACGATACTGACTAAATGTGGGATTCTAAAATGATTTTTAGATAAGATTCTGGAATATGGCCAAGTAGTATGGAACTTATCTATTTATCAACCGATTATGATGAAATTCTACTTGTACGACGGAAATGGGATCTTCAAATGATTTTTAGATGAAGTTCTGGAATATGGCCAAGTAGGAACGAACTTAGCTATTTCTTGAACGACTTTGACGAAATTCGACTTGTATGATGGAAATGGGACCTTCAAATGCTTTTTAGATGTAGTTCTGGAATATGGCCAAATAGAATTAAACTTGGATATTTCTTGAACGATTTTGATGAAAATTGACTTGATAAGTGCGATAGAAATGGGATTCTAAAATGATATTTAGAAGAAGTTCTGGACATAAATTTTGGTTGTCTCTGAGTCGGTGAGGCGAGAATTATCGGATCGCAATGGTATTAGTTATTGTGTGTGTGTTCGAATGCTCTTTAATTATTCATGCTCTTTTTAGTTTTTCGTATAGTTATTTTGTGTTCTTTGTTGAGATTAGGGTTTCGTATACGAATGAAATTTTTAAAGGGACGCGAAGATGACGATGTTTGAAAAAAAAAATCAATCGACTAAAATGTAAAATTGTGTATTATAATTTTATCAATTTCAATTAAAATTGTGTATAACCTGCAATTCGATATATTTAATTTCAAATTATTTATATTTATAAACAAAAATTTTCTTTTAAATTGATAATAAAGACGATGTAAAATAATGCATTTGAAAATCCCATATGAATTTGTTTACGTTCCATATGGCATTGGGAGAATGTATAAAATGCATGTAGTAGTTAGCAAGATAAACAGAAAATAAAGGAATAAAAAAATAGATTTTTAATAATAGTTACATATGTATGTATGTTCAAAATATTATATTTTGTTGGTAAACAAGAGCAATTACATTTAAAAATTCAAATGTTTTACGTTATGTACTTATAATTTTTTCTACCTTTTTTATCTTGGATATTAGCTATATTAAAAAGCAAAAAAGATTTCTTAAAACATGTTATATAATATATATTTGTTTATAATATAATTTTAGAATCCCATTTCTATCGCACGTGTCAAATTTCATCAAAATCGTTCGAGAAATATCCAAATTCTATCCTTCTCGGCCATATTCCAGAACTACACCTACAAATCATTTGAAGATCCCATTTTCATCATACAAGTCGAATTTCGTCAAAATCGTTCAAGAAATAGCCCAGTTCCATCCTACTTGGCCATATTCCAGAACTTCACCCAAAAATCATTTTAGAATCCCATTTCCAATGTACCTGTCAAATTTCATCATAATGGGTTGAGAAATAGGCAAGTGCCATCGTTCTTGGTCATATGTCAAAACTTCTTCCAAAAATCGTTTTAAAATCCCATTTCAAACGCACATAAAAAATTTCAATATAAGCGGTTGAGAAATAGACAAGTTCCATTATACTTGACCATATTCCAGAACTTCATCCAAAAATAACAAGCCTAATTTCATCATAATTGGTTGAGAAATAGGGAAGTTCCATCATGCTTGGCCATATTCCAGAACTTCATTCAAATATCATTTTAGAATCCCATTTCTAATGCACATGTCAAATTTCATCATAATCGGTTTAAAAATAGACAAGAGACAAGTTCCATCATATTTGGCCATATTCCAGAACTTCATCTAAAATTCAATTTAGAATGCCACATTCAGTAAGTATCATAATCATATATATATTCCCAGCTTGGCACAACAAATAGTTCATAACGCAATGTACACCCATGTTAGTAAGTATCATAAATTCGCTTTATTTTCATATAAAACATATGAACTCCAGTCGAAAAATGTCGTTTTTTTTATTCAGCCTGTAAAAGGTTAAATAAAGGTTAAAAAATCAAAACCAATAACATAAACTTATTAGGAAACTATACGAGAAGCGTTTATTTTCTATATATGTAGCATAATGTTTTTTATTTATTTGTTGCAAACAATTACAAATTTTGTTTGTATGGATGTACGTACTCAGACATAAAAATTGTAAACACAAAAAAAATAAAAGTAGTGAGAAATACGAATTTTTGTTCGATTTGGTTTTTGTATTTTTATACTCGTAGAGCAAACTCAATTCAAAGTCAAACGCAAATCAAAAACAAATTTACTATTGACGATTGTAAAAGTAGAGAAAGCGCCTCTCGAGGAAAAAAGTTCAAATGAGGCAACTGCTAAAATGACATTTCTCATAAATGCGACGAAAAGAAATTTTGCAATCCGGTATTTAAAAATTGTTTTTATAATGCAAAATATGAATTATTTACAATTATTAGCAATCTGGTAAGTAAAAATTGTGTTTACAGTTCAAACTTGGAATTCTTTACAACAATTTCGAACGTCAAATTAGCAGCTACCTCAGTTTAAAAATTTTCCACTAGGTGGAATCTGTGATGCTCCAATCGTCAATAGTAAATAACGTAGTAAGTAGAAATTAACAACCGAGAGTCTGATTTGAAGAGAGTAAGAAGAAAATCTTATTACAGTTCTACTGTATTTTCCATTTGTTGTTGTTGTTATTTTATTTTTTGAAAATAAATGTTCACGTTTCACGAGACGTCTCGGTATTATATCGTTTTTGATATGGCTTAAATCGTTATTTTGGTTTGTTACATTTTTATCTTTTCTTTAATTTATATAATTTCTAAGAATTTAGGTATGCTAAATTCTCTACTTTTTGAATACATATAACTTAAATATAGCTCTTCAGTGAAATGAACACGCCCCTTTCACGGGATATAATTGAACATTTACAAATTGAAGTTGCGAAACAACGACAAAAAGACTTAATAACTTTATTATTATTTTTGCATCATGGCAGGCATCCAACAAATACCGATTTTTTAAGTTACTCATCAAAAACAACAATGAAGCTACTTGCTAAACAATAACTCTCGAATGAAATATCGAAATCGGATAGATGCAGTTCCTCTGGCTCTGATGACACGAACCGCGATTGCGAAAAAACAACCTACGACGAGTTACAGAAGTCCCTTAATTCATTTAAATCAGCTAAATTCACCAAATTTACAGCTTCGAGTGCAAATATTGAAAAGGATTTCAAATTCGTCGAGTTGAATAGAGGAATACGGAGTGAAGTATTGGAAGATTTATACCAAGCACTCCTAATAATAAACCCTACCTCAACGGCATGCGAACGGGTCTTTTCAGTTCCCGGGAATATAATAACAAAACTCCGTATTCGTTTATCTGAAGACACTCTTTATGGAGTGGTATTCTTAAAATATTATTTTATAAACAAAAAATAAGTAATTTATTAAAAATTGATTATATTTAACATATTTTAAAATTTTGTTCCTAAATCTTAAAAGTTTCAATAACTTATTTGAATATTTTAAAATTTGCAATGAATAATTAATTTTAGCATGATTGAATTCTTTCTTCACTATTTTTGTTGTATTTGATAATTGAATTTTGTATTTATTTGTCTTTTTTTCGGGTTTCGGGTAGTTCAAAGAATCACTATCCGATGTCCGAGTATTTATTTTTCGGTTATTTTGGAAACTCTAGATTCATACTAAACCTCGCACTAACACTCGCACAAATTTACGGTCACTTGGCAGCTTTACTCAAAAAGCCCAAGTCCGCCAAAAACATTTCTTGGATCGAAGAATGCCAACAAGCATTCACGTCGTTGAAAACTGAAATGGAACAGATTACACTTCTGGCGCACCGACTGAGCGACTCAAAGCTAAATTTGACTACTGACGCATCAAACTCTGCCGTCGGTGCAGTACTGCAACAGTATCATAACGAGTGTTGGGAGCCCCTGCGATTCTTTTCTAAGAAACTATCGGATGCAGAAAAGAAATAGTCCGCATTCGATCGGGAATTATTCGCAATATATCTAGCAGTCAAATACTTCAGATATTTTGTGGAGGGTCGGGACTTCACAATATATACCGAACACAAGCCTCTGACATGAGCAATTCAGTCAAAAACTGAACGTAATCCAAGGCAATCTCGTCACTTGGATTATATTAGTCAATTCACAACGGACATTCAACATGTGCACGGACACGACAACGTTGTCGCGGACACACTATCCCGCACAGATGATAACGAAACTCATCGACTTAAACCAAATCGCAAACACCCAAAAAGCCGACTTAGAACTTCAGAATTTACTTTCTACATGCCCATCGCAGATAGACTACGTCGAACCATTTTCGATACATTAAATAACATTTCGCATTCTAGAGTCCGTGAAACGCGCAGATTGATTACTGCTCGCTATTTCTGGCCTAACATAAACAAAGACGTAGGCAAATGGGGCTCAGTCTTGTTTATCGTGCCAAAGCCCGACGGCACACTAAATCACCTCATGGACAATTCGAGATTCCGCCAAAACAAAAAGAAACGCGCCTATTCGAACTCTTTGTTTTTTATCCGAAAAAGTATTTTATTTTTATCCAACTGAATATAGTTTCATAAAATTAAGCATGCACCGACGGATAAATATATTTAACTATCCGAAAAGATAAATTTTTATTTGTATTGAATTCTTCAAGTATATCATTCACATTAGGATAAAAAATTAAGATTTAACCAGTCTAACGAAAAGAAACAACTATAAAATACTCATGATTGATTGCTTTATAATCAAGAACAACAGTATAACAAATTTTATCTCTTGTACGACTGAACTTACAGCAAACAAAAATCAAGTCATGAAATTTTTATTTGGTAGTAGTGAATAATGGAAGAAAGGACTACTAGATAAACTAGCAGTGAATAATGGATATCATTATAATTGAAGTAACAAACGTATAATGAGTATATTATACGTTAGTAGTGGACAAATGTGATTTATTCACTGTGTTTTATTAATTAATTAAATTAAATTTCTATTATTTAAATTAATTAAATTAAATTTCTATTATTTTTCACCATTGCATTAACGAAAGGTGTTGATATCCAAAAAAATATTTATTTTATAGTGACATATAAGACCGAAAAATTTATAAAGATATCCACCGTATGAAAGCGTAAAACAGAATGTCTAAAAACATGGAATTTGAAGAGGATGGATAATAAAATGAATTGTTTTGCTTTTGTTTTCTTCGCGTGAATTGGTTTAGGGCAGGGACCAGTTGCAGATAGTCAAGCGGTTGCGGTTATATTATGAGAGTATAACATGAATGAGTGAGCGCTGATATATTTGGTATTGTAGCGGTGAACGAATGTATCTATTAAAAGTGAATTTGATGAGTGTATTTGATAAGTGTATTTCGATATGAGCGAGCCGCTACAGGACTCCTCCGCAAGTGATTTTCCCCTCCCTAAGGAATGATTGAATGAGTAGTTGCAATACGGGCGGTTTTGTGTGTTCGAGTGCTTGATATTTAATCAGCCGAACAGAGAATTCCATATGCTGGCTTGAGTCGATCGATTGAAATGTTGAAATTTTTTCCATTAATCGATACGATGAAATGTTTTCGTAGTCGACGTATGACTTTATCCGGACCTTCATAGGGAGGAGATAATCCCGTGCGAACCTTGCCTGTTCTAATGAAAACAAAATCGCAGTTGTCGAGCGATTTCGGAACAAAAACGTCATTTTGTTTGGATTGACGAGTTGATTTAGGTATAAGGTTCTGCATGGTTTGTCGCAGTTGGTCGATGACAGTGTCGCCAGTGCCAGTTGGAAGTGGTGGAAGAGGATTATCGATGAAGAACTCACCGGGTAGCTTGATGGTTTCACCATGAACTAGTTCCGCTGGTGAGCCTTTCAGATCCTCTTTCACGGTTGCTCGGATTCCAAGTAGTACGATTGGTATTTCCGAACTACAATTAATTGTATTTCCTCTGGCCATTAGTGCGGGTGGTAAGCCGTTTTCCGTATCCGATATGATCCGAGGAGTTTTGTTAACTCTGAGAAAAGTTTGGACTCGAATTGCGTTCCCTGATCAGTTGTGATGTGAAGGGGCACGCCGAATCGTGATACGTAATTGGTGGCAAATGTTGTGGCAATGGTTGCAGCTGACATATTAGTCATGCAGTAAGCTTCGGGCCAGCGGGTGAAGCGTTCGATACAGGTGAGCAAGTATATATATCCATTAGACGGACAAAGTGGCCCTACGATGTCTAAGTGGATATACTCAAATCGACCAGGTGGAATCTCGAACTTTCCATGATGTGATTTAGTATGCCGGTGAATCTTGGCACGTTGGCAGCATAAACAAGACTGAGCCCAATTGCCTACGTCTTTGTTTATGTTAGGCCAAAAGTAGCGAGCAGTAATCAATTTACGCCGTGTCGAAAATGGTTCGACGTTGTGATTTTCCGTTGTATGAGCGATTGTACCCGGTAGATGTTTCGCAGGTGATTTCGAGGCCAGGCAATTTAAAAAGCTTTAGTTTCATTGATGAACCAGAGTAACATTCGGAACCAGAAAATAAATTCTGAAGTTTTAGGTCAGCTTTTAGAGTGTTTGCTATTTGGTTTAAGTCGATATGTGTTTCGACTGCGGCCGTTTCGTTGTCGGTAGTGCGGGAAAGTGTGTCCGCGACAACGTTCTCATGTCCGTGAACATGTTGGATATCCGTTGTAAATTGACTGATGTAATCCAAGTGGCGAGATTGCCTCGGATTGCGTTCAGTTTTTGAGTGAATTGCTCCAGTCGGCTTATGGTCGGTGTAAATGGTGAAGTACCGACCATCAACAAAATATCTCAAATGTTTAACTGCCAGATATATTGCGAATAGTTCCCGATCGAATGCGGAATATTTCTTTTTAGCATCCGAGAGTTTCTTTGAGAAGAATCCCAGGGAATCCCATCACTCATTATGGTACTGTTGCAGTATTGCACCGACGGCAGTGTTTGCTGCGGGCGTGACCGTGAATTGGTGAAGAAGAACTGTTAATATGAACATCAAACTCACTTAACCTGTAGAAGAGTTGTTCCAGGTGAAGTTTGTGCTGTTCCTCAGAATGTGAAGCCACAAGAATGTCGTCAATGTAGACGAAAACGAAGCTAAATCACGTACTACTTCGTTCATAAAACGCTGAAACGTTTGAGCGGCATTGCGTAGACCAAATGGCATTCGGGTGAATTCGAAGAGGCCAGATGGGGTTGTAGTCGCCGTTTTGTGAACGACTTCAGGCGCTACGGGAATCAAATGATAGGCTCTGACGAGATCTATTTTTGGAAAAATTTTGCATCCATGCAAGTGCATGGAGAAATGTTGGATGTGGGGTATCGGATATCGATCAGGTGTTGTGACCGTGTTTAGTCGACGATAATCACCACATGGTCGCTAATCATGATGTTTCTTTTTCACCATATGGAGAGAACAAGAGACGGGAGATGCAGATGGCCGGCAAATCCCTAATTCCACCATATGTTGGAATTCTGTGAATGCGGCTTTGCGTCGGACTAGATCTAGCCTGCGTGGTCTTGACACGAGCAGATGGCCTGCTGTGACAATGTGGTGAACCACGTTGTGTCGGACTGACAAATTGTAGTTAGGCTCTGCTGTGATTGAAGGAAATTGTTTGAGCAGAGTGCCGTAACTGTTGTTGACTGTGAAATGGATCGGTATCGGTCCGTCGACGCGAACCATTGTGGCATTCATTGACCGCTTAGTCGCTGAATCAACCAGCCGTTTGTTTTCCAGATCAACAAGTAGTCCGAATTTACATAAGAAATCAGCGCCAATAATCGGACGATTCACAGCAGCTAAGATAAAAGTGCGCGTGAAGGTTCGTTTAAGTCCGAGACGCACCTTAAGCAATTTTGTGCCGTAGATGTGGATTGTGGTGCCATTGGCGGCCGACAGGACTAGATCCGGATTTCGTTTTGTGACTGAAAATGAAAGTCCGAAATATTGTGCTGGAATGATCGAAAGGTTAGCGCCAGTATCGATTAAGTAAGTTAGTGTATTCGTTCGATCGAATATGAATAAACGTGACGTGTAGGGTATGATTGAGACGTATAAATTGTTTGAGACGTATAAGGTGATTGAGACGTATAAGGTGTTTGAGACGTATGAGGTAATTGTAACGTATTTGACGTGCAAGTCTCGACCCTGTGGCTCAGTGGTTTTTTGAATTATTAGTACCATCCACATCCATTATTGAGTTGCTACCTGACGTCGATGGTTGAAACATTCTGAATTAGCATGGAGTAATACACTTTCTTGCAGCCGTACCGAACTTCGCATGGTACCAACATTTGCCTTGATGATTTATGTTTTTGTTGCTTGGGCTGTATGATTGTAACCGAGGGCGAGATGAAGACCTTCGCCCCCGTGGGGGTTCTAATATGCCTGATGAGGCATCTGTTGGTCGACGGTCCTCTATGTCACCTATTATGAGAGCCTCCAGATGTCTCTCAGCCGACGGCGTCAATCGGTCCAACAAAATCGTTTTCAGCGCAGTGTACTGTGTGGCTTCTGGTGGAGCAGTGAGAAAGTCAGAAATCGTTTCACCAATTTCTGGAGACAATGGATTTAATGTATGTATTGGTATATATGTATTTTTGTTTTTCCGTTTTTACTCCTTGTAGGTTAAATTGGATATCTGCTAACAGAAACCAATTTTTGGATTATTCGGCCAAAACAACTGAAGTTTAAGTGGAGTTGCCGAGGCCGATACCTCCAAGGTAGTTTGATCGTTTGTGTCCATCTCTAAGGGGTTGTTTTCAACCTTTTCTTCTGGCATTTCTACACTTTTTGTAACTCCGAAAGTATAAAAATGTTCCCGACGATCTGTTCTGCTCAGAGGGAGTTGTTATGAACCTTTCTTCGACACGGAACTGTTCGCGATCAAAATGCCCCACTGGTTTGTTTGAATAGCAAGCAAACGCAATAAAAAAATGTATAACTATCGATAAATATAGATATGCAACTAGCGGAAAAAAAGTAGAAATAATTAGATTCGTTTTATATGTGGAGATGACACAAGCACTAATTGAAGCAAAACAACAATAAATTGAATTTTTTTATTTTAAAGAATATAAATGACCCGCGCAAAATGGTGAAAAATTTACATGAGAGAAGTTAAAAACAAAATAAACAATAAATTCAATATGTAGGTATACAAGAAGTTAAGTAAATGTAATTAAATTTGATAAATAAATGAATGAAAATGGTTTATATTAAAATTTAGAACAATAAAAAAAATTTTGATTGAGAAAAAAAAGTTGTTTTGAATGAATATAAAATGTGAGTAAGTATTGAATGAAAATAACAAAATTCATCTGTGATAATCTGCTGCTGTTGTTAATGATGGCCCTTTGTTTCCATAGTCCGCTGTTTCTTGTAATTCATTTTTTTGTTTTGTTTTGTTGTTGTTGTCATTTAGTATATACCAATTTCAATTGATATGTTTACATTGGTGTTGTTGTTGTCCCGTTGTTGCTTTTTTTTTTTTGTTTTTTTTTTTGTTTGTTGTATTGCAATGTTAAGCAATGACGGTGTCAATTTTTACTCGCCTTGAGTCTATTCCGGAAAATGTTTTCAATGAAAGTGGTTTTTTGTGTTTTTAATATGGTTTTATTTTGTACATACCTAGTACCTGGTACGAGTTTTTTTTCGTACCAGATTGATTGCAATTGATAACTTGTAAATAAGTATACACACTGTAAACAAACAGTAAACTCGTATCCTGTTTCTGTTCCGCTATGCGATCACAATTTTGTATGTATCCAAACTCCCGTTACTTCAATTTTTGGGTTTAATTTCGCAATATAATAATTATTTGTCGACTCCGATTCACAATGGTTTTTGTATTTGATGTGAGATTATAATAACACTACCGGCGCATTGATTAATAACTAATTTTCTATCTCGCACCAAAATAATATTTGGGTTATTCAAACCACTATCATAAATTTTCACTACGCAGAACAGTAGAATAGCTAGACGTTTTGTTTTCTTTTTGTTTAAATAGGTTTAACAAAACAAAAATGTATATGATTGTAGACACACAAAAAAAAATCGATAGATAGTTTGTTCAATTTCCCTAACAAGACGTCGGGGTCACCACTGTAAGAGAGTTGGCACTTTTTATTTCCATTAACAATGCAAAAATGAATACTTTATTGGCAGAGATTGAATCAATTGTAAACCATCGTCCACTGTGTCGGTCATCAGAAGAAGAAGTGAATTTTTTGACACCTGCTCATTTCTTCAGTGCGTTTATTAATGGGAAAGATAAAGTTTAATGGTTAAACCTTCCCTGTTTCCGCTCAAAATCAGTATCGCAACGGAACGTGTACTCAGACATAACTTTTCTATTGGTTTGTAAAACATTTTATGTCGGAAATAGTTTAAATAAATTATTTTTGTTGTTCAATTAGGAAATTGTTGAACGCAGAATACGTCTTGGATTAATCCTTATAGTGTCATTTAGGGGTATGGATTGATTTTCATTTTCCATAATTTAATGAATGAAAATTATCAAAATTTATATTTTTGTGATAAGGACAAATTTCTCCATTGTATTTACCAATTAAAAATATAAAGTTAATTGGATAATCTTTTCTGGTTTCCGCTGAAAATTAGGTTTTGTTTCTGTATGTTTTTACCGTCTTTTAGGCGGAATATGAAAATTATTTTTCCATTTTCTCGGCTCCTGGACTAGCACCAATTTTTTCCAATGAGCACCCAGTTACCCAAATAAAATGAAGTGAGGTGACTATAGTCGTGTTAAATAACTATATTTTCAGTTTACTGAAGGGAGAGAAAGGGTACCAGGTAGTTCGAAAGAAACTATAGAAAAACAAAATTTTAACATCTAACGTATAATACAAATTATTATTATCAATTACACGTAAATTAACATTGAAAGAAATTTTCGTTTCATTTTTAATGGTGGCCGTCAACTTATTATTTAGTCAACATGGCGATGGATACTCGACGTTGGTTAACTTGGCAGCATTCAACCCGACTAATGATTTTACCGATAGCTAATATGAATAAACCTGATAGTAACAGAGATTCAAATTTACTCGTACAATCAATCTTCTTGAAACTACATTAATAATAACATTTGTTTGATGTTCGTAATTTCGTTAACGTAAACCATTGAAAAAACTGAACACATTTGACAATAGCAGGTGGAAGGTGAAAATAAAACAAATTATTCTTTTTTAACTATTTAATTATTTTTATTAATTAATTTATTCTTTTTTTTAATGAAATTATTGTTTTCCATTTTACTTGTAATCAATATTTATTTTTTTAATTATTTTAAAATATTTAATTTGTCTTTTTTTAGTTGCTTATCGATAATTTCATTTTATTTAAATTTTTTATAATAATTTTTTGTTTTGTGTGATTTTAGTTTGTTTTTCAATAATTCTAATAATAATAATATCTGCAGTAATAATTATTTTTAATATTTATAATATAAGTATAATAAAAATTACTAATTATACGAAAAAAACAAAAATTTAATAAATATACAATTTTACAAAAAATAATAATAATTTGATTTGATTAGTGTGTACATTTTGTTAACGGTAAACAAAAAAATAATAGTACATTTGTAAAAAAAAAAAGAGAAATTGATTTTAAAATGAAATTAAAAATCTTTTGAGTACCTACTTGTTTTTCTTATTGCACATCGAATTATTTTATATAATTTAAGTTAAATTTTTATCAATTTAATTTTTGTTTGAATTTAAAATAAAAGTTTATATTTTCGTTGTTAATTTTATTTTGTTTTTTTTTTAAATATCTTCTTAATAAAATTTAATTTTATTATAGTATTTTATTTTTACATTTATATTTAACAATAATTTAATTATTTACATTAAAGAATTTAAAAAAAAAATTATTACATATTTAATTAAAAAAATAACAAATAATTTTTGAGTATTCTTATATAATATTTTGATATACTATATTTGTAATTAATTAAAAAAAACATTTCTAACTAATACTGTCACCAGAATATATGTATAATTATTTTAAGTATAAATGCCCATTTAAAAATGATAATAACTAATTTAATTATAGTAATTTTAATTTTTTGATTAAATTGTTGTATTGTATAATATTTAATAATATTATTTCTTAACATCTATTATAATTTCATATTTTTTTCAAAAATATTAATTGTTTGTACATTTAAAAATAAGAATAAAGTATTTTAATTTTTAATAATATATTTTATTAATTTGAAATTAAATAAATTAAAATTGAATCGCATATATAATTAAATTTATATAGTATACATTTAGGCGATTAAATTTGCGAAAAATAAAATTCTGTATAACGTATTCATTAATAAAATAACATAACTTTTATAATATTTACAGAAAATAATATTGAGAATATTATAAGATTGGCACAATTTTTTTGACTTATTAAAATAATTTATTTTTATTAATTTTGAGTATCTTTTTCTTATTTAAAATTATTGCAAACTTAATTACTATTCAAACTTTTTTAATTTAATTTTAATAGAAATCCTATGAGGGCGTCGTGTACCAGCCAGCTGACGGTGGTGTGCCCTTATGATACAAATGGAAGCCGGAATGATGTGAAAAGTATTGAGATGTTTGATCTAATCCTCCATAAGATTCGCTTCCTGGTGTACCAGCAACGGCGGCCGCATGATGCATAGCTGCTGCTGCAGCGGCAGAATATGGTTGGGGCTTTAGTGGAAGTGATGGAGTAGTAGTATTTGAATGATCCGGGCTACTGTATTGATTTCGTAGTACGTCAGTTGTATATTCAAAGCCACCATTGGTCGTCGAAGGTGTTGATGTTTTATTTGCATGATTCGTATTACCATTGTTATCACGTGGAGATACGGAACTTGGAGGGGTCATTGCATTATGATAATCCATTGTGGTTGGATAACCGCCATAACTTGAAACTAAATTACTAAATGCGTCGGTTGGTGGTTTTTGGCCGGTGTGACCATGAAGTAGAAATTGATTATCAAACGATGATTCGCTACCGGGCGGTGTTGGGAGCGGTCCCGTTTGTGAGGCATCTATAAATAAAAACAAAACAATATTGTGAAACAAAAAGTAGGCGTTAAAAATATTAAAAATTTACCTGGGTAAAATACACCCCCTGCGCTGGGTCGTGTAGTTGTGGCCCGAATTACGCTTTCTCGATTAGCGTACAATTGCCTCAGTAGTGCAGTGGCTGGCATTGGAGATGATTGCTGATGATGGAACGGGAGATGATTATGATGATGACCAATCCACTGAATTGTACTATTTTTATCCAATGCTTGCTGTTGTTGTTTCAAAAGCGAATCTGTACTAAAATCTGTTGTTGGTCCACTACTATTTGGATTACTATTACTATTATTATTATTACTAATTGAAGGTGATGTGGATGGCAAATGTTTTGACATTGCATTTTCTAAATCTTTTACAGAGCTTTCCGAATTAGCTGCTGCATGATTTTCATCGATCGTATTGTGATGATTGTGGTGATGTGTTAGGTCGGTTGTATTTGGTATTATTACTTGGGATACTGACTCATCGACAATTGGCTCTAATTGTTGTTGTTGCTGCTGCTGTTGTTTAAGTTTTCGTTTTTGTCCACGGCGTGATGCCGTAGTTGTGATTGGAATAATAGGAGTTGGTGTTATTGGAGTAGGTGCCGTTATTCCAATAGTTTCCTCCATCTGATGGTGATGGTGATGTTGCTGTGTATGGTGCTGCTGATGATGATTTATGTCGACTGATAAACTGGAATTACTGGAATTGGCTAGATTTGCTGTATTATGAGTATTATCACTTCGAATACGCCGTCTTGGTTCTGGTGTGTCAGACTTCGGAGGTTTATTATCAATATTTCTATTCCCACTACTTCCTCCATTATTATCATTGTTTGACGGATCCGAACCTGGTGATCCAGCACCATTATCACCACCCCCACCGCTACTGTTGCCAGTGGGCTCTTCTCGTTTAATCATTTCCAAACCGTTCTCGAGTTGGCAACAATCGAGAATTAAATTTTCATACTCTTTAGCACTGATAACATAATTTACACAAATTATATTTTGCTCCTCGGCATTTTTTGAGTTACAAATAACTGTCGCGCATGTTTGAAGCCAAGTGAATCCACCGTTTTTGTTCATAATACGATAGTAATGTGTCAACACTTGACCTTTATTTAATACTGTAACAATATAAAAAGTATTAGAGTCGCAAATGTGATTATTTAATTCAAAATATAGATCACTTACAATCTAGATGACATTTTCTTAATTTATTGGAGTCTTCTCCGTGACACAGATTATATAAATTTTTGCCAACTAATTCCTCCGGTGTATAGTCTAATAAATCGGAAACCCTGAGATGATAAAAAAAAATGAAAATCGATTTCCATTTTAAAAATGTTGACGCGCTGCTATTTAGCAAAATAGGTTTTTAGTAAATATTATTTTATTGAACTTGATCAAGTTTACCTCAAAATCGTTTTGCTAAATACCAGTGTGTATGCTTATGTACTTAGTAGAGACTTACTTTGGCTCACAGTGTGCAATTGTAAAATTAAAATTAATTCGTGTTACAAACATATCCGGTTCAAGTCGAATTTCATGAACTGATGGTGGCGGTAATGCAATGGCTAGTGCCACCATACCTAATAGAGGTGGCTGTGATTTTCGAGTATGTGAAAACGTATATTGCGGCCTTAATCGACATAACATTAAAACAACCTAAAAATAAATAATTATTAAATAAATTAATTTAATATTAGAAGTGTAAATTAGATTTGATTATGAAAAAAAACTTTTATTTTACAAACACACATGAAAAATTAATTACAAAATAATGAATTAAAAATTAATTTCCTATTCGATATACTGATCAATAAAATCAGTTGGTTCAAAAGGTTTTTTTTTATATAAAAACTCTAAAATAATTTTAAATTAAATTAATTTATTATTTAATTTTTATTATTATTAAAAAAAACAAAAATATTTTTGATATATATTTTAATTTTTTGTTTGGTAATAAAATAAATTGAAAATTAATTGAAAATAAAAATAGATTGGAAATAATATATTTAACAAAAAGAAACTGATTTGATTGATTGATTGATACGTACCGAATAATGGCTTGTCGATGTTTTATTAATTTTTCCAGAACTACTGTTGTAAACGGTTTTTTCCTCGCTTACCTGAAGAAGATGTAGAGCGGTGACAGTATTGTTGGTTTGAATTTTTTTTTTTTTTTTAGATTTAGAGTTTTCGATCAAAATTAATTTTTAATTCAATTTTTTATTTTATTGACAACGAATTTCTGTGTATTATGGAATAATAACATTCGCTAAAAAGTGAGGAAATTTATTTATTTAATGGAAATAGAATTTTCCAAAACTGAATTTAAGTAAAATTCAAAATATCACCGTTATGGAGACTAATAAAATATATTTTTTTGTTTATTTGTAAACTGTTCTCAGACGTAATATAAAAAGGCGTAGCTAGGCAGTAAAAGGTAATAAATACAAATGTCGGAGACAATATGTGTAATAGATGAAACTTTTACCAATGTACCAATTCTTCGGAAGTAAACTAAATTAGAATATAGTGAACATTATATGAATATTAAGCGGGTGTGACTTGTGGGAAGTCAGTGCAAACTACACAACAAGATAGCCATGTTTTCTTAAAAAATTAGTCCCTTTTAGTATACAGTTACATGAATAAATCAAGTTTCCTCACTTGTCAAAAAAAAATGGGAAAATAAAACATCAATAAAATAAAATAAAAGCTTTCGATTTTCATTTATTATTATTTCTATTATCTTACCCTATAACCAGATGATTTGAAGTGGCAACCACGTTTTGTTAACGTTGATTTCATTCGAATACAAAATGCACGATCGAATCCTTTATATACACTTGTCGAGGTCAAGGACATTATTTGGGATACTATAAATAAAAAAATAAAAAAATATATCATTATTATATAACAAATATGTATGTATATATTTACTAACTATACGGAAATAAATTCCCGAAATTTTGTTATATTGAATTTCAAATAATCAGGCACATCCACCGACAGTATTATATACATGTTATACCCACAAATAAACAAAAAACTAAAAGCACCCATAACGAACAAAATATAAAAAAACGGAAAAATTCGTGATCGACTTTAAAAAAAAAGTTTTCGTTTTTGAATGAAAATCAATATAAAATATTCTTATCAGGAATTGAAGATGATGTTGTTGATGATTGTCATGATTTTGTTAATCATGATAAAAAAAAAAAGTGTTACGTCACACACGTGAGTATTATATTACCATCATCATCCTCGTCGTCATGATTATCATCACCCAGAAAATAAAAATAAACGTTCGCACGTAATCGCTTCATTGGATGATTTCGCTACATACTACTTTATTATGTTCTCTGTGTGTTATCACGGACACGTAATTTTCATTTTTATTGTATGTGAATATGCATGCATGTATGTATGTTTGTACATAAATACATTTTTTCGGTACTTTAGTTCTTAAAATTTTGTTGCTACTGTAATATACGTGGTTGATGAGGATACTTTGTGTATTTGTATCAACATTTTTTTTCGCTTTTTGATTTTAGCTAGACGTCCAGGAAATAGTCACGTCGTTTTTGGAATACGTATAAAAAAAAAAAAAAATATGGATACACACAAATATTTCTAATCATCATCGTCATGTCATGTTCGTGGCGTGTTTATATTTAGAAAAAGTTGGGTGAGAGTTTCTGCGATATTTTACCGTTAAAACTTTTCTTTATTATTAAAGAATTTTAAGCACGTTAAACATTCGAGTATATAGAATGTATACATAAAGTTCTTCCATTTTTTTGTTTTCGGTTTTGATTGGCTTTAAGCTAAAAAGGAAATAAAATTGTCTCTATATGGTAGATAAGACAAAAATAAGGTTTGCTTATAAAAAAATATGAATTATTAAAAATACAATTTATGTAAATTCGTAAGATAAGAATTAAATTTTATAAGGTAATATACTCTTATTTGAGGCTTCTTTTTCATTTTATTTAATGTATATACGATTTTTAGTTAATCGATCGAATCAATTGAATGAAAACAAATTAAAATGATCCGGTTAAATTAATTATATCATTATTACAAAAGTCATTCTTCTGTAACAAAAAATACCGATATCGAGAGAGAACAAAATCTTAAGAATTTATGGTAAATTGAATATCTAATTTATGGGAAAAATACTTTAACACAAAAGAATATTTATGTACATGTTGTTTTATGTTGAAATACAGTCAAACATAATTTAGACGCATTGTTATTATAAGTGTAATTGCTTGTAATTTCTTATTTAAAGTCTATCTTATTTGAATAAAACTCACCATCAGGATTATTGGTGCCTTGTGAACTACCTCCCTCATCGGAACCGCCAGATGATGGTGACGCCAACCCGCCGTGCGAATTATTTTGTGCCGATGTTAAACTTAATCCTAAATGCTCTGCCATTTCAGCATGATCACCTTGATGTATATAGTCAAATACACTACTACCAGTCATTTCAACCTGAAAATGAAAATAAATAAAATAAATTAAAAACTTAAATAAAATTATTTTAATTTTTGTATTTATTTTTATTTATAAACACAAGTAATGAATTTTAAGTTTAGATTTTTTATTTTAATTTTATTATTTTTTCCAAAAATCCCTTGAGAAAATTTTAAGAATTTATATTGTGTAAGAAAAAAACCTTTAAAAATACAATATTTTAATTTTATGGGATTATTTAAATTTAAAAAGCTAATCAAGGTTGACGCGTTATTATTTCTTTCACGGATTTTAATTAATTTTATTTTTAATGTGTTTTATTCGAATTACCTTAAATAAATATACAAAATAATATGATTTGAATGTCAGACTGAATTTAAAACTAATTTGTTGAATATAGGTTGGCAGAAGAGAGTGTTTATTCGTGAAATCATAAGATGTATTTCGATTAACTAGTTAGGTAGCTGTTTCATTAGGGGAAAATATATGTTTATAAAGTCATCGATTACTGGCATCTCCACAATGCCCTTATGTATCAACTATCAATATAATATAATAATAATCTAGAAGGCTTTACAAATGATTCCGTTTACACAAAAATCAACGCAAACGTATAAACAAGCCGAATCATAACTTTCATACGTAGAGACCAATAAATATTAGGCTCTATTCGTATTGCTGTCAGTGGAAAATAGAATAAAAGCAGGTATGAAGTAAAATTCTGTTTTTTTCGTTCATTATTATTCAAGGTATAATAGTATTGGTAGATTTTGTTCATGTTTAAAGAATTTCTTTCGATGCTTCCTAGATATTGAGAGTTAAATTGGAAAGAATCACAATAGTGGACTCAATTAATTTGGTTGGGATTATATGTTACTCCGATTTTTTATATGTTACTGTAAATATCGGTATATTAAGTTTAACTATTTTAAATATTTTTAATAGGGTTCTAGCCGCTCGGAATTCCAATTAAGTAGGGGCCCAGCGTGGTACAAAATTTAAAATTGTTTGGGCTAAGCTCCAGCTTAGAGAGCCTTAAAAAAGCTTTCATTTGTCAGGGAACGTAGGAGCGGGGTTTGACAAAGGTGTCTGTCATAAAAGGAACCTGTTACAATGATTTATAATTGTTCAAATTAATGCATACATTTAATGGTAAATTCATATTTCACGCAACTTAGAATTTCTTTAATTTTTTAGCGCATTACAATGTCGATAGCATTTTGTAATAGTTTACCTAGTCAAATGCATAGGTGATTCTTTTTTATTTTTTATTTATTTTCCAAGAAAAACGAATATACATACATCGATCTTATAAAGGAAAACATCATTCAAAATAACTTATTAAACAAATCAATAGGCTATTAACAATGGGAAAAAAAATAAAAGAAAAAACAACAATTCACTGCAACAAACGACTTAGTAGTAAAATGAAAAAGACACCAAAATTTATTATTAATATATATATATTATCAATATTATTTATTTAAATTAAAAGTGATGCAGACCGTAATTAGTTATAAAATTTATAGAAAGTATTCGTGGGGTATTATTTGTGTATATGCCTGATCCTAGTGGACCGCCACCTAAACCTAACCTGACCTAACCATATTTTTAAGATAATTTTTAAACTCAGAAATCTTTAAGTCTTTCTTGGAATCATCCAATTTGTTAAACAAATGAAACACCTTGAAAAATATACTATTCTGGCTGATTGTCAATTTATAATTAGGAAGTCGATAATTTAGGGAATTCCGTGTGATTCTCTCAGTAACCATTTGATTTATCAGAACCAGAATATTACATTTAATTAAATCTGCCCGAATTTTAAATATTGTAGTAATATATTCAAAATCAACCAACTGTTTAATCGGAAGAATACGCTCGTTATAAAGTAACCTAGTAGAGGGTAAGGGTGGTAAGCCTTTAAGTGCCTTTATAGCTTTTTTTTGAAGAATTTAAAGATCATTTAAATATGTTGGATAAGCGGCACCACAAATATGAATCAAATACGTTGAATTCGAATGAATGGGGAATGAAATGACTAACTCGCCTCAGCACACCTATAAGTGGTGAAATGTTTTGCTTTAAATTATTTATATGACCAAACCATGTTAATTGCGAATTGATTTTTAGGCCTAAATAGGCAGTGAAATCGACTCTTTTAATTATATGACCGTTCAAACCAAAACCAACCAAAATGTCTGTACAAGCCATACAGTACAAACACTAAGGCTAAAAAAAAGTACACTATGTACTTTTGTATGACAAGACCAATAATATTGTATGACAAGACCAATAATATAGTGTACATTTTCTTGATAGGATCTGTGTAAGGAGCGAACGAGGCGGCTTGTATAAACATTTTTGTTGGTTTTGGTTCAAACTCACTTCATTTAGAATCTTATCAGGCTTCCTATTGAAATAAAAAATTAGAAAATTACACTTAGAAAAATTTAATTTTAAAGAGTTATTATAGTCAGTCAGCCAATTAGTAATTTGAGCTAGATAATTTTCTATGTTATGTTTAAGTTGAATAAAAAATGCCGATTTGTTTGTTAGAACAGCATCATCAGCATACAGTTGGATTATTTGCTTCTGTCTTTGTAATCCGTCCTGGGGCTCGAGACACCCCAACTTTTTTGCAGTTGGGTTGTTATTTCACTTCCATATCATCCATAAAAAGTTAGTTTTCATGGTACGATAGCGTTCAGCCAAATCGAGGACGTACAGCTACAGGCCCGTTTTACGTAGACCAACGTCACTTTGCATAGCTCCAAGCCAGCATATAAAGAGTGGGCCAATAGAGTTTCACCATGTGAATAGTAAATAAAAAACTATTGCGTTAAATGATTTTCATTTCTTTATTGAATCATGCTTTTTGATAGATAAGAATTATGTGTGAAAGAAAATATCGATCAAATGTTCACCACGGCTTCAGAGGCATATATAAATCCGTTGCTCTTCTATTCCACCAATATTCCTTATTATCTCTTCCTTTAGCTCTTGAATTGTTGCTTATTGGCATAGACCTTATTTTTGAGATAACTCCGAAGAAGAAGTCCAATAGTGTCAAGTCGCACGATCTCGGTGGCCAATTTACCTCGCTGTTTCGCGAGATAATGCGCCCCGGGAACTTCTCGTGCAATAAAGCCGTTGTTGCATTTGCTGTGTGGCATGTGGCACATTCTTGTTAAAACTACTTATCGTCCACATCCATATCATCCTTAAAAAGTTAGTTATCTTGGCACGGTAATATATCGTTTAGATTGCAGGATTGATAACGGAAGCCGTGGTGAGCATTTGGTCGATATTACCTTTCACACATAATTGTTACCGATCAAAAAGCATGATTCGATAAACAAACCAAATCATTCCAAAGCAATAATTTTTTATTTACTATTCACATGGTGAAACTCTTTTTGGTCCACTCTTTGGTACTGACATGCAAGGTGGGTCGGTTTATGAATTTTGCGCTCCAATCTTTCCCCAGGTGGTAATTTTTGGTACGATTTTTCCAAATTTTTACGGCCATCACTGCCATCTATGTAATGTATATTGACTTAATGACCAAACGAATCGTAGTAAGCTTTTATTTCAATTTGACCAGAATTCTGTTGTTATGAATTTTTTTTAATATTTTGGTTTAAATAAATCAATTATTACAAGAAAATTAAATCGATTTACAATACTTAAACGATATTCATATATGTTGAAATTCAAACATTTATGAAAGAATTTCATAAATCATAATTAAGAATTTGAAACGTTTTCATTTAAAAATTTGTCTTTGGAAAAAAAGTGATTTCCCATATGTTTTGTGTGTTTTACTATGAAAAGTTTCGTTTTTTCCTCGTTTCTAATTCCCTTATAAAAGCTCAGATTTTTTGATTAAGGCTCTATAAAATACAGGGTGCTCTGGTAAAATTCAAATTGAAACTTTACTACTTTAATTTGTTCCTTTTACACTTCAAATTGAACCTTTAATATTTCAAATTGAACTTCTAGTAAATTATATATATATAGCCATTTTTGGAGGAATTGAAAAAGGAATTAACTGACCATTTTCCAGAACTTCATCTACAAATCAATTTAGAAACCCATTTAAAACGCACATGTCAAATTTCATCATAATCAATTTAGAATGAATAGCTAAGTTCCATCCTACTTGGCCATATTCCAGAACATCGTCTAAAAAACCATTTGAATATCCCATTTCCATTTGAAGTGCTGGATTTCATCAAAATCAGATAAGATATAAAATCCCAATAAAATTTTTATAAAAAAAATCACAAATCTTCAGTATAACGGACAACGTTTTTTTGGTCCCGTCGATTTCCGTTGTAGTGAGGTTTCCCTATATATATATATATATATATATACATAAATACAGATTGCTCAACTGCTCACTAAACCCTAATCCAACCCCAACTAAACCGCAACTTAACCCTTATTCAACTCGCAAACGGAACTCAACTTAACCCTTAACTAAACCGGAAGCTCGAGGGGTTCAATTTGCGGGTTGAGTTGGAGTTGAATTGGAGTTGAGTTGGGGTTGGATTTAGATATAGTGAGCAGTTGGCCAATGTGTTATATATGCTGGTTTGAGGATTGAATTGAAAGGGAGTTTGCGCTTGAGTTGAGGGTTGAGTTGGGCCCGTTTGCGGCTTGAATTGGGGTTGATTTGGGGTTGGATTAGTGTATAGTGAGCAGATGATAAATCTATAGCTTCGTTTTTTTATTCGCTCCGGATAGTTGCTATCGAGAGCCGTCATATAAAAAGTGGCTCCCGATAGCGCTCCGTATAAATAGGTAGAGCCAAATATTTTTTATATGACGTTTTTGCTAAACAATTAAATTAAAAATGATAGTTTGATGTTAAATAAGTTTTGTTTACCAATAAATAGCGCGTCAAATTTTAATTTAGGCGTAGAAAAATGACGGTTCTCGATAGCAACTATCGAGAGCGAATAAAAAAACACAGCTTATATAGGTGCTGTACACAAATTGTTTAAGGCTGAAGAAATCTTACTGTTAATATCTCAAACCTCAAATTGAACCTTTAACATTTCAAATTAAAGCTTTAGCAAATTATATATATGGCCAATTAGGATGTAACTTATCTATTTCTTAACGGATTCTAGTCAAATTTGACAACCGCAGAAATGGGATTCTATAATGATTTTTGGAAGTTCTGGAATGTGGCCAAGTATGATGGAACTTACCAATTTCTTAACCGATTATGAGAAAATTTGACATGAGCGTTGGAAATGGGGTTCTAAAATGATTTTTGGATGAAGTTCTGGAATATGGCCAAGTATGGTGGAACTTGCCTATTTCACAACCGATTATGGTGTAATTTTACATGCGCGTTAGGTATGGGATTCTAAAATGATTTTTGGATAAAGTTCTGGAATATGGGTAAGTATCATGGAACTTGCCTATTTCTCAACTGATTATGATGAAATTGGCTATTTCTCAACCGATTATGATGAAGTTCGATAGGTATACTAGTATTGGAATTCTAAAATTATTTTTAGATGAAATTCTGGAATATGGCGAGTTAAGATAGAACTTGTCCATTTTTAAAGAAATTGAATGAAATTTTATATATGCAATGGAAATTTTAAAATGATCTTTAGATAAAGTTCTGGGTTATGGCCAAGTAGGACGGAACTTTGCTATTCCATAACTGATTATAATGAAATTCGAGATTGGGAATGAGGATTTAAAATAATATTTTTAAATCCAAAACTCTACACTACCGTTATTAGTTTCAATGCTGAGGCGCGTATCCGCTACGCACTATATATTTCTAAACAACGCCAAACTTACATCTCTGACAGCAAATACTAAGAAAACATAACCCAAAGTTTAAAGCAAAGGATTGGCAAGAAAATTTTCTAATGAAATTTTCATATTATTACGGAGATAATCTTGATCGTTTAGCAATTGAAATAGTGTATGTTTAGGCAAAGATTATTAACAAGAAGATCAGCAAATAAAAATATTAAATATACTTATATCGTTATTTTTAAGATTATAGACAAAATACATACCACAACATCTATCGAAAAATAATTTAAATTTAAATAAAATTCAGTAGCAAAAAACACTGGCGGTAAATAGCGCAATCAATCGCTCTGTTTGATATGGCGACGGGTAACACCCTAACACCATCATACATTTTATTGTTTTGGTCAAAAACATCTATAATTCTATTTATCTCGTAACTTTGTGATGTGCATTTTGAGAAAAAAATTTTACTAAAGAGAAAATTATCAAAATCGGCTTTTCCTTCTCTTTTGCTACAAAATAAAAATTTAGAGACTGCTACCAATATTACCAACATTTTAAAAGTCTACTCGGTGCCAAATAAAAATCCAACACAGACCATTTCAAACTCAAAATTAAACGTGTTTCCTGAAACGATTACTTATTCTTATTTCCCTACTTCAAACTCTTCTACGGTTGATGTTAGTAAACGCCCAAGCAATGTGAAACTTATCTTGCAGCTAAAGGAAAACGGCTTGCTCTTCAAAACATTTCCACCGATGAATTTTCTGGAAATTCAAATAGAATACTATTTGATGATCTGAAAGATACAGATTGTAAGAACTGTCTTAACAACGAAAAAATTACTCAATGGTATAGAAGACTAAACACAAAATTAAAAGTAAAATAAAAGACTTTAGAAACAAAAAACATTCAGTTGAAAAATAAAGTTCACCTTTTAAATTTAAAAAATAAAATGAGAAATAAAATCGTTAGTAAATATGTATAGGAAATTAAAACGAAAAACTATATCGAAACACATAAACTACTTAGATAACGTTAAAGATCACACAAAAGAGTTCTGTAAAATGCTTCTAGAAAAGCGAAGTAAAAATAAAAAATATTCTACAGATCAAAGAATCTTAGCCCAAACAATAGAATTTCGATCGCATACTACATAACAATTTTTGAGGAACACCTTGAAGTTGCAATTACCTTCTGTCCGATCTATTAGTAATTAATATAATGAAAGAATGAATATTTTTAATCACTTACAACCTGGCTTCAACTTAAATTTAATAGATCAAATTAAATTAAAGGTAAATGAACACATGCTACAATAAGAACAAACTTGAAATATAGCGGATGAAATAGTGGGCTTTGTAGAGTTTGGTGATGGAAACAGAGAACTACGTGCGGCAACTAATTTATACGTTTTTATGTCTCGAGCCCTGTTCAATTCCGATAAGTTTGTAATTAGCTATGTGGCAACGAGGGGACAATAAGTAATGATAAATTAAAATCTTTAATCCTAAGAAATATAGCTAAAGTACAAGAACTCGGAATTACGATTTGGGGAGTTGTGTGTGACCAAGGCTCGAACAATCGCAACGCGTTCAAAGAATTGGGAGTAACTTTAGATAATCCTTTCTTTTTGGTTGAAAATAAAAAAAAATTCGCACTCTATGATACTCCCCATTTATTCAAATCTATTAGGAATCCTTTGCTAAACAACGACAATATGGCACCTAATGGTTTAGCTACTCGGGATGTCATAAAAGAGTTGTACCGATTGGATTGTCAATCAATCAAAAGAGTTTGTCCCAAACTGACCACAAAGCAAGTGTATCCTAACACGTTTCAACGAATGAGAGTTAACTTGGCAACGCAGGTATTAAGTCAGAGTTGTGCCAATGATATAAAAACATTTCAACATTTAAACAAATTTAACACTAAAAAGGTCGCAGAGAGCGCTTCTGCCACGGGTATTTTTATTCAAAAGTTAAATAATATGCGTTAAATAGTAAAAATCATTTTTGTCCCAACAAAGCCAATTCTGCTCTCACAATAGAACAAGGTAACGAGCCATATGAAATTTTTAATTTTTAATTCAAACTATTGGAGGTATTCTACAACCAACCAAAAATCTTTTTGAAAATTTGGATGTTTCCTATGTTTTAACACCTAAATTACCAACTGATGCATTAGAAAATTTATTTTCGCAGATTCGCTTTCGGGGTGGTTAATTTTAACCCATCAGTTAACGACTTAAATTTTATTATTGCTAAAATTATGTCGAGTAAAATAATTTTTCATTCTGCGTCTCTAAACTATGAAACCGACAACTGTTCATTTGGTTTAGAACCAGAAGCAATTCAATTGGCAGAAAATAAGGTACGAGAAGTGCAATCAGAAAGCAAGATTGAAGATTCGAGCGAAACAGAACAATTTCCAGAACAAGATTTTGAAGAAATTGCATATGCTGAAAGTTTCGTAGACGAGAATTTTGAAATTGAATCATCTTCTCTGTGCTATTTTCTCGGTTAGGTTATTCATAAGTTCATGAAACGATCATCATGCGAAGCTTGTATTGTGCTTATGATCAAAAATGAAGAAAATTTAGTTTTGCCGTCAGAATATTTGATAAAATTTAAAAATTATTTTAATGCAAGCGAAACATTATATTTAAAAAAATCCTTCATATGAATTTTTTGAATTAATGCGAATACATGTGGAAGTTTTTGCAAGATATTTTGCAGGTAATATGCAAAAGAAACGATCTACAATAAATGTATTAAGGTAACTGGAGAAATCGATAAATTCGCTGCTTGGTTTGGGTGAAATTAAAGAACACAAACAAAAGGCCCTTAGGTTTTTAATTTTAATTCAGGAGATATTAAAGAACACAAACAAAAGGTCCTTAGGTTTTTAATTCTAATTTTGATTAGAAAGCACTGTGTGTGGTATTTGCAGAAATTAAAGGATACTTTTAAAAATGTTCACACTAGAAACCGAAGGCTCCGAATCTTAGCAGAATAAAAAAACAACTATGTAATTGGAAAAAAAATTACGGGCTCTAATAAGCTAACGTGATGTTTGATTTCAAGGTTCTGAACAATTTATTATTATAATGAAGCAAATTAAATGTTTTTTTATTTATTGTGAGATTGAATTGATTTTTATTTTTGTTTTCATCTTGATTTGGAAAGCTCTTGTAAATAAAATGAAAAATATGTATATAGGTATGTATGATAAAAAATAATAAAAAAAAAAAAATAAAAAAATTAAATAAAAAATTAAAAATTAAAGCTGAGTTAACAGTGTGTCAGGTAACATCATGAGAAAGCACATCTCAATCTTCAGGTACGATCACAATACAAAATGTTAGTGCTTCCCAGAGCACTTCCTAAATTTCCAAATGAACACTGAAGAACACTAAAATTCGAACACTGAATTTCGCAAGATATATGTAAAATGATTTCAATTTGAACAGCGTAGGCCGAAATCCATCCAGATGTAAAAATCTTTTACTGGACGATGATTGTCTGGGTGTATTTCGGGGAGAAAGATTACGCACGCCAACGAAATCTATCACAAAAAAACAAGACAATCGCCCATCGCCTCTATGAATGCGATGGAAATCTCGAAAAAAGCAAACGAAGGAAACGAGAATGGTACGAACAAAAAAAATTCAGGAACAAAATTCTAATCTGAGATAGTATAGATATAGATATAATATTCAAAATCCAAAACAAAAATTCAAAAAACATCGATAATGTAGTTTGGATTTACTGGTTTTTGTTTGTAAAGTTCTGGAACCTATTGTTGTTAAGTTGTTGTTGAAAAAATTAAACGTGGTTGTAACGAACGTCCGTTTCTAAAAATCCCTTTCTCAAAATTCCGATTTCAAAATCCAGTTTTTCAAAATCTCGCATCGAAAATTAAAAAAAAAACACTTGAGAGTTGACTTAGTCAGGCAAGATTCATAAATTAAAAATTGAAAATATTGAAATATTTTAGTAAAACGATTTTATTATCATATTTTCCGTTTCGAATTCAGTTTGTATTCTACCTGATAAACCAATTTTTTATAATCTAAAATACAAAGCCAGACGAAAAATTCAAAATTAGCTAATTTACTTACTAAAATTACTAAACAGTTAGTTACATCACAGCAACACAATTTAAAAAAAAAGGAAATACTTATAGAAAATTGAAAGATTACTGTCATATTTGTTATAAAAATTAAAAAATTTTAAGTTATTTAATTGTCTTGGAATTAATCCGATACACTTTTTTAAACAGGGGATTAAAATTGTGCTTATTGAGGGGTGGATGAGGGGAAGGACATTTTATGAGGCTTCGACCTTCATAACATACACGTACACATGTACACACAATACCTACACTACAACGCAACAAACAATCATAACATTTTTCTCTATAGGTATCACCGGTATTCGAACCCGGGACCCTCGAATGATAAAGCAAGCGTTCTACTCACTCTAACATCGAGAGCGATACACTGCTTATTTTGATTTGCACCGATCGGCGTTCGAAACGTTAAATATGGCGATATGTTAATAAACGTTTTATTTAAGCATAGGCTGTAAACCAGTAAAATTGTATATAATTAAAAATTTTTTTATTTAATTATTGATTTTTATTTTATTTATTTAAAATAGATTTCAATTTATTTAAAAGCCACAATAATAATAAAAAATGGACAACTACCAGTTGTACAATACAGTAAAATTGTTTTAGTAAAATATTCGAAAGCCTAATAACCGTCGATCAATGGTATTTGAATATATTCAAAATGTGTAGTGTATGTAAACATATGTGGTTTTCCTATTGACACAAAAAACAGTTTCCGAGCGAAAACCAAGTGACAGCAGCTGTCATTCATCGCTCGGTCAAATTTTTCGGGGCGAGTAATTCGTGGCGATTTATATGTCATTCGTTTATAAAACAGCAAAATAGTTCATAAATATCAATTATTTAAAAAAAATTGTTTTGTTAACAAAATAAATTTGTTTATTTATTTATATACATGTTTTGTAATATAAAAAAATGCAACTGTGAAATGTGACTCATAATATGACACGTCATCAAATGTATTATCCCGAAGCACTAACTCCCTATTTCTTTACTATAACTAGGGCAATCCCTTTAAGAATTTAATTTGATAATATTTATAAACTTTCCTAAGATTTCTGTAAAGTGTACGTGTAAGGTTTCAGCATTATTTTAGTACGTCATACACGCAGGCATTAAGTATTGAAGAAGTTCTTGGATAAACTGTGGAGGGTAATTAATTCGAAATTGATTAGATTTTTCAAACTATTGCCTCATCGCTATTTTTGTTAATTTTCTGGTTTGTTCACTTGGCTTCATATTTTATCTACTTAGCACTTCAATACAAAATTTGGCTATGTTTTCGCAGGTTTGTCTCAGTCGGTAGAGCTTTAATTTATCAAATAAATTGTTTTATTAAATAAATTGAATTCCCCCTTTTCCAGAATTTATTAAATAAAAGAGATGTTTTTGGAGGGGTGTCAAACCTGCGAAAGATGTTCCCAACATTTATTTTCATATGATTATAGTTTTATTATCAAAAAATAAACATGAAAAAACGTCAACAAAACTGTCATTTTTCAACTCGGATTCGACTCGGAATCTGTTTTTGTTGCAACAGGAGAACCACAATAAACGAAGGAAAATCAAAAAACGAGGTTTCTTTCAGGATTACTATGTTCAAATGATAAAACGAACTTCTATTTCCAACAACAATGCACCATACAAAATATGCATACATAATTCATATTTGTTTATCCAAATCTAATGAATTTTTTGTTACATTGAAATGACCTTGAAATGTAAATTTATTTTCGTATACGACAAATAATAGTATTTCTCATTCTATGTAGCTATAATTTATGTGTGTAGTATCTATACATAGCTATTTATATAAGAAATAGCTATATTGTTATTTCTGCCTATCTGTTCATTCGAAATCTATTCGCGAGAAAGAAACGATATACTATAATGTAACAACAAAACAATGAAATGTATGATGGTGTTAAGATGTTATCGGTCGCCGTATCAAACAGATCAATTGATTGCGCTATTTATCGCTAGTGTTTTTTTGCTAGTGAATTTCATTTAAATTTAAATTATTTTTCGATAGATGTTGTTGTATGTATTTTGTATCCAATCTTAAAAATGACGATACAAGTATTTTATATTTTTGTTTGCTGATCTACTTGTTAATAATCTTTGGTTTAGGCTATATATTAAAGAAACCTTAATAGCTGCATGATTCACAGAAACCTAAATAGACATCGTTATAAAAGCTATATTGACATATTTCTCAGAACCTCGTCCTAAAGTAATTTTTGGGTTACATTTCCTTCTATTCGTTGGAAACATCAAAATTAATCATTATCGGTTAATAACCCGTACCATGGTATAATGGTATGTTGGTATGGTGGTATGATGTATAATAGTATGATTGTAAGAAGGTATGATGTTATGTTGGTACGATGGCATAATGGTAAGATGGTATGACGGTACGATGGTATAATGGTATCGTGGTAAGGTATATATGATAGTATGATTGGTTGATATTATGATGATATAGTGGTATGATGGATTGATATTATTGTATGATGGTGTGATGATATGATTGTATGTATGATACAACGTACGTTGGTATGACAGTATTTATTCTAGAATGATAATATCATGGTGGTATGACAATATCATGGCCTGACAGTATGATGGTGTGATTATATGATGGTATGATGGTACGATGGTACGATTATAGGGGACGGTATGATGGTACGATGGTATATTGGTATGATGGTATGATTATATGACTGTATGATGGTTCGAAGGTATGATTTTATGATGATATGATGGTATAATGTTATGAAGGTGTGGTGGATTAATGGTAAGATATACATCATGGTGTAATGGTGTGATGATTCGACGTCACTATGGTACAATGGTACGATTGTATGATGGTTTAATAGTATAGTGTCATGATGGTATGCTGGTATAATGGGATAATGGTACGATGAAATGGTTGTTTAAGGTTATGATGGTAAGACGGTACTTTTGCCGGTATGATGGTGAGTAGGGTTTACGTTGAAATTGAGTTGGATTTGAAAGAGAAGTTCGGTTATGGTTTAGGGTTCAGGGTTTAGTGGGAGGTTAGATTGAGTTGAGTTCATCCACGCATGTAGCTTTCGAATCGAGTTAATTTAGGGATTGGATTGGAAAATAAGTGTAGAGTTGAGCAGAGGGATGAGATTTGGGTCGAGCTAAGTTGAGTTGACGTAGAATTAGGATTTAGTTAGTTTGCATTGGAGTGTGAGTTGTTCCGTTTTAGAATTATTTAAGGACTGATTTGGAGTTAGGCTAAGGGTTGATTTGAAAATTGATTAATGGTTGATTTGGTGATTTAATTGATGGCTGGGTTGGCCGTTAATTTGGTGATTGCGTTTTGGATTGTGTTTCGATTGAAATAGAGCTTGATTTGTAAATTGAGTTGGAGGTTAAGCTGAAGAATACTTTAAGAGGTTCAAATGCTTACTTCTTTTCCTAGCAAAACAGAAAGATGAAAATTCTTATTGTGATCAGTGAATAAATCAAAAATTCTCTCAATATCGACAGCTTTCTTCTCAGAACGAAATCTGCATAAAATTTCCAACGTTATTTCCAAAATTCACTCATGTTAAATTCATGTTCAATTTTTATTATTCACCGAAATACATAGGGAGGAAGAAATAAAGTTAATTTAACTGTATGTATTACGAACTCTGAAAGAATACTAAATTTTGAATGACGCAACTTTAAAATAACACAAATTGAGACGGCGCAAATCGAGTTATCAATATTCGTTAAATTTTTTGAATATTCTTTAACCTTTTTGAATGTTCCAAAATCTTCGTAATTTATCGAAATTGGATAATTGGGCAGTTTTTAAAGCAGAACTTAAATTTTTAGAATGAAAAGTTTAAATATGATTGCAGTTATTTTGTCATTTACATAATTTATTTTATAGGTTATTGGGTGAATTTTAAAAGTGCCGATAAGAGAAATTTAAGTTGTCTGGTTCAAATATTAGAAATATTTCAGCCACTTTGGCTCTAAATGCTATTAAGTTTTAATGTTATTTAGTATATAAAAAATGCATGAAGTCATCACAAAATAATAGTTTGCAATAAAAACTAAAAGCCACAAATTATACTCATATAATAAACAATTATTAATAAAACAAAAATGAAACTATTATTATTATTATAATTTTTTATTGCCAACAGGGTCTTTAAACTATGTCGAGGATCACATATTGACCATAAATTACACAATAATTAACAATGGAAAAAAAATTAAGTACTTTACATAAATCGGTAAATTTCTAAAATTATTACAAACAATATGTATTTTTGTTTTTTCGTAAACAAGGTTATTCTGCGTTTCTTTCAATGTCCGAACGTAAGAAATACATAGATGCCTATAGAGTACTAAAACGGCGTCAATATCTATTACTATCACAATAAAATATAAATTACCAAAATTTCAATTCAAATATATTTTTTCTTATTATTTTATTTTCTAAACAATAGAAATATTAAAAAAAAATAAATATTTTAATATTAATTGTCTATTTCTTTTGGTATTTTGTTTTTTCGGTAAAGTATAAAACAGAAATAAGAAAATAAAATTTGATCATTATTATCATTTTTATTTTAAATAACAAATTAAATTGTTGTTCACGTTTAACAATTTTCCATTCAAAGTATTTTTGTTTATATTTATATTTATTTATTTTTTGTTTTGTGGAGAAATTGGGCCGAAAATATATAAATTCAAAAATATTTGTGGTTTATTTGGGATTTTATGTTATCTATGTCACGTTTAAGTAAAAATAAAATAATAACCATTTGATAGAAAATCGAAGCCTAATTTACAGTTTTATTTATTATTTTATTCTAATTTCTAAACTATTATAAATTTAATTGAACTAAAATACATATGTACTTCTCAAGTGAAAATTTTTCATTTTAAGTGGAAGAATTTAATTTTAAAGTTCTTTTCATCTTTTTATTTGGATCGAATTAAAATTTTCTAAACGCTGTTATATTTATAGTAAGCAGACCTAAAACTAGTAAATTGATTTTGTATGTAAATTGTGGTTTCAAATTGTAAAATATATTGACAACAACAAAACCTACAAAAGAGCGTATTAATCGAGTTAAACGTTATTTTTGTTATATTACTAATGTTAAAAAACCGCTTTTTATGATTTGATCTTAAATTGAAATGGTGACATGACGACAAGTTTTGAATAACTTTATGACCAAATGCCACCAATCAAATATAAATGAATATGCGAAAACACTACAAGGAGAGCAGTAAAGCTATCGAACAAGCCTTAATCTTTATATGGGAATACTTTAATAATTTATCAAAGCTTTGCAGTTTAAATTTTAGTTAGCGGTTTATTACTCGTAAAGACGTAATTTAAATTTATTATACAGTGCTATTGAGACAAAATCACATTCAATTAACATGTCTAAACGAGTATAAAGTGCAACATATCTTTTCCTCGTTTATTAAATATTTGGCTGTAAACTATATTGATGTCAGGGTATTTGTGTTACATAGTTCTCAACAAAAATATTAAGTTTGTAACAAGTCAAAACCTTCGAAAATTCTTTGTGTAGAAAGTCCAATAATTTTTTACCAACTGCTGATTTAATTGGATTAGTGAGAATATATACGATTGTGGACACAGTGAGTTATGTAGTGTGTGATATCAACTATAAGTGGTGTGGTTTTGATATTTTTAAATGTGTATCTGCGTTCTAATTCACGCAGGTTTTGAACTAATATTTGATTTAAAATATTTCAAATTTGGTTCATCTCTATCTTTATGCATGTAATAAAATGTTACTCATTCATAGATAAATGTTAACATTTGATGTACATATCAACGTGCGGACGCGAAGAGTTGCTGTGATGTGTTTGCAAATGAATTGCAAACTCAGGCAGACATGCTGATTGGATTTTTTTTTCATTCAAAGTAAAGAAAACAATCAAAGGAGAGAGGCAAAGCAACATTTTATAATTCAGAGCAAACAAAGCTGTGTTATCAATAACAAAATACACCTAATGTAATTTTTGGCGTTATTTTGCCAAGGGGCTCTCCACAAATTACGTAACAGCCTAAGTGGGGAGAGGAGGGGATTGACAATTTGTTACGGGGGTGTAAAATGTTACGTAACCAAATTTCTTCTTCTTTATATATATATATATTTTCTACTTTTAGTACACAAAAAAAAAACATTTCTAATAATATCTTAATTGCTAAATATTAATATATAATACTAGTTGCGCATTATTTTGAATGACAAAACGAGATTTTTGTGCAAAATAATGTGCAACTAGGATAGATACATAATCATTCTTTTTAAACTCGGCAAAACATATAATTTCCAACCTTTCCGAACGTTCAAAAAAGAGAAATATTTTTTGTTTTAAGCTTGATTCACCAGATTTGTCCATTGAGCTCGTTAACCAAAAATAATGTGGTTCTCTCATTCGTATTTCGTATTTATTTACCCGTTGCCATACATCGATAAAAATTTGCGCGTTGTATAATAGTATACTATGTATACTATTATATAACGCGTAAATTTGTATAATATTATAGTATATGTGTTTATCGTTGTATAATAGTATAGTATATGTGTTTAAAATTCGTGTATTTAATGTGATTAAAAGTGCTACTAGATTCTACCATGTAAGTCGAATTAAAATCACGTAAGATATTTTAATCTGGAGGCGAGTAGCAGGGACAGCAGAGACGCAACGATTTCAACAACAACGTCAAGCAACACTACCTACAGTTAGTACAAATTTGGTTGACCGCATGGGAACATGATGATGGAACGAAATCTCGCCCCCCCCCCTCACAACTGCCGATGGAAAAAATGGTGGAGGGAATAATAATAGTTGTTTACATGCTTTTCAGAAAAAAAAGTTTGCGGGAAAATTTGTGTTGTCATTGTGTCTTCTTACAGGTTGGAGTAGTATGAACTTTAAAATTGTATTGTCTTGTGCTAAATAAATTACTAAAAAAAACTATATTACTAACAAATTTTCTAACTATCAACTATTTAGGTGTGTCTGGAACCGGGTTGAGTTTTTGTTGCTAACATTCCTTTCCCATCCCTCGATCTTGTTATATGTAAAAAGGTGTACGACGGCGGCCTGGCCAGGGGCGGATATCACACTATTAGACTTATGTGGTTATCGATGTGGCGCCTTTCTTTACGGGGTTTGGCTTCAAAAGAATGGTGTCGTGTTGTAACATGAGTATAGATAGTGGTGTGGTATTCGCATTTATAATACGGGAGACTTGCTTAATGCTTTATCGTGCATCGCAATCAATCAATCAATCAGACGTAAGATATTTTAATCCTTATAAAATCTATATTGTAATACGGAAAGTGCGTAATATTTTGTAAACTTGACTTCTTCTTTTCAGTGTTCTAATTTCCAGTGTTCAACATTTTATTATTGTGGTAATTTCATATATTTAGACCCTTACTTAATTATGAATAGGTCGCTACTCTATAAGTCCTTGTACGATAAGTACTTAAAAGCATATCCTGGCAAATCGAAACAGCAGTCTCAAAAAGAGGTTAATGAGATTTGATGATTTATCTGCAAAAGTGTCTAACCTTATTAAAAACTATGATGCGGTGTGTTTGGAAAGACGGTCTGTTTAATGCAATTTTGATCTAAATGAAGAAATAAATAAAAATGGATTTTCCATATCAAGAAGTGGAATTTATCTTCGGTTACTTCCAAAAAGAAGTCTCTCTACTGAAGAGAAGAGACACGTTGTAACAGCTCCCGTTAAATTAATGTGATATAATGATGGTAAATTTTGTACATCGAAAATAAAACATCTTGAAGAATTGGCATATGTTCCTTATCCAACCGAAGTCTGCTTCATTTGTCAAGACGACAAAGCCCGAGTAGCTACTGGGTTGACAGCTGCGCAAAAACCGGCTCAAATTTTGATGCATGTCGAATATAGGGTTAGTCTTCTCGACGACGATTGGGTTGTTGCATCGAAACATAAACTAATTACTTCTGTATATGCGGGTATTAATATAAAACGAGAATTTGATGTTATTACCAAAAATAGTAATATCATGATATCATAAAGTAATTAACGTTACCATTCATCATTTCTTGAAGCATGACGTAGATGCTCTTTTCATAGCGACAAATGCTCCTGGATGCAGTGTTTTCAACAGGGTGGAACGAAGAATGGCCACTTTAAGTCGTGAGTTATCAGGAGTAATTTTACCTCATAATCATTTTGGGAGCCACTTAGACGACCATGGATGGACAAAGGACCATGAATTATAAAAGCAAAATTTCAAATTTGCAGGCTGGACTCTCAGAAATCTGGAGTAGTATAATATTTGATAACTATTATAATATATCGAATATATCGAACCAGTTAAATCGGTAATTCCATAAAAAAATATTTTTTGTCCAGAAATTCCGAATGTTTCTCTAATCATATTCAAATCAGTCAATATTGCACTAAAATTGTTAAATGTGATAATCAAAATTGCTGTAAAATACCTAGTAGTAGTTACATTACAGTGATGAAAAGATAGGATTTTTACTACCACCAATTCCACTTATTCAAACCAATATTGGAATAAAAGCTGCAACCGATAGGAAAAGGGGTGACACGTCAAATTTTTGCACATTGTTTTTATATGCTTTTCATAATTAATAGAACAACCACCAAACTAGTTACCGTACGATTATTATTGTCCTTCAGTTCAAAATGTTCTGAAAGATAGAATATATTCAAATTGTGCAATATACGTTGCTTCTCAAGTAATATAAAAAGGTCATATTAAAAGTATCCACCACACATCATCGATCAATATGAAAAAATCTAGGCCAGTGCATGTTGCAGCACGAAGGCAACGTGAATTAATGGCTGTCATTGCACTGCAGAAAGGAAATGAAGACACTGCATGGATTGATGAAGAAAACATTGATTTGACAAACTGTTGAAATTGTTACGGAGGATAAATCTAAAGGAAGTGACAACCCTGTTATATCAATGGATGAATACTTTACTTCTCCGTGGGAGGCTGAATAAAGTAATGCAAACATAAAAATTCAGAAAAGTTTTTGATATTCCTTCTGAAAAAACTGGCTTGGAATATGACTATAACGTATCTTTTTATAACAATGTGGCTCGCTTACCAGCATATTTATTCGACCAAGTGTAAGAAATATAAAATTTACACTCTTGAAAACCGACGTCTTCTTCTGGATGCTTCTTTTATTATAAACGTCCTACTTGCCCACATCGATTCAGCTTTTATATTGGAAAACTTATCCATAATTGTCCCAAGGAGGACATTGCGTAATCACCAAATTTTTGGCGCATATCAAAAAACAACATTAAAAAAAATTTGAAAACTTATTTTTTAAATTTATTGATTAATTTTTCTTACAGCTTCAATTTTGAAGGTCACCATTTTAATTTTTTTTAAATTTTGACTTAATTGTATTATTTTCTAAATTTCTTTTTGTTTTATTAATTTTAAATTTTAATAATTGGTGATTATTTTTTTTTTTGAAATCATAAATGTTAATGATAAAATGGATTTCTTTATTTAAATAAATAAATAAAACAAACCACTGTATTTAATTGTTTGGTTTTTATTACAGATCGAACTATATTAATACTATTTTATTTTGAAGTTATAAGGAATTTTGTTTTATTTAATATGTGAATAAAAAATTATTTAAATAATACTCAAAAAGTGTTCTAACTTTTGTTACGTTATTCTTCTGTGATGGAGGGGGCCCGCAATTTGTTACAATCTGTTACAAGGGGGAGGGAGGGAGTTAAAAAACGGCAAAAATTGCGTTACATAATTTCTGAACTAAATTTTCCATTATTGCCTGAAGCTTATCACAACTACAAAAAATAACTTAAAGTGTCTACAAATAATAATCATATATCAATATAGGTCCTATGAATTTAAACGAAATCTCTTAATTTAGCATTTAAAGCATTTAGCATTTATCTTTTAAAAACATTCCGTCGCTTTGTTACATAGCCTACACTACAAATTGACCAAGGACACATGATATAACTGACTTCTTTACCATAAACGAAATTCCTGATATGACTAGAATATCAAATTGATTTCTACTTTCATTATGTCGAAATGATGTGTGATAAAACTCCATACAATCTATAAATAAAGCTGATTGATTTTGAAAAATTATTTTCACGAATTGATGGATATAACTTCTTTTTGTTATTGGTGTAAGCTAACTAGAGGTTCCAATTTTCTTAGCTTTGTAACCACCTGTAAATACAGTTGGGTTTGATTGAAGAAGAAATGATTAATATTATAGTTAATATTTATTTCTAATACAGTTAGGGTTATTGACTTCTCATAATAATTTTCTAAATACAATATTTGTGTGATCTCTTGGTAAAGATTAACGTAACGGAGTAACAAACTCTCATTTTGACTTTGTACTTCAAAAAAGTATTAATACCCATCCGGATGTTTACGCTTATTTAAATAAACATCCATCTTAAGTGCTAATTTATACTATAATATTCTAATTTACACAATTATGGTTATATACAAGGATAAAACATATTTCTAAAGCTGAATGGAAAGCCCGGTAAAGATATGTTGGGATACCCTTTACAATCACACAAAATTTTGTTTTCTTTAAACGCTGAAATTTATTTTGAAAAAAGGTTTTAGTCATTATGTAATGTAATATGCTTTAATTGTACGCATGCGCAAATAATTAAATAAGCACAGACATATGTATGTATATACAATACAATGTATAATATATACTTTTCTATAAAGATTTCCTTGTATAAAACATCAAATAGCTATTAGCAAAGTGAAATAAAAACGAAACAAAACTTTTTCAAAAGCTTTTTTCTTTTATTTTCTTTAACCAATCGTAAAATAGTTAAGTTTCTCTTTTGTTTTTCAATTTTATATATAAACGTATATTATAAATATATTTATATATATATATATATATATATATATATATATATATATATATATATATATATATATATATATATATATATAATATATATATATAGACATGTATATATATATATATATATATATATATATATATATATATATATATATATATATATATAATATTTAAACATAAAAAATACTTATACAAAGAACAGTAACACACAGCGAGCGAGCTTTATATTTTTTTGAAGAGGAAAATAAAATTGCCACGCCTGTTGAATTAATGATAATTTCAGAATTTTTTTTTTGGTTTAATCGAGCTTTTTCGATATTTTTTGTTTTCTTTTGTATACACATACATTTTTGAAACTATTATGTATACGAGAGTCTTTATACAGTATAAATCCACTGTATGTAAATTATTTAAATTTATTTTGATAAAACAAAATTGATTACACCTACATGAAGTTGGATTAATTTTATTATATTAATAACAGACAGACAAATATATATATATATATATATATATATATATATATATATATATATATATATATATATATATTTGTTTAAAAATGTACATACTATATAAAATAGATATAAACTTATAGATAACAGAAATAAAATAATAATAATAAAAACATTTTGACGAACTCTCTCACACGCCCAGTAAAGTAAAAAAAAACTTCTACAGGAGGAAGTTCAATTTATGCGCTGCGCATAACAAAGCATTTTTTGTGTGTTTTTTGTTCAAGTTGATTTCTATGCGATGACAATTGAAAGGTTTTTTTATTATTTTATTTATTCATTTTTATTTTATTTATATCTTATTTAAATTATGGATAGATGGATGGAAATGAAAATTGAATTAAATTTAAATGAATTAGAAATTATAAAAGTACTATATGAGAAATAAACATTGGAATTTCGTAAATTTGTACCACATAATATATATTCAAATTAAAAAGGAAATTAAAAAAAACTTTAATATTTAAAAATATTTTTAATATGTATTTTTGTTTATTTAAACTTTACACATAATAATATTCTTTTATCTTATAAAAAACCGTAATTATTTCATTTTGTGGTTGCTGTTTTATAATATTTACTTTGCAATAATAATATTTTTTTTTAATGAGATAATGATGAAAATAAGATTTGTTACTTTAGCAGTTTAAGCCACCCACAATTATGCATTTAAGTTGGTATGCGCAAATTGTGCTTATTGTTTTTCAATTCCTGTTAATTCTTAACTAATTGTTAATTCATTCGTTGTTTTCTTGCAATTTTCTTTTGTGCATATAACTAAATAGATGTCATTTGATAGAGTATATTTAACAGTTATGAATGAATCTTGGGTTTTTTGCCATTGAATTGAAAAACAACAAATGCTTTGTTGTGTAACAGGAAGTTTTCATTAAGTAACATGTTTTCAGTATAGTCTTCAGGTTTAGATGCACAAAAGTGATAAAGGTTCAGAATTGAAACAGGTAAGGCGGCATTATGAATTCCGTGTGAGTATTTAAATTTGTTCAAACTTATTTTGATCGTTGTGACTATGATTTTCGAAATTTAACCGAGTTACTTTACTTTTCCGCAGTTTAGAATTGCTAGAGACTTGTAGTGCAGATTAAACATTTTCAATAATTTTTAGCTTCAATTAATAATTTTTTCTGGAAACATCGGTTTCAATTTGACAATTACCTAGAAGATTAGTATAATCCTTATTCTATAGTTAAGACTAGTATTAATTGAGAACTATTTAAAACATTTAGTTTTAATAAACTTAATCAAACTCAATATTTATTTTTTTTCCAACTTTGACACTGAAAAATATTTATTACTAATAAAACCTTAAATTTAGAAATTAATTCAAAGAGACTTACATTTGGCGGTACAAATAAGTTTTGAGGATCTTTTTTATAACTTCGAAGCTTGTTTCAGAGAAATTGGTACAATCTATTTTATTCAAAGTATTGTCCACCGCTAGCTACGACTTTTTCCCATTTTTCAGGCAGCATATACGGATTCCGCGTCGAAAAAATTCCTCGTCTTTTGAGGCGATCCACGAATCACTGAAGTGCTACACGACGGAGCAATGTTTGGTAAATACGGCGGATGGGGTAGAACATCCCATTGAAGCGCCTCTAAAGTTTCCTTCACGACTTTTGCAACATGTGTCCGAGAGTTGTCGTGCTGAAAGATTACTTTGTCAGGACTTTTGGCATATTGTGGGCGTTTGAGCTTCAATACTTGGTTTAATAGCGTCAATTGTTATGGATAACGTTCTCCAGTGATGGTTTCGTTAGGCTAGAGTAGCTCATAGTAGATCACTCCGAACTGATCCAAGCAGATGCACAGCATTAGCTTCTTGCTAAGCATATTCGGCTTTGCCGTTGAAATTGATGCATGACCGGGTTTACCCCATGATTTTCTGCACTTTGTGTTATCGTAGTGGATCCAATGTCTGTTCCAACACACTGCTATAAGTGGCTGAGTTTGTTTCTCTAGAACGTTTAAATGGAATTCCGGTTCCACACCTCCACAAACACACCTCCCAAATCAAGATGTTACTACAGTGTTAGCGAAACATGCGCTTGATGAACAAATTGGTTAGAATTATCGAAATAAAGGTAATGGTAATTTTTTATGGCTTATTATGTGAATTGCCAAATACTGTGTTTTTTATACAGTCCTAACCAAAATTATTTGTACCTGCTAAATTTTTCATGCAACGTAAAGCAAATAACTTTAAAAATTATATAAATAATAAACTTTTTGAAAACATTAATTTTAATTCAACAAATTTAATTACCCTGCTTTACATTTCAATCAAAATTTTTTTTAATTTTACTTCTAGTAGAAATTACTGTTAATTTAGTTTTCGACTTTTTAGGAAACTGCTACTTATTATACAACAAGTGGTGACGGTAATGTTTTCCTGTTTTTAATATCTTCCTGTTCATATCACCGATCTTCTCTACTGGTTGTCTTTCGTTTTCTACCCCTTAGTATCTAAGGATCGTTGTTTGCATAGCACAACGATCATATTTATTTTTAGTTTAAAATCTCCGCTTGGAAAAATAAAATAAATTTGTTGGAATGGCCCGGCCCAGCAGAACTCACAATTCCAGAACAATTGAAAATGTATGGGATATTCTGAAGAATCGGAAGATCAGCACAAGAAAATGTACATCGATTGCCTATTCGAAGGCACAATTACCAGAAGAAAGGAAAGTTTTAAGTTCATTGATATCTAAGCGACTCGTGGAAAATTTAATAGGACGATTTGCAGTAGTACCGTCAAAAAATATGAATATTTAAAAAAAAGAAAAAAAAACAAATCGTTAATATTGGTGAAAAATGCGAGAAAATTGGGGTGCCTAATAATTTTGTGAATAAGTGTACGTACTATCATTTCCATTAAAAGAGTTACTTGAAAATCTAAAAATGGATTTTTTCGTTTTTTGATCATAGTGTATTATGCTTTATTATTATTATTACTGAAGGGCCTTGTGGGCGTTCAAGCCACCTCGTACTGAGACCTATTTATGCTTCAATACTAAATATTTCTAATAAAATTGACTGTACTGATTGTAACTCAAAAAGTAAGGCTTTTGGAGCAATGTGGCTATGAATACTTTTAATCATGACTTACAAAATCCTGCAACATAAAAAAATTTGACCGACACCCAATTTCTATAAGATTAGTGTAGAGCCCTTTATAGGAGACCTTTACCCTTTTTTGGTTTAAATAAAATTTCAAGTATTTTATTTCATATTAATTTTTATACCACCTTTCCAATTACAACATATACAGTTCAATCGAAAGGAATTAGTTCTGTGATTAAGATCAGAAAAAAGATTTACATTTACTGAATTTTAATTTTTAACGTTTCTATCTAAATTTTTTTAATTAAATCGATGTGAGCTAAGCGAAAAAAGGTTTGGAAGGTGAAGATTTTTCACATTTTGAATTGTTTGTAGAACGTATTCGACAATATTTCTAAACAAACCGAAACAGTGTGAAAATTCAAAACAGTCTGCCTTGAGCCGCTCTGTATTATAAATCATATTGTGAGCCGCTCTGTATTATAACATTTTGTTGATACATTTTTCTCAATCTAATTCAATATTTAATCAATTTTATCATTTTATCACTTAATATAATTTTATAACAAAAATAATAAAATAACAAAATAGAAAACACATACGTGTATGTATGTCGTTATGTATACATAATACATATTATATTAGACGAAAATTCAATTTAAAGCTTAAAAATACTGGTAAATTAGTCCCTTAAGTAATACAAAAAAAATCCCATATTGGTATAAACATAAGTAGATGTTTTAGATTTTGATTCTTGCTTATCGTTCTTCTTTAAAAACATTAAAATTTTCTAGTGACAAAATCAAAGTTTAAAAATTCAACTGTAATTCCAACGCTTGTTCGAAAAAAAACTATTATCATTTTTATATTGTAGTTTATTTTCAGTTTTGGTGTCCTACATGATGTTCCACCATTTTACGAGCGCATTATAATCATAAAAAATATAATAATAATAATAATAGTTATTTTGCTATGTTTTTTGTTGCCTATTTGAAAATATACTACATAATAGTATAAAGAACACCAACAACGATGGAAATACATTTAGTTTTTCTTCTGTATATTCGAATATTGATTTCTGCACTTTTCTTTTATTGTTAAATTTTCATTTGGAAGAAAAAAAATATTCTCAGAAGAACGAAATAGAAAATATATATAAAAGGCAAAAAAAATCTATACGTGATTGGCATTTAATATTTTTTTTTTTAAGAACACAACAAGACGTTGATGCTGTTTATTGTACACAGTACACAGAAGATGTGAATGAGAATGATGATGATTATTATGTTGATGATGGAAAAATAGGAGAGTTAAAATTTGATAATAAAGCAAAATTGTATATTATTGGAAAACTTCTTGCTTGTCTCTGTTTTCTTTATCCAAAATAAAAACTATCTACTACATAATAACATTTAACTGGTAAACATATTTTCTAAATCGAAAAAAAAATCGCGATTTCTGTAATGCGACAAAAAAAAAATACGTAAAAAAATAAATACCGCAACAATAAGGGCTCGCGAATATTTTTCGGGATTTTTTCTGAAAAAATAAAATTATGCATAGCCTGGTGGTGGTTTATTAACAAACGACACCGAAAACACAAAAATAACAAATATATACGAAAAATCATCCATTTTCCAAAGTCTCCATTTTCATTTTTATACCGTTTTGTATATTTCTACTATATTTACAGTGAAAATGAAATGCTGGTCACGTCTAAAGCTTTTTTGCGTGTTTTTCATTTCTAATATTTTTTTTCTCTCTGTGCTCTGCTTATATTTTGTTATTGTTGTTGTATTTAAGTTAAAGATATTTTTTTGGTTAACAAAAAATATTTTATATATGTACGTCTATTAAACTTCAAGTAAGTGAAAATGAAATATACAATTCTGTAAGATATTATACATAAAGTTTATGTGGAATATATAAAAATAATTTTTACCTGTGATAATCCTAAATATATTGATACAGTTTCTGATATATATAAAAATCGACCATCAGCTGCCACCGCTAATGCAAATCCATCCAGGGACTGAAAGACAAAAAAAAAAATAACTTTAAAATTTTAAATTACAACATAATATCAAATTACATCGGAAAAAACCTACATCAAAAAAATCTAAAACGCGAGAGATTTTGTTCTTGGTGATATAAAATCCTGACTTAGCGATATCCCTACTCAATCAAATCTACATTTACCATAATACTCATTTAATAAATTCAGACTCGAAAATATCCTGGTTAAACAAATTCCCGAATAACTCGAAAAAATGTCGACTTTTAAAAATCAAAAATGCGCGAGATTTGATTTTTAAACATCGGGGTTTTTCGAGTTTTACGATATTTTATTGAATAAATTTAAGGGCTTTAACAAGAGTGGAGTGAATGGTGTTTTATAGTTGCAGGCTCAACGATGGGATGTTTGAAGTTGCCTCAAGAAGAATGAGCAACAACCGTTTATTTCGCATTGCAAAAGGGACAATGAAATTATGCCTAAGATTTATTATAGTTCTGATTTCGAAGAAGCAATCGTTTGTCCATTTTGAAAAAATTACATGACATCGAATTCAACAAGCAGGTCTTTGAAGCAACAATGAAAAGTTTAGTTTGAAGATGGACATGTTGAAAAGTTTGGCATTTCTCAAACCCAAGATATATTTGCTTCTTTAATAAATTTCAAATTCTTGCAAATTGATAAGCATGAGATAGTGTAGACTCGGAATTTGATTAGTAACGATTTTGTAGAGTCAAAATTTTGTGGAATATTCGGTGTTTTACGTTTTCTAGATTTTATGATTCGAGGTTTTATGGAGATATTATTTTTTAATATCAATATAATTCATTACTGTCGATGATCTAATGCTAATTTAATATAACTTCCAGATAGTTGTAAAAGTTCTGCTCGTTTCCGATGTACAAAGAAATTTATTCTGAATGTCGGTTTTAAAAGCTTATCTTTTGGGACCACTACAATGTTAAAAAAACACTGCAATAAATTAATTTTGAATGATTTATGCAAGATAATTTTTGCCTGATAGAAGTTTTTACAAAACTATATTTGACTAATCCACAGTATAGTGACGATTACTAATATTTGTTGAAAGAAATCCGAATGTGTTTGGAAACTTTTAACATTTTTTTTTATGTGATGTGTAAGTATTGTAAAATGACATGAAGCCTGTTAAATAATTTAAATTTTAAAAGCATTGAAATATTTTCAGAAAATTGTTTAAGCAAAACTATTTATTCTTAAACTTATATGATAATTTCCAACGGAAACTTTTATAAACTTGCTACGATTGCAAATACATTATAATGCTAGCAACTTCAAGTTTAAATTAAATGACTGAAATTGATTACTTCATCACAACAAGTGTTCGAACTATTGCTGGAGTTTTAGTATTCAGATTATTAAGAAAAAACTATAAGTCACCAAAGAAACATCAATATATATTTTATCATATAACGCAAATACTTTATTATTAAACATTTCAAAAATATTTTGTCTCACCGAAAACTATCTTGATCTCTGCACAAATTTCTATAACCGTCATATTTTTTGCAATCATAGACACAAAAAATCATAAACTGAGTCACCCTTAGTTCTTAATCATAACTCATTATGATTCTCCTTAAATAACTTGATGGTCTAGTGTTGCAATTAAATTAATATGTGAATGATAATAATATTATAGAAAGGTCAGATGTTTCTAACCATTTTTCTTTTTAAATCAAAAATAGTACCAGTTTCAATTTACTATACATAGAGAATATGTTTAATTTTATTATTAATATACTCGTGAAACAATGTGTTGCTTCCAACAGACATTCTAATGTATTATTTTGGCATTGATGTTTTTAATCGAAATATGAAAATGGTGTTTGCTGCTAAAATGTTGTTTTCACCCTGATAAGAATAAAATTACTAAATGTTTAAATGTCGTCACAAAACTAACAATTTAATATACGAAACAAATAAAACCTAATGAATATATATTAAAACTAATAATATAATAGAGCCACCCTTATTAGTACACCCCTATTATGTATGTACATATATTTATAAATAATAGTAATAATAAACACCAACCTGTAATATATGTGTTCCTTGATGCTCTTCAAAAATGTCTAATGCTACACCAGCCGGAGTTCGCCTTGATGGTGGACCTGAAATAAACAATATTATTATTTTTCAATTAAAATGATAATTTTGACTTAATCCTTAACTTGCCGAATTTATTTACGAAGCAAGACTATTAAAAAGGGGTTAGATCTTACAATTCATCGATTTATAAATTATAATTAAAATAGCGAATTTCAATTTTAATAAATAAATTATAATTTATGTATCGATTTCCTTATGTTTTACTTCTTGAGCATATAAATACGAGCAAAATAAATAAAAAATTGTTTAACATATTCACTGTATAATTTGCCTATTTATTATCTTAAAAATTAGATATATTAAAGCGATTGCGAAGGGAGAAAATCGATTTTAAAAAATATTTGTTTGTGAGGGATCTCATTTTTTCCTATCAGAATAAATAGATGGATATGATGTAAAGATTGTTTCAATTTTTCTTGAACACAAAACTAAAATTCACCATATGGTTATCAAAGCTAATTTGTCATACAACAAAATTAATATTTCATTATTTGTTGTTGTGAGATAAGACGTTGTGTATTTATTATAAACCGAGATAAATTATATAATTTTTGTTCGGGATGGGAAGGAGAATACCGAGGAATTAATGAGGTGTACTGCAAAATTTGAAATATATCTTTATTTTGTTGTAATTATTTGTCAAATATTCCATTAAGTTGTTTGAACACCTCCTGAGAATTTGTAGATTTTGTTAATAATTTGAAATATCTAAAACTTTCAATAAAGCTTGATATAAACTATTGGAGAACAATTTTTCAAATGAAATGCTAATTTTAATCATTATACCTTAACTTTTATATACTATTTCTCAAATTGGAACTTTTCAGTGGCCGGTTGTATTTAGCTAAAGATTACGTAGACGATAAAACACCCTTTACCTTTAAAATAAACTAAAAATGGGAGAAACAAAACAATTGTTCACCCGCTGCTTGCAAAAAATATATCCAACAAATGACGAGTCTTTTTGCACTAACAAAATGGAATGGGTACGAAGGGCCGAATTTCAAAGGGCAGGATGTCGAAGGGCCGAATGTCGAAGGGCCGAATGTCGAAGGGCCGAATGGGTCGAAGGGCCGAATGTGTCGAAGGGCCGAATGTGTCGAAAGGCCGAATGTCGAAGGGTCGAATGTGTCGAAGGGCCGAAAGAGTCAAAGGGCCGAATATCGAAGGGCCTGGGTCGAAGGGCCGAATGGGTCGAATGGGTCGAAGGGCCGAATGGGTTGCAGGGCCGAATTTTTTTTTTGTTTTGTTTTTAGAAATATAATTTTTTAAATTTGTTGTTTTAAGGAATATTTTGTAATTTTTTTTATCAAATATAAATTAATTTCTTATGAATTTAATGTCGAAGGGCCGAATGTCGAAGGGCCGAATGTCGAAGGGCCGAATGTGTCGAAGGGCCGAAGTGTCAAAGGGCCGAATATTGAAGCGCCGAATGGGTCGAAGGGCCGAATGGGTCGCAGGGCCGAATTTTTTGTTTGTTTTGTTTTTAGAAATATAATTTTTTAAATTTGTTGTTTTAAGGAATATTTTGTAAAGTTTTATCAAATATAAATTAATTTCTTATGATTTTATGTATTTTACTAAATTTAATCTTTGGATATTCTATTGACAAAAATATTGCATTAATTGAGGTTGTTTATGGTTTGCTTTCCTTTTGATATTATCAAGTGAAAAAATATTTGTACATAATAGGTATTTCACCAAAACCAAATCTTATTATATCATTATAAATGGAATATATATGTATGTAGGAATACACATATGTATTACTTTTGTAGTATAAGCGCTCGTATATAGTAACAAAAGGCGAAGTTAATTTTTTTCAAATATGCATACCAAATGTAAATAGATTTTAAATAAGAAAAATAAATTTGGCCATAAAATGTCATAAAAATTCAATTTACTCCTGTTCTTTAAACTGATGATAATATTCATTCATTTTCGAACGATGTTATTTTCTAGAACATTATATAGTTTATTACTATTGTTTTAGAAAAAAAAGTAAGTGGTGGAATTTGTCTTTTGGAACAAAGAATCCTAATTATCGGTCGGCTTTCTTTCAATCTCACTATACGAAAATGTATTATTTTGCTCTACACGACTAATACATAAAAAACAAAGGGATGAAAAGAAATTTCAAGGGTGGATCTACAAAAAAGAGTTTTATTGATGTGTCCATTTACATAATCATAAATAAATAATGTTGTATTATGTGTTTTGGTTATTCTAAATACCTATTTCATCATGGATAAATATATCTAGAAAAAGAAAAGATAAGAGAAAGTTAACAAAATTATCCAGAAAAAGAAGAAAAGCTGAAACAATCGACGGCCTAAAGAGGAAACGTCTTTCATTAAAGGCATTGGAAATAATATAGCTTTTTATTGATTTATACCACTAATCCATTAAATTTAGTTTAAGTTTTATTATATTTTCTCAAACATATCTCAAGAAGAGAAACTAACTTCTGGAATGATAATTTTAAATAAAATTTATGTAATTATTACAATTTGTTTTTTATTAATTGAATCTGAACCATCTTGATGTATGTATGTAGATAGATACCTGCTCATGTAAAAAATCAACTTAAAATAAGGGACATAGGAAAACTGGGTTGGGTATGTAAATTTTGCATTACAAAATATTGCAATTACAAAAAGTGGGAATTATAATATATTGCAATATAAAATCTTGCATAACAATTTCCCGTACATTTTTTTCTCTATTCTGAGGAAAATAAATTGAAGAAAAATGACATCGACTAATTTAACTTGGCTTCGGTAAATCTCACGGACACCCGGGAGGTCGCTGCACTCCCCCCCCCCCCGCTTAGCGCTCCGGGGGCTTTAGATTTAAGCTTCAGGGGACGTAGGAGCCGGGATCAGCAAACATGTCGCACTGTGTGCGTAGGAGCGGATTATATAGAATAAAAGGATTACCAAAATATATAATGTTTTAATTTATGATTGGATGAATGGAAAACATCAATAAAACTCTTTATTGTAGATCCACCCTTGAAAAATTTTTCCATCCCTTTGTTTGTTATGTGTTCGTCGTGTAGAGAAAAAAAATACATTTTCGTATAGTGAGATTGAAAGAAAGCCGATCGATAATTAGGATTCATTACTTACTTTTTTTTCTAAAACAATAGTAATAAACTATATAATGTTCTACAAAATAACATCGTTGGTAAATGAAAGAATATTATCATCAGTTTAAAAATCAGGAGAAAATTGAATTTTTATGACATTTTATGACAAATTTTTTTTTCTTATTTAAAATCTATTTATATATTTGGTACACTTATTTAAAAAATATTAACTTCGCCTTTTGTTATTATATACGAGCGCTTAAACTACAAAAGTAATACATATGTGTATACCTACATATATATTCCATTTATATTGATATAATAATACTTGGTTTTGGTGAAATACCTATTATGTACAAATATTTTTTCACTTGATAATACCAAAAGGAACGCAAAATATAAACAACCTCAATTAATGCAATATTTTTGTCGATAGAATATCCAAAGATTAAATATAATAAAATACATAAATTCATAAGAAATTAATTTATATTTGATAAAAAAATGTACAAAATATTCCTTAAAACAACAAATTTAAAAAATTATATTTCTAAACACAAACCAAAAAAAAAAAATCAGCCCTTCGACCCTTCGGCCCATTCGGCCCTTCGACCCATTCGGCCCTTTGACCCTTCGGCCCTTCGACATTCGGCCCTTCGACATTCGGCCCTTTGATATCATTCCAACAAAATAGTACTCATTTCATATCGTTTTCTCCAAAAATTTTAGGGTACCCTGAGATACTGCAATGGAAAATGTTATGACTCTGTCTTGTTCTTTATCAAGAAATAATCCTGTGCTTTTTCTGACCGAGATAAGAAGTAAAAACCCAACACCCTATTCCAGTGGCCGTTGACGTTACTGTACGGCTTTCTTCGGTTTTGCAAGTTAGAGCTCTACGGGATTTTCTGCCGAAATTGCATATCAAACGGCTAGTTTTTCATTATGAGGAATGTCTGGTCGCGTCATATAGTATGTCTATATTAGCCCTAATCACACTGTGACAGTGCGGCGTTGACACTGATCGCCTTTCAGCAGTAAATATCTCGAAATCTATCCAGGGCCAAAAATTGAGACTTTTTGACTTCGTAAGTTAAATATCGCCCTACATTGCAGTGAAAAAATAAGTACAGTATAGGGTCGATTATCAGAACGTTAATTATCCGAAATGTCAAATAACCGAACACTGTGACATTTAAAAAAAAAAGTTAAGCAGACGTTCATGCTTTGTTCTACATTTCTTCTTTTGTATGTGTGTATGTCTCTATGTATATGTATATAAATAAACATTTCTTACATAATATTTATTAATTTGTTTGATTATCCGAATATTTGACAGTGTGTATAGGGCTAAAAATATAAAAATTGTTTGCCGCATTAACAAATTTCAAAATAAAAAATAAATGACCACATAGAAAATAAATACAATCTAATCTCCTGGACTAATGAGCAATTTGATTCTGACTAAATTTACTAACTTATATTAATCTATTGCTTCTTCCCATTTGCGTTCCATAGTGTCTGGTAATTTGAAGTAAACCACATCTTTGTAGTGGATTTTGGATCAGCACAATGCTGTTTACCCTAACAATTACACTAGCTCACAAGGCTTGGTTCTTTTAAGTCTGCATACTAAATTCGTGTTGCTTAGGAACTGAGTTGCCACAATGTTTACATAGATAGAGACTTTCTTATGTGTCTCCGCGCTTTTTCTTGAGTTTCATTTAAAATTAGGCTAAATTTAAGGTTCATATGTTCCCTTATACTATATTCTGAAATCTTTGGATGATATTTGCATTGCTCTGTTTGATACAACACGAAAGCTGAATACCATAAGTTCAAATCGGTTTCAATATTTGCTTATGAAGTAAAAGCTTGTGGTATGTTGATAAAGAAGAGTTCCTTCCCATCAGACAATGTTTTAAGTCTTAGTTCTTCACTTTTCTTCTTGACGTGTGCTTTCATCGTAGTTTAGCATCCAAGGTCATGCCGAGAAACTTAAGTAGCTGTGTTCGCATACTATTGAAATATGTTCGAATCGTCTGTTTATAAAATTGATGTGAACTGATTTATGTAGTTTCATTTAATTTTAGCTGATTGTAACTGCTGTGTTGACTCTTCTTTGCTTTCTTGAACAGTTAAGATGGCCGTGTGATTTGCAAAAGTCCCCACTGTGTTGTTTCCTAATGCAGGAATATAAGGATACAGTACGTATAAAAACGGCACTAATACACAGCCCTGTAGAACTCCTTCGTTGATTTCTTTTAATTCAGAAAAGGTGTCATCTAACATAATCCTGAAGAATCTATCTTTCAAGTAAGATTCCAGTATTTTAGCAAATTGTTTATAAAATATTTCTTAACATACATGTGGTTAAGTCCTTCATGCCATACTCTATCAAACGCTTGTGCTACGTCCAGAAATACTATATACTTTATTCTCCTCAAGTGCTTTCTAGATTATACTGGTTATTGTTGTATTAGGTATATGTAAAAGTAATTTCCGTTTTTCTAATAGATGGCGTAATTGTTCTTATATGTATTGTGTGAATCTGGTAATACATGTTTTTGAAAAGTCTTTTAATAACCTTCAAAACGTAGTACTCGTATATGACATTTGATTAAAATATAAACAACAGAGTTTTTTATTCGATCATTCATTATTCATTATTGGGAATCGCTTACTTGTAGAAGCTTACGGTGAACATGCTTTTTCTGATAGTATGTATAGAAGATGGTTTAGGCAATTTGGCAAAGTTTATCACAGTCAAAGCGAAATGTTCATTGTGATAAGGTTATGCTTGGTTTTGGTGGGATATGAAATGCGTTGTATTTTACGAGCTACTGAAGCCTTCTGAAACTATTAATGGCGAAGTCTACCAACGGCAATTAATACGTTTAAAGCGAGCTGTTTAAGATAATCGACCAGAATGGGAGAATAGACTCAATAAACTGATTTTGCAGCATGAAAACGCAAAACCACATACTGCAAGAGTCGTTAAAACCTACCTAAAAGGGCAGGACTTGGAAGTTCTATACCACCTGCTATATTCGTCAGACATTGCTCCTTCGGATTACTATTTATTCCAGTTTCATTATAATTGTATGTAATTGTAATTATATTCAATTTTATTTATTTATTTATTTATTTGTAGTATTTTATAAATAATTTAGTATTAAAAGGAAAAGCACACATGGAAACAAAGAAATCGAAACAAAAAAAAAAAAAAATGAAGTTGCTTCCATTAGGCATAAAAACTTCTTAAATTTTTTCAAACAATTTCCACCTCATGCTTACACATTCTATTTTGAGCAGAAGCTCATTTACAATAAAATGTACAGCACGAGGTGAAATAATATTAAAAATTAACAAAAATAACATAGTTAATAAAAATAAATTAAAAAACTACGTATTACCCATCAATCACGCCACTCCAAAAATTTTGACCTAAATAATTTTACCGATCCTAATCTCTTAATTTCCAATGGAATTGAATTCCAAAGGGAAACTCCCTTAACATAAAATGACGTGTTTAGCGACCTACAACAATTTTTAGCCGGAATTATAATTGCAGTTGATGCAGTCATTCACATCTTATGAAAGTATCAAAAATTGGTTTGTCGAATGAATCGCTTCAAAAGACGACAACTTTTTCAGAAAGCTAATCCGTAAATTGGCTTAAAGATGGGCGAAGGTTGTGGCTTCTGATGGAGCAAACTTTGAATAATGTATCACTATTATACACTTGCTAAATGAACATGTAATTTTGACCAAAAAACAAGAATTTACTTTTACATCTACCTAATACTTGACCAATGATTGAGTTTTGTTTACGAAAATCGAACTGATAATTTGGGATCATGCTTTTACTCTCGATTATCGGCTTTAACCTTTTTACCAGAAGCTTCTGAAAGAGTTTGGACATGAGTGGCAATGTGTGGTGGTTTCCCAGGTTTTGGGATCACAATTACTTCTGCAATTTTCCATAAAATGGGTAAAATTTGATTCTAAATGAATCTAATTTTTTAATAATTATTTAAGTCAAATACCAAATCAACTGTTTGTCGAAAACCGCAAATAGGTGTTAAATAAATTACAAATTTTAAGTAAGGATCGAGAAGGTTACCTGTTCCTTCGTATAACGATTGAGGACCTTAAGTCGTGGTCGTCGACACGATATAGTTAGTCGAAATTGTTAACTTTAATTGTCTTGTTAAGCTTAAAGAACATGTTTGAGTGTAACAGTAAAAATAAGAAACCAAAATTTACTAGTCAAACAATCCGATAACCCTATTCAACCAAGAAAATTTATTTAATACACTGATGTACTTCTATAATATTAAATCAATGATATGTTGAAGATATTGGTTTAAAATGATTACAATTAGTTCTGCAAAAAATAAATAAAATACTTGGAGGCTATTTGGGAATTCGATTCGAACGTGATTGAGTCTTCGATGTATTAGATTCATATTTCAATTGAGTCAAATTCATTCGTTTCTTATTTAAATCAAATATGAATCTTATACATCGAAGACTCAATCATCACGTTTGAATCGAATTCCCAAATAGCCCTCGGTGTCGTGACACCGATTTTAAGTAATTTGACGATCGTAAAGAAGAATACTTGTTCCCTACTGCCAATTTAAAAAGTATTTATTTTTTGTTAAATCACAATGAAAATGGGCTTGTTAGTTTAGAACTAAAATCCATAAAATTCCTCGGAGAAAGCCAAGTACATTTCACTGTTTGGTTAATTACATTTTTATCTGCCGTTTTAAATCAAAATTGGCAGCATTTTGTAAAATCTTACCAACCAGTAAACTACAATTCACATTTTTTATATTAATTAGACTTTATAATAATGTATAAAATATGCAACAATTCACAATTAGGTAAATAGTGCTATAATATTATTTACAAGTATTGCTATTATTTATGAATTAAAATATATTATTATAAAATTATAATAATACTATTACTAATAATTATAATAATTATTACTATTAAAAACTATTACTTAAATTATACAAAGAATATTTTTTATTTGTTTACATTTACTTACAAAACAGTTTAGCCAACTAAAAATAAGCTAATTTCGTTGTACTGTACCTATGAACAAAGTTTGCTTTTCATTCTTTTTTAATTAAATACTTATTTTTTTCTATTATTTAGCCTCCAGCTTAAATAATTAAATTTATCTAATTCCGGGAGTAGGAGTTAAGAAATTGAGCTAATTTTAATCTTTACAAGGTTTAGTTTCTTATGAATTTTGAAGGTACTCTTAAAATATTCAAGTTCCAGAAACAGAATATTCAAATGCCTAAAGACCCTGCAGACTGTTTGTGTCAGAAAAAAATCTCAACTGATGCAGTGGAAGATAGTTTCTTTACCGATAAAAATCTTTACCATTTATCTTGCGAATTTCTATTTACCGGAAATTTTTACCAGTAATTAAAAGTAATAAAAATGTTGCTTAAATTCATTATTGAATAGAGAAGTACTCAATTTTACCCGCGAACCAATTAGTATTTTACATAAAGGAAATGTGTTACTCGAACTTGACATGAAACAAATAATATCAGTAATTGCGAAATAATCCGAAAAATGTCGAATTTTCAAAGTATCTTGAACATTCTAGAAAGTTCTCAAATAATGAATTATCCGTAAGTATGTAAAACCAAAGGAAATATTATACGCGTTAATCACCACCATATAAAACGTAAATAACTTGGTCATTCTCAATTTCGAATAACCTAGGAAACTGAGAAATATCGAAATTTTAGCATAATCTCGAGAAATTTACCAAATATCATGGATTTATACGTGTGATCCTACAATGTCTCCTCTAACTCAAAGATTAAGCGCAGAACATTACCATCGAGTAACGATGAGTAATGAAAATCAAGAAAAAACTGCTCAAAATGACGATATAAAACAAAGACTTACAATTATTTTAAGCCGACTCAATATGTTTGATGAGCGATTACAGAAACCAGAGAACAGCACTAAGAGAGACATCCCTAAACAGAAAAATGGCCAATGGTCTTATAATTTTATGCTGGTATACCAATGAGCTCATGTAACATCAACAAGAATTCCAGGTGGCCCTGGATACAAAAAAAATCGATGCATGCCTCATCACGAAAACACACTTCACTAGTTAATCAATTATTATTATTAAGTTTACAAATTATCCAATATATCACACTATTCACCCTGAAACATTGCTAAAGATGCTAGTCCTGTTATAATTAGAAATAGTATTCATCACTATGAAGAGTTACAAATATGAAACAGAAGGAAAACCAAAAATAGTTGTTTTTGTATTGTTAGTATTTACTGTCAACGAAGCACTCAATGAAAGAACCAGATTATCTCGAGTTCCGCAGTGTACTGGGAAAACGATTTGTACTTGGAGGAGATGCTCATTTGAAAATAATTGTTTGTCATTGAGTCCTCGGCGGTGAAAACAAAAGTTGAAAATATTTATCTGACCTAATACCAATCGCGTTTTCCATAAGAACTGCCCTAGTATTCGATCAACTTTAGGTTTCTTTTATTGCATGTAAACCGAAAAAATAAAAGAATAAAGTGCCAATGTGCCAATTAGGCGCGGAAACACATTTTGTTAATGCCGACGAATGTTTGTGTTTATGTAATAATCACCTGTTGAGCCAACATCTATACGAAAAGTGCCGAAAAAAATAGATTCAATATTAGGGCTTAGTTTACACACTATAATTTTTTCAACAGAATCGACAACCTGGTCTAGATCTACATTTCTTTTACGTGTTTAACTCAACCATATTCAGATTATTGATGTTTTATAATATTTAGCTGATTTTTGTTCAGCTTACATTAAAGTTTAAAGAAAGGGACAACAATTGGCTAGGCACTATTATTAAAACACTTTCCAGACATGACACTTTAAAGGTTGAATTTATATAAATTTTAAAATTTTCTATCAGCCTTCTATTCAAACGAAATTTTCCGGGCTCCTCACATGGAACTTGACCTGATAATTTTTCTAGTTATAACCTTTGACTATCCAAACTAATTAAAATAAATTCCAGAAATGACCCTTTAAGAGTTGTATTTACACCAATTTTTAAATTTTTTATGGGCCTTTCATTCAAACACATTTTTCCCAGCTCCCCACATGATAACATTTCTAGGTACAACTGTTCGCTAGGCACACTAACTAAACCACTTTCTCGACATGATATTTGTAAGGTTAAATTTACCTGATAATTTTACTAGGGACAACTGTTCGGCAGGGGCACTAATTGAAATACTTTCCCGACATGACACTTTAAAGTTTACATACATTTTTAAATTTACTATGGGTCTTTCATTGAAACAAATTTTTCCGGGGTATATTTTTCCAGTTATAGCTACTGGCTACGCCCGCTAATTGAAACCATTTCCAGGCATGACGCTTGAAATAAAGGTTGAATTTATACAAATTTTAAAATTTTCTGTATAGGCTCCTCAATCAAACGAATTTTACAAGGCTCCCTATAGGAAACTTGACCTGATAATTTTTCTAGGGACAACTATTGGCAAGGCATTTTTACTAAAACACTTTCCAGAGATAACACTTTAAGGGTTGAATTTATACAAATTTTTAGATTTTATATGGGCTGAACGGCCCAAACGAATTTTCCCGGACTCCCCACATGAAACTTAAGCTAAACTAATTGTTCTAGGAATAACTACTGGCTAGACACACTACTTAAACTAATTTCCAGATATTACACTTTAAATGTAGAATTTATACATTTTTTTTGTATTATGTTCCGCTCATGAAGCTCAATGTCTAATTCGAATCGTAAGCAGTGACAAACCAAAATGATCCTATATTTAGCCTAAAATTTCAAAAATTATTATAACAAGTTGAAAAACAACAATCACTAATAATTTTTTTAATAGACAAATACCGATTAGTTGGCTTCGAACTTTTTAAAGCTAAACCTAGATAAAATGATATTCTCGAAAAAGCTGCAGAATGATATCGCTCATTTGCTGCAATAGTACATAACTAAAAATGGTAATTTTTGAGTTGTGTTTGGGTTATAGCCCCACACAAGCGTTTTTAGAGGTACTATACCCTGTGTTTCTATCAACATATTCTCCATTACATCTCTAAATTATACCGCTATGTGATTTTAAAATTATTGTCGAAAAGTGTTACATTTCAATATTTTTAAAAGTGTTGCCTGAACAAAAGTCATTTTTGAGTTGTGTCATTGTTGCAGCAAATGAGCGATATGAGAAGAAAGTAGTAATTGTCACCAATATTATATTCATATATTAATAAATTATGGGTAACAAATTGACCAGTAATTGTTCGATTGAGCAAAATTTAAATCTCCTTCAAAAGTTATTTCAACACCCACCCAACAAAAAAATATGTTTCCTTTATTGGAAAAATTAAATTGAATAGCAAAGAATAAAAAAAAAAAATTGTGACGTATTCTTTAATTGAATCAACACAGCAAAATTATTCAATTGTGTCATAAACGCTTTACGCTCGTATACCAAGTAACAACCTAAACTGAAAATTATTTTTAATATGAATGAAATTGACATAACTAAATTTTGTAAGAAATTCAATGAATATGATGTTGATGATGATCGACGGGATAAAATTTATTTTTTTATATATGTATATGTATATAATAAACAATAATCATAGTAATAATAATAATAATAGTTGTTATATTAGTCCTTTGGGGGAAAAGCAATATTGAACACAAAATTGTTTTATATGTCACCCTTTAACAGCGGCATAAAATAATAAAAATGAATCAGGAGGATTGGAATATTGAATTGACAATTGACCTTGTCATATTATTAGTATTTCCTCATTTTTCATTTTTCTTATCAGTACGAAAATAAAATATAAAAATAACAGTATTTTCCTTAAAGGCAATATTATCAAGCTTCCCTTCCAATCTATATGTATTGCCTTGCAACAATATTATATCGAAAATCGAGATAGGGGAATTTTTATTTATCGACATCAATATTTACATACATTTTTCTTCCAGTGACACGTTACTTTTTCGACGATTTATTAACCAATTCTTCGCGATTCTCCGCACAAATTCCATTTTCGATTTATTCTGTATATATATACAAGCATAGCACATTTACGTAGGTACAAGAATTTGAAAAAGGATTGAGCGCATTAAATTTTCCCAACGCATTTATATATAAAATAACTGTTATTATTATTGATTTCAATTCTTATTTTGCTGAATTTTCCTTTTATAATATGACAACCAAAACAACAAGGTGTGAATCTATAATTCAATTCCTATTTTTTCTTTGTATTATCGGAAAATACGTAATGTCATGTATAAATAAATTTGTTATGTTATTTCTGTTGCAAATCAATCAGAATTATATTGTTTAACCCCTTAAACAACTTATTGTAGATATACCCTAAATTAATCTAATTACCCAAAACAAAAACTTACAAAATTTTGGTTTACAAAAACAAATTATTGGTTTTGAAACCTTTAAATTACTCTATTGTGTATGTTTATTATATTCAAATTAACCCTTTTTAAATAAACGAACTTGTCATCAAACCCCTAATGTATATTGTTAAATAATTTAAATACAAATTTTTGTGGTATCAATAACAAAGTCATTCTAATTAATCGAATTAAAATCTCTTAACTTTGTTTTTCTCGTTTTAAATAAGTAAAGCAACTCGCTAATTGTATTACAGCATTAGCACCTGTTTGTTTTCTAGGTTTCTCAAATTTAAATCCAATAAAAAAGACAAAAAGAATATTTTCTATTTTCAAAACAAAAGAATAGGCAAAGCTTGCTTATAAGGGATGGAAAAATTTAAAATTTTAATTGTTCAATAGGTTATATGTTTATGTACATAGCGAGTGAGCGAGGGAAGAAAATGAGGGGAATTTCTATCTAATCCACTTTTGATTAAGATAACAATAAAATTATTTAGTTTAATTCAATTTTTTTTTTTTGGATTTAATTTAATTATTTGTAATTTGTAATCTGAGCGAACAAATATGAAAATATTATAATTTTGTTGTTGTTTAATTTAAATTTTAAATTAAATTATGGTATGATTTAAAAGGGTTTAAATTATATGTTTGCTGGTACGTATTATAAATTTTAGATTACCACCCTTCATTCAATAGTACAATTTTAGAACATAATAACAACATATAAATTAACCGAAACATAACATAACAAAATCATCTGAATGGACCATTAAAATTTATGAACTTTATAACCAGATAGTAACAACATAAGTCAAGTAAATAAATAAATATGTATACGATAATGGCTTTCGTATAACTCAAACAAAAACATAATATAAATTTTTATAGCCAACATTGAAGAAGATCAACATCAAAATATAAAAAATTATATTTCATATCTAACTTTAAAAGCAAATTTTAGCAAAATACTAAAACAGTGATTAGTACTCGCGTACGTATTCCTCCTTTCCTAGATATACTGCGCACACAACAAAGAACTAGCCATATGTGTTTTGTAAATACGGCACAACACATTTATTGGAAATTAAATTTATGTTTTTTCTTCCATTTATACACAAATAATCATAAATTAATAAAAAATTAAAATTATTTGTTGCTAGTGGAAACTAAAATTATTTGGCTTTTCGAAAAATGTAAACGACTTTGCATAAAAATGAAAAGCTTAAAAGCTACATAATTGTTACGTCAAATAAAATTTTATTTTCATTTTAAACAAAATGGCTGATATTTTATTTTTGTTTAAATGATAAAAAAAAGTTCATTAAAATTCTACTGTCGTTTAAACAAAAAAAAAAACCTTAACGAAATATTAATGTTATTTTTTGTTTTTTTTTTACATTTTTTTAACTGTGATCGCGCATTTTACGTTTATGTTTGTTTGGTTGGCTAGATTGATGGTTGGTTGGTTGGTTAGTAGATGGTGGATTTTGTTCTGTTGATTTAATTGGAAATATAAAATAATATTTACTTTTGTTATTTTGTGTGTATTTGTTTGAATTGTTTTTCTCTTGCATATATGAGAAAAACCCTTTGCGCTCGACGATTTTTTCATACAGGTGAAGCAGCAACATGAAACAATTTTACGCGTATTTGGCGAGATTCTTACAACTAACATAAAATGATTTTGTCGACGACTATCTTATAATATACCTGTGTTTCCTCAATTATATTGATTTTCAGTTATATTCAGCATATGGGGACAAATCGAACTGCGGGAAAGCATGTCGTATTCGCGTACATCGATATGGCGAGTGGAAAAGGTTAATAATGGTTTTTAGATTATAACTTAGTTTACAGTTTAGAAAGTGATTTTTCAACTGCATCTTAAATTGCGGAAACTGTTTAGATACTAACCTAATATTTATTTGTCTTACAAAATCTTTTTTAAAACTAATTAAGAAAAAGTTTGTTGAAGATAATTATTTTCAAATTAGATCTTTTATCCAATAAACATTCTTTTTAAAAGCTATGTAGGCTGTTTAAAAAAATGTAAGTTCTAATTCTCGAAATAAGTGTATAAGATTTAATTTGTAAAAATAACATTGAATTTTAGATCTTAAATCATTTTTTGATCATGTTTCAAATACTCATTATAAAATAAAAATAAGCAACGATATTGATTTGAGTTTAATCTTTGGCGCAAATGGCAAAACAATATTAAAATCAGAAAAGGTTGGTAAATTTTAAAATTAAATTTAATCATATTTGGAATATAATTTGAACCAATTTTAAATAGATTTTTTCAGAAAATCTTAATCTTTCTATAAACCCCAAACTTTAAAACACATGAAACCTAAAATATCATATTTTATTATAATGAAATCGTAATTGCCATGATTGTGCTCATTTAACTGAATAATTAAAATTATCCAACAATCAAAAAACAACTTTACTTTCGAAGACAAAGGGAACCGCATGTCGAGGGAAATTCGGTTTTTTGTTCTTACCTTTTAATAAAAGCAAAATACATACTAGTTACGGTTTTACATTTATTAGCAAGTATATTGAACATAGTTTTTCTAAACTTTCGATTGCTGTTGATGGCAAAGAAGTTTTATTACTTGTCAGATAATTCTTTCTTTACCTAACGGAGTTTAACTAGAATGGCATATATGTATATGTACTATCGTTTCAATAAAAAGAGTTTTAATACTCAATGTGTCTAATAAAATCGACTACAGTGTGGTATAAATACTATTTTATATTCGGGTAAATATGCATGAGCACACAAATTCAATTGGGGGGCGGCCCAATCGTTGAACTCCTCAAAAATTATCTCACTCCGACCAAAATAGCATTGTAAATGAAATCCAGCAGCACTCATTTAGCACAGCAACAAACGGAAAGTTAGCGGGATCTGGATAAAATGGTATATCTCGTCTAAACCGGCAGTGAAAGTAAAACTGACCGATAAGCCCATATTATTGAGGCCGGCGTTAGCGGAGACTCATCGAGATAAAGATTTCAGCAGCAATTTGTCCTGAGAAAAAAAAGTATTTTAGTCGGACGTTGATCCAAAGCTCCATTTATACCGACACAAAAATTCAAGGTTTAATCAAAAGTTTGTAGAAATGGTTCAAAAAAGTGGTTGAATCATTTGTGGGGTGTGGATTAGTGGAGGAGGTATTATTGGCGAATTATGTCAAATAATTGACCGATTGAATATCATAGAATACACAACAAATCTCGACGATGTGATGTTACCGAGCAAAACAATACTTTATCAAGATGAGCTATTCGAATTCATGCATGATAACTCGCCAGTACACAAGTCTGCGTATACAATGATTTCGTTCGTTGATCATCCCGAAATTGAACTGTTGAAGTGGACACCCTATAGCCTGGATCTAAGCCACATTGAGCATGTGTGGGCCAAATCAGTAAATTGAGAACCACTAGCTCGTCGGAACAAAGGCAATTTTTATTATCTCTGGATTAATAAATTCGATGCCTAGAAGTCTAGGCTTAATTATAGAAAATGCAGGATTTTGGACAAAATATTAATTTATATAAATTTTTGTTCTAATTTGATAATAAATAATTTGGGCGGAATTTTTATAACTGCTTTTTTGTAGTTCGGGTACATCTCATTTCATCATATAAAATTCTTGATTAAACTTCAAAAAACTGAGTACCGTAACACTTTTTATGATAAAGATAGTACATACATTTCTTTTATTATGACATAGAATTTTGATTATTTGTGGCATAAAAGCAATAATATTTGATAAAGAAGAAACACAATGCTATATACTTATTTTGTGAACCTTTTAGAGCAAATAGTAAATGGTATGGCCCAATAAGAGTTTTACCAGCTAAGTAGTAAATAACAAATTATTGCCTTGGAATGATTTTATTTCTTTATTAGATCAAGCTTATTGATTAATAACAATTATAAAAAAAGTGTAAAAGATAATATCAGCCAAATGTTCACCACGGCTTCGGCGGCACATATCAATCCGTTTATCCAAATTCAGGATGACATAATTGTTCCCTATTCCACCAATATGCCTTATTATCTCGTTCTTTACCTCTATAATTGTGCATGGCTTATTGGCGTAGACCTTACTATTGAGATAACCTCAAAGAAAGAAGTCTAAGGGTATCAAATCGCACGATCTTAGTGGCCAATTGACATGTTTCGCGATACTAGATGTCCCGGGAACTTCTTGTACAATAAAGCCATTGTTACATTGGCTGTGTAGCATGTGGCACCATCTTGTTGAAACCGCATGTCGTTCACATCCATGTCATGCAATTCGGGCCATAAAAAGGCGCAATTATTGTAGGATGTCCCACAGGAGCAAATATGCCAGGATGTCATCCTAAATTTGGACAAAAGATTGCCGCCGTATCCAACGCAATAATTTTTTATTTATTATTCACATAGTAAAACTCTTACTGCTTCACCCTTCACCCTTTACTTACAAATGAAGTATGTATATAGGAATCTAAGTAAGCAGCTTAGATGCGTAAATAACTAACTCTTAGGAAGCTGTCAGCTGTGTAACCTACTCGAAGTAAGTTTAAAAATTGCGTTTTTACAATTACCCCACTTTATCCTATGTTTAAGGATGAGGGAAACGCGTCGTCCGTTCGGGAAACGCTTTAATTAAAATTAGCACAAAAAATACCTAAACTGGGCATATCGGAGTTTATACTTTTTAATAACCTTACTGGATAATTGCCTCTTTAACTTGAAAACTTTCTTTAAAACTGAAAATAACGACATTTCTCAGCTACCTGAAAAACGTATGAATGATGAATTTGAAAAGTGCACTAATAAAATTTTCAAATTGTAGGGAATTAAAGCCAGATAAATATGCTTGCGAAGGTTCAAATTTGAATACATTAAATTTTATTTATTAAAAATTTGCTAGCGTCTTCGTCGGTTTTAAATAAATTTTAATAAAAGAAAGGCTATCGTAAAGTTGTAACACTAATATAACGTATAAGGGTAACATTAACACTTTATAAAGTAAATTTTTGTAAAAATACACGCAGAGGTTATGGTAATAGCGACATAACAGGTGACAAATCTGAAGCATCAACCTCCCAAAAAAAGTGCAATTGAAGGAAATTATCTATGTAAAGTGAACCAAAGTGTATCGGCAGCGGGTCATGCCTCACTGTCGATACACGAAGAAATGTTTGTTTTTGTTATAAAATCATTATTGTTTGTTATTTTTAATATAAATATATTTAAAAATATTCTTGCCAAAGAATCCCACAATGCAAAATTGTTAACTAGCATTGTTAGAAGAACCAAATATTCTCCTTGCCCGAAAATTTGAAAACAATACATGATGATGATTAGTTGACTGTTTTCAATGTCAACATAGGACGTGTAAATGGTCGTGTTTATCAGAGAGGTGAACTGAAAATTCTTGATGGACGGTAAAACATAACACCGGGACTAACTTTAAAATATCTGACAAATTTGCAGTTCGTAATGGCATGGACATTGTTCTAGTTATAAGATTAAAGAAGAATATGAAACCAAAATTAACTCTTCTTTCATCTAACGATACCTGTCCTGAAAGTACATATCTGTTTCTGATTTACATAATTGTTACTTTGTTAGATCGATCTAACCTTCGACATAAGTTATTTTCATAGTGTCAATAATCAGCTGCATACTATTTGTAGCTTTAGTGACTCACCTCATGTACTACCACGTTCGTTGTTTAAAATCGTCATAGTCATACATTTTAATTTGTAGCAAGCAATTTTGGGGGTAAAACTTTTCAATATTTCATATAAGAATCCTTAGTAAAAATGATCTTTTTAAACTTCAAATTTGTCAATGAAAAAGCATGAATCTTATAACTTTTACACAAAAGTTTTCTAGATATCTTTAATAACAATATACAAGACGGCTATATTTCTATTAAATAAATATTAATTGCAGAAATATTAAAATTATATTATGTCTAAAGTATATTTTTCGAATTATTTTGAAAAATACAACAAAGATGTCTCTGATGAAGAAAAATATATGTCAGTACTTTTTTTAATTTTGTTATTTGCCGATTTAGTTCTTAAGTTTAAAATACTCCCAAAAATGTAGTGAATTCAAAGTTCATGAATGACACTTTAAATCTATAAATACAATGCAATAATCAATAAATTAGGTTTGCCTAAAAGAAATCTGCTTTTCGGATTTCTTAAATGAAATATGAGGTTAATTTAAGAAATATTGCGTACCGCCACTAATGATATTATGGTTGGTACCAAATTAATCAAAAAATTGTTTCACAAATTTTTTGTTTATATAAACAACCAATCCAAGCAGTTTACTACGTCTCCAGCTCCAAATACATAGAACTAAATAGCACATTTTTCTTAATATAAAACTGATTAATTCCGGCTCTTGATCTAAATCAAAAGTTATATACGACCAAATTTATTTTTACATACTTAAAAGCATTATTTGTAACGACCTATTCAGTCTCCAGCAACATCAAATAAAGGAAGCACATTAGTTGATTGTATTTTAGAGGAATTTTATATTTTGGAACAATACTCATAACAATGGTATTTTGGTCAATAACAGAAAATCGTGCCTTGAACAATTTTTTGGGCCAAATAATTTTGGCTGGAGTTCGATTTCTTAAATAAAATATTTAAATTGTGTTGAAATTATTATTTTTCTAGTTCCTCCGGAATTTTACATTGCCAATAGTAAATTTAGCGATCTGAATGATTTAAGTCTAAACTAAGAAGAATAAACCACATGTCTGGATAAAACAGGGCAACCTAGTAATAGTAATGTTTACGCGACGGGGTCTAAGCAAACTATTTTAAATTTTCAACTAACGAATCTAGGAAAGTATAATAGCAACCATTTAACGATCATTTTTCATAATAGCAACCATTTAACGATCATTTTTCAAAATATTAATGGTCTCCAATGAAAACTAACTATAACACCTCGGTAGGTAAGGTAGAACGTTAAAAATAATCCGCCAAAAAAATGGAAGTGTCTCAAATCCCAGAACATAATGCTTAGATGTAAGCAAACGTAAATAAAAATACAATATAATTATTGCAAATTGTGCAAAATATATTTTCTGAGGCATCAATATCCCCTCACAGATATGTATTTTTATTCTTGCTGCAATTATACATTACTAACTACTGTCTTTTGAATAACAAACTAAGTAAAATAGGTAAGTTAATGTTTGTAAAATAATTTTTAATTTTTTGTAAAATATGATTACTCTAAATGAAAAAGTACCTGTAATTTTTAACAAATTTAAGGTAAGCGGTGGGCATTCTAGATAAATATGATTTGAATAATAATTACTTTACATTATATAAATATAGCCCCTTCTTAATTAGTTGATTGATGTGATGTACGAGAAATTATTTTATATTACAAATAATATTACATATTATTAAAAAAAAACTTACCTTTCAATATTTTACACCCCGAATTATTTTCTCGACTCCATGGCGGATCACCATGACCCGAAAAATCTCTTAACTTCAAATAACTAATTGTCAGTCTTATAATTGATGCTTTATCTAGTTGACTTGTTATTGCTGCAGGTAATGGCAACATTTTGGCTAATTCATAAAATTCATAATTTTCTTTACCACGGCGTGATCGTGCCGCATCACGTGACTTTTCTTTCCTTAATTCTAATATGCTGTAATTAAAAATAAAATAAAAATTATTTGTTTTTGTATATAGACACAATCTTTTTTAAGGTGCTTATTAAAAGCAAGGATTGTGCATATTAATCTTAAAACCAACTAAAACCAATTGTATATATAAAATCATTCACCACCGCTTGAGCACACTCAATTTATTTACCCACAAACATAATCAATCAAACGACAGTTAAAGAGAGGAGGATCAGGATATTGACCAAGCCACAAATACTAAGTATCCACAAAAAAACGAACTATATTCTTTATATTCTATTTTCTCAATTTCACTTGATTAACTTCCGCTTCATCATTTTGATTTTTCCCGTATTTCTCGATTTTTTTTTTTTCAGGGCAAATATATAATCGTAATAATAACAAAAATATAAATAAAAATATTAGTTCAACTTCATTCGAGCCAAAATATAAATGTATGGATGGATATCAGAGGGACTTTTGATTGGTATAAATAAATATTAACATATTTAATTGTTAATTAAATTTATAAAGTTTTCTTCTTTTTTTATTTCTGTCGGTACAAATACTGTGTATATAGTGAATTTTTGCTTAATGGACAATACAATAGTAAATTGTCTTAGTTTATCTTCTAAAATCAATTTAATTAAATTATTTCCAATCAGTAATCTTTTGAATAATTCTTTCTTATTTTTAAATAAAACTTTCTTCCCTCAAGTAAATTACAGATCTCTTTAATATAGAGAATAGGTGATGAAGGGTGGACATAAGAAAATATGTACATGTTCAGGCTAGTGTTTAAAAATAAAATTACTATTATTTTTATTTACTTTATATTTTCGTTTAAATACAACCAAATAAATAAAAATAAAACTATGTATTGTAAATTAAGGGAAAATGAATGAGTTGTGAGTTGTTTTTTTTATCATTATTCCGCAGTTTAGGGGTGAATTAGTGAATGGTAGTGAAAATAAATTTTGGAATTACTAATTTCGTTATGATTAGATTGGGGTGTGAATGTATAAGACCATCGAAATTTTGTGGTATTCGAATATCAAAGGTTTTCTCTTCATTTTATGTTTAAATTAAAGTATGTATTACGAGAAAAGGACGATCGTCGATTGATCAATCAATTTTCACAAGCAAAAAACGAATTTCTATCTGTAAATAAAATTGTATCCCTGATTTTCTCCACCCAGGATTCAAAATAAATAAATTTACAGTTAAACACAAAACTTATAGGGAATAAACACTTTACACTTTATTTGTATTAAATTTTTTTTTTTTTTTGGGTCATATTTGACCAAATTGCCTGAACTAACTCTATTTCCTTTGGGACTAACTTCAAAAAATTCAAAAGAAAATTAAAAGGAATAAAATAAATAAAAAGGGCCAATGTGTGAAAATTCAATTTACACGAATTACTTTTGTGTTGCACAATTTGAAATATGACTCGCCTTTTCGAATCATTAATACGTATAAAGTTATTCAATACAAATGTGTATGTTGTGAAATTTATTAAATTAAATGCATCTACTCGTATTTATATAAAAATAAAAATTAAATTGTCGTAAGAGGTATTGGCCTCTTATCATAAAGATTTCGCAACCTCAGATGCACATATATTTATATAAATTTGTTATCTTATTGTCAATTTGTACACGACGATAAATTTTGTGCGAGGGGCGCAAAAATATATTGTGAGAGTATAACTATGGGGCCGTGAAATCGACAAAATAAATCATAAATAGAAAATAATTTTTTGTTGTTTTTATTTTCATTTTTCATATGTTGGGCAACAGCATTTTTCATATGATTTATTGTTGTATGAAATTTATTTCATCTAACGTTATTCTTGCTCGCCTCTTTAATAATATTTATATATGGATATAGTAAATAAGTTAAATAGTCAAACAGACAGAATTAAGGATATGAAATATGTTTTCTTATTTTATTATTTCGTGGGTGGTATGTAGCAACTACACATTACATCGGTGATATATGTACACATGGTCTGTACGTATGATGTATTCGTTGAAATTCTGTTTGATTTTTCGTAAAATTTTTAGTTAGAAAAAAATTATGTAATTAGGGCCGCCGCATATTGACAAAAATAATTTTAATCAATCATATTAAGCATTTTTCAGTCGCTAGACGTCTGTCATTTTCAATCGTGACTCCATTACAATCGTGACAACATTACAATAAACGCGATATGAACCAAATTTAAATAAATTTAAAATTTCTTTCTGACTAAAGTTCTAAAACTGCGATTCAGGTGCGCACTATTGTATACACATATATATGTGTAATGTATATGAATAAACGTTAAATTCCGGAAATTATAACTTTTTTTATATGAATTATAAAATTAATTGTCGGTAAATACATATACATAAAAAATCACTTAAAACCAAAATAGTTTCCTTTGAAATAAAACTAAAAAAAAAAATAAAGTTTGTTGTCATTTTGTAGTTGGAATAACAATTTTATTCCATTTTTAGTAAAGTGAAATTTTTTTAAGCATATTCGACCATAAAATATGGAACTAAATAAAAAACTTCAAGTCTATTTAAATAAATTATTAAAATTTTTTGGTATTATAATGTAATTAAATAATTTGTTGTGGCATATTTTATGTGACAATATCGTCGGTTGACTTGGTATAGTTTATTAGCATTTTTCGTATTTTGTGTAAATTTGTCCATTCCAACGGAATTCAATGCAATCGTTTTATTTAATTGCGAATTGAGTCATTGACGAAATGATTTAATTAATCGAAATTTATTGCCAGATGAATGAATTACTCAGTTTAACATTTTTAAATTTAGATCCGTAGATTTTAGTGCATGATATCATATTGTTATCTTTAAGGTGAACATACAGAAAGGTATAATCATGGAGGCGACGAGATGTCGATCGTCAGACACAAACTTATAATGTACTCATATGATTAGAATAATTTTAATGTTTGTGGGAGTGATTAGAATTTTAAATGAAATGTTAATTCTAAAGTATTTGTTACTGAACTATATAAACAGCGGGTATCAGAAGTTATAACGAAGCATACCAAATATCATAAATTGCTTAATTTAATGATTAAAAGAAATTCTAAATTCTGATGTAAAAATTTAGCAAGCCAATAAAGTTAGAAACCTAAAAAAAAGAAGTGCAGATTGTGAATGTGGAAGAAATCAGTTAACTTGTCGTGATTAATTTCCCAATTTATTTTAAAATGGATAATTATTTTTATTTTGGGTTTTATTTCCAAGACTATCCCTACCGAGTGACTATTACCGTCCAAAATGTGTAAAAAGTTACACAATAAATTTTTGTTGAATGACCCTACTTGATAATCAAAATTGAAATTATTCGAGGTTCCAGTTTTAATCTATACATACCTCTCTTACTTTTGAACAGTTGCTTATTTAACCCTAAAACACTTAACAAGAGACTGATAGTCTCTAACATTTTATGGCGTTTTCGATTGACCAAAAAAACTAAACTCAGTGCAGAAAAAAACTAAACTCAATCTTTTTTACTATAGCGAGTTTTGTTTTTTTTGCACTGATTTTAGGGTTTTTTGATCAATCGAAAACGACATTAGTTATCGTGTATTTCTGCAAAACAGTTTTATTTAAATACGCCACTTTTTTTAATCTCAATTTACCGGTAACTTTACGTAGAGTAAAGAGTAAAAACAATATTTTTCAAATATTTATATTTTTGCATTTGCTTTTCGTTACATAAAATGCTACTTTTCGGATATAATATCAAGGGACCTTGTTCTTCCAATGAACTGGCCAAGTCCAATGACCAGCCAAGTCCAAATTTACAAAAAGAGTGTGTGTTATGAACATTCTACATCAATTCGTAAATATTTTACATGCTGCGGTAATAGTGTTATGATGCTGGCGAATTTTCCGCATTGTTCAAGTGATCAAAATCAAAAATAGGGCAGGCCAAATAGGCCAAACAAATATTATTCTAAATGAACCTGCAAAAGTATTTTTCATTCCCATTATTTTATAATAAATGAATTACTTAAAAAAAATAGAAATATTTGTTTTCATTAAGATGTTGTGTTACAAAATATGTTAAGAGGTTTAGGCTTAAGGCGCAAACAGACTGTTACCACGTTATATATAAGCTCACGTCCTATCTCGTAAACTTAAGTGACGAACAAAAAGTAGGCATTATCATTTTACTTGGTATTTCAGCGCATTGGAAGCACGCTGAAGTCATTTTACATATCTGGCACGTTTACTTGATTTTAGCAGTTTTCTTCTATTTATTTTTGCAACTGAAAGTCATTTCAATAGAAAAAGTCAGAAAACATGAGCTTGTTTAGGTGGTTCGCCTGAACGTAATAGAAATATAAAATTATAGAATAGATATTTTGTGGTCCAGCTGTGGTTACTGAGGTCCACAAATATGTAGTTACGGCAAAGTGTTTATATTCACGATTGTAACGATAATTAATTTTAATTAAAAAAAAAATACAACAAAATAACTGTAGTTCTTATTCCATAAAATAATTGTTGATTATAATTTATTGATAATATTTATTTTGTATAACCTGCATGGTTTAGGGTCATTTGAATTGTTCGAAATCCTCTTAGCGGCTATCTTTATATTTTCACCATTTTTTATTTTATACTATCTACTAGTTGAATAAAATTCAACAAACTATGTAAACAAGTGTCCATTGACTTTGAGTTTGTGAGGTAGATGTCTCTATTAGTTTGAAGATGTAATTTTGATAACTTCTGTTCAATGTTATTTCGTGACGGTATTGTCAAGGAATGATAAAATTAACGCTACCGACTAACAGCATGAAGAATAAAAATGCGGCAAAAAAAAGATATTAATTTGAATTTATTAGTTAGAGTAATCTCGAACGCCACTGTTGTCGTTATTTTCCTTCACCGAGAGCTAAAAACTCAGCTCCGTTTCCATTTCCTCTTCCCAATCCGAGGAGCTAAAATTTTCTAACGTTGAAAACAACGACAAACTACCGGAGAGATTACAGCAATATATTTCTAAGCACAATAATACATTTTAAATTTGTCAACGCGATAGCAAGTGAGCTCATAAGACGTGATAACATTCAGTATGCGAATTTATTAAATGTATTTTATTATAATAACACTCCAATTGTCACAGTCGTGTCCTTTGTCAGGCCAAACAACTTTCGAAGAAAAGGGAGTAGTAATCTCGATTAACTAGCAAGTCTATGTTTTGTTATAGTGCAAACGACCAAGGTTAAGCTAATCCTGCTTCTATTATAGATTAAACTAATCGAAAAAAATAGATCGATGTTTTCTCTAATCTCGATTAAATTATAACACCGCTTCATATATTGAGATGTCAGAGCGAAATAATTTTTTTGTTGGTTAACATTAGCAGACATACTTATTATTTAAATATTAATAAAATATTTGAAATAATAGATATGCTATGATTTATTTTATACAAAATGCCCAAATAAAGAATATGATATTGAACAGTTGTCGGCAATATCACTAGGTGCAGTGCTATTTTTCCTAGCGATTTTCTCTTACAGGTTCGAGAAGTAAACTTGCTTAGGCAAATTTCGAATACTAATCCCTAATCTGAACAAGCTTTAAGTCACTTCTTATGACTCTTAGAAACAATACCGTGCTGGTACTACTCACTTGAAAATACAACGTGACAAGAAAAATAATTTGAAATTGCTTCAGCCTTAAAATTGATTGAAAATTGTTATTTGCCTACCAAGTGGCGGTATTCTTTTCTCTCTTCAAGATGAGCAAAGCAGCGGTCTATTATTCCACCGGAAAAAGAAAAAACTTCCCCGTACTTTCGTGTCATTTATATTATAATTACGCAATCTTGCAATATTACGAAAGGTTCATTTATGCAAAATTACGAAATATCTTTCTTTAACGACCATTTCGAAAATCTTAATCTCATTTAGCCTGTTCACACCATCTAAACAGCACATCGTAGAACTTCCTCGTTTCATACCTCTTTCCCTTCAAACTTTGATTTATTTGTCAAAGTTTGTATGCAAAGAGGTATGAAACGAGAAAGTATTGCGATGCGTTGTATACATGGTGTGAGCAGGCTAAATAGCATACTATAATTTACGTCCTGTGTCAAAGTGCAAGCGTGAAAAGGGCCTGCTACCAAAAGAAATTGTTTTGTACCTATTTAGATCTATGTATTGTTGCTGTAAATTTATTGTATTCTAGTAGAAATTTTGAACTTGACTGATAGTAGGCTTATAGTTCAAGAATACCGGTATGATAAAAAATAGGCCAAAAAGAATTCCGGTGTAAAAGCCACTTGCCAACGAACTAGTTGGAAGTGATGCCGCATGTAATAAAGACATAGTTGACTATTCTTTAAAAGTCTAACACACAGTCCGTAAGACATCTCGCTAAAGAGTCATTTTTGATCTTACTAATCGTTCTCAGGTTTAAATAGCAGAGTTACTTGGTAGAAACCACTAATTTTATGCATGATATGCTATTTTTATAAGTGAGTAATATTACGTAGAATAACATATTGAAGACCTTTTTATTTATAAACCAGAGATCGTTAAATAAAAATTTAGCATTGGTCTTTAGTGATTTTACAACCACAATACATTTTATTTAGTTACGTCCGAAAATTTCAGAAAATTTGTTTGTCTGCGGTTAATTATATCAGCTTTTCATAGCTGATTTTTCAAATTAAAAGAAAACTAATTTAATTTTAGTTTTTTTACAACTTCCCTATATTTCGACCTTACAGTCATGACTCATAAGCAGTTTTACAACTCATATAATACAATACTTGTATTTTCACTCACTTGAGGTTTATTTTACAATTATGGTCTTCGAACCAATAAATATTTTAATTTTTGGTGAAACATTAACTGATAGCATAGCTTAAAAATGCCAATGACAACTAATATTAAATGTTTTCTTTTAAATAAAATTGTATAAAAATAGATGATATAAATAAAAAAAAAATATTTCACAATAAATACTAATAGGGGCACCCACACTGTTTGATACTCGCTGTTGCTGTAATTATAAAATTATCTTAAACATTATTAAATTAAAGCAAAAGTTAACTAATTTAGGTATCAAACATAAAGAACTTCTCCGAAGTTCAATGGATTTATGAATATAGTGACGCCGTTCAAGTTTTAGTAGTTTGTTGTATAAACTACAATTATTCGAAATAAATGCTCAAATTCAGTTTATTGAATGAGGTAACAATCCTGGTTTATGATAAATTAAATGGTCCTCATTTCCTTTTCTGGGGAATAATTTTTCTATATACACAAGAAACATCACTGGTCCGAAATAATTATCGGTCAGGACAGAACTTTGTTTTAAACTTGAGATAGTTTAATTAAAAATGGAATATTCACAAGTTCTATTAATACAAAAATGTTGAAACAAAGTTAAGCAGTTTGGAATACGATTCTAAGAGGTCATATAAAAAATCTAGATGCTTAAATCATCAATTACCGAGTTGTCAGTTTATCGAATGATTTTACAAACAATCGTTTTAAGTCTGTCGAATCATGTTTTACTAATTAAATAAATTTATGGTGAGCCTAATCAAACACGAGGTTTTTATTTTAGGTATTTATTACTAAATCTGACCTCGTGAACTCCCCTCATAGTGATCTTCAAACGACTTGAACAAACATCAATAGTAATGTATTATTACCACTTATTATTTAATCTATTTCTAATTAATTATAAAAAAATAGTTTTCGAACTACTTTGAGTTCTTCTGAATTTGTAATGTTTAGTACTATTTGAGTAAATTGTGTATTTTCAATGTCTACACCAATATATTTCATTTTAATTTAAAATGTACTGAATCAGAATTTTTTTCAACGTATTTCTTTGGTTTATAAGACCGATACCTACTTCTTTTGGAGCCTGACGCATTTGAATACAATAGCTAAAATTGTCTCCCTTAACAGTGTGACTTTAACTGTATGTAAAAGCATTAAATACTATTTTAAATAAATAAGAAATAATTCAACCGGACACATTAAATTATTTTTTTATAAAGTACCAATATTATTATACTACACCGGTAATCATCTTTGGCAAATACCAAGATGGCTACAAATTATATACTAAATTATATCGATTATTATTCACACTATGGTCTCCTTTATTACCAACTAACTTGGAAATTTCACCGACAAGAAATAATAATACATACGTTCACAGATTACAATAAAAACAGTAATTTTGTGTTTTTTTAAATTAATAAAACGAGAACCTACAATCAAAGAAAAGATTTTTTTATATGCACATACAATATACTTAGAGGTGTATCGTTTGATGATCAATGAATTTTTGTTTTTATACATTTAAAACTCCCTCTCAATTTTCCCATATAGAAAACCAAATAATAAATTGACGTTGTAAACATAACAACACTCGTAGAAGTAAGAAAGGAAAAAAAAAATATTAAAATCATAAAAGAAATACCATCAACATCTTCGCATAATATAATGTATAAAGACAATAATATATGGAGTTGGAAAATGTATAATTTCCATTATAAATATCTCCAAAAACCAATGTAAACGTAATGTATCTTCATAAATGAATTTTTTTCGTCATTCATCGTACGGGTATAAGTTATGAAGGATAATGTAAGTTCGTTTTTATTTTAACTTTCCATCAAGTCATCACAATTTTTTTTTTTTTTGTTTTGTTCAATTTTGATGAGACATTTCTCCCATGAGGATAGTTTTAAGTCCGAAAAGAAAAATTTATGTTGCAAATTCTCTTTTTAAAGATACCAACAAGAAATTGTAGTAAGTATAGAAATACAAGAATGATTTTACTGTTTTTGAGTGTTATATGATGCTGAATTGACAAGAATTTTATTTCATTTTTTTTTTGTGTTCATTTCTTTTTCGTTCGGAAAATACATGAAAATTATATTATAAGATGACAATTTTTATGGATTAAATTTTCTTATTGTATTATTTTATTATTTCTCCTTATTTTTTTTAAATGTCCCAAAGGTGTAACAAAAATGGTTTTAATTAGATTAAATTTTTGGGGTTTGAAAGCTTTTTGAGGTAAATGAAATAAGAAAAAAAGTCATTATATCAACACAATTGGGATACTAACATAGTACTCCTACGCTGCAAAAAATAAAAAAATTAAAAGGTTTAAATTGTGCGACAAAAACCAACATGCCCTTTTTGACTTAACTCCTTCAAAACAAAAAAAAAATAATAATAATAATAACAAGAAGCCGTGTAATAAACTTGTAAGTGTTTCATACCACTTATGAAATAAAAAACCTGTCTTAGAAAGTGAAAACATAAATATATAAAACAATTCATACTTTTGTCGCTTTGATTCATTCATAACCAAAAAAAAAAAAAAACATAAAGATGTTATATCGAGATAATCTTTTAATCATCATCATCATCATGAGTATATGATCATCATCAAAACATGAGATGAAACAAGTTAATAATTCTTGTTACCGACAAAACTTTAAATTTTATTTGAATTTTCTGCGCGCGGTGTCTCTTTTTTGTTTCGTTCTTTTTTTTTGTAACATTTTAATAATTCATCTTTTTATAATTTTGTAAGACAAGATGGTTAACAAGAGATATGATGAAGAAATGTGAGGAGTTTATATTTATCTTTTATTTTGTGGTTAGTATGATATTTAGGTTTGTTAACACGGGTCTGTTACAACAAATTTAGAGTTGTGTAGTGGATCCGAAAATATAATTAATTGATGACAAACATGAGAGTCATTGTATGAATAAATATAAACAAAAGCGCGAGTATTAATTTATAATTTGTATGACAGATGTATAGGTGCGATATGTGGATTTTGTGACTCATGTAACACCACGAAATTGAGATTACTTATAGGTCAAATTACTCATTCACGCGTGCTTATGCATTTAATATTCATACGCACCATTGTCTATATAGGTATATAAAAGCGAAGTAAATTAACAAATCCATTAAAATAAAATCAAAACCTATTAACTTTATGGATCGTTTTTTATTTTAAAAACATGGAAACAATAAAAATAATGTTGTTTTTTAAATTATTGTTTAATACATTCGATATCGTTCAAAAAAATCGTAACATCTAGCAAAAATATTCAGTGTTAAATTTTTTTATTATCAAGAATAAACCCCCTTTCAATTTTCTTACGTACGGAACAATAAGTTTTTTTTTTTAATTTTACAGTCCTTGACGGAATCATAAAACAAGAAGTTTTTTCCTTTTTAAATATAAAAATAATTTTTCAAACCCCTGCTCAACTTAATTCGTGAAGGGATGTGTTGGCAATGATTACAACAATGATTGTTGTGAAAAAATGTTGTATTTTAAAATTTTAAAGCAATAAAAGACCAATTGTAATATGATGAGGGGTTGGGAAATATTCTTCTATTGTAAGGTTTCACTTGAGGGTGTTAAAATAAGGGTGTACGATTAGCTGGGTAAAGAAAGAAAAATTTGTATGTGTTGGACACTTTTTCCGCATATATAAAAGGAAACCCACTCAACAGATGTCTGTTTTAAAACGAATTAAATTTTACATAAACAAAAATTATCAGTAAAAAATTGACTCTAAAAATTATTATTAACACCCGTTTCAATATTAAGCAATCAAATTCTTGATGAAATTGTTATAAATATTTTGTTAGAAATAATCTTGCGCCCATACTCACCTAAATCAGATAATACACAAAAAAAAAAAAAATAGTACTTAATAACCAAAATTCCATTTCAAATGTTACAACAATACATACTTCCATATATAAAACGAAAATATGCTTGTCTTGTTAACCAAAAAGATATAATAACTTTAAGCTACCGTTTCGAATCACAAAAATTTCTTCACAAAAATATAAGTACATATGTGGTCCCTCAAATTATTATTAAAAAAAGTGTTATGTTTTTCAACAGCAGCAGGTTGGAATAAAAAAATAAGAATTTTTTATTATTGAATAAAACCGCAACGAATTAACGAGAATCATGTTTCTTAACAGATCTTTTTTTTTTTTAAATTTTGTTTAAGATGAAAAATTAAAAATAATCATAACGATGAATATACAAAAATTCATTTAAAAAAAATTCGGTTTTTTATTATTATTATTTTAATTTATAAAAATTTGCACCTCTTAGGTGAGATTAAAAATATTTAGAGAATGCTTAAATATAGCGAGGCATTTAATTGGTAAAAATTATTTTTCATTAATGAATTAATGTTGGACTGCACGGTGGATGGAATTCATTTAATTGAACAGACAATTTACAGAATTTTAGCAAATCCAAATTAAATAAAATTCTAGGCATTTAAGTCAATGCTTGGCTAATCGCTTCGGAAAATACATCGATCGGATCGCTACCTAGTAAGCAAATTTTGCAAGACAAATAATTGAGTTGCGATTGCAAATATTTCAAATACTTGGCAAATAACTCATTTACTTACTATAGAACGAGCATGGATACCTTGTTTTTCTTATATTGAAACTTAAAGCCTAATAAAAGCTAAAGTCATGAGCCTTAAACTCTTAGGAGACAACTCTTGTTGACAACTCTCTGTTTTACGGTACTTGTCATTAAAAACAACCCAGCTAAGTTGGACTAAAACAAATGTTAGGAATAATAAAACCTATTCTATTTGCGAATAACATTAGTTAATTTTAATAATATTTCAGGTAAAATTTAAAGCTTTTAAATTGAATCCTAACCTAAATTTTAAATCACTAAAACTATTTATTATTTTGAAATAAGTTACAAATTTTAAATTACCTGTGTTCGTTTGTACTACTAGTTACACGAGGATTTTGTAAATTCTGATTGTACACAATTAAATAGATACATAAAATATTTTACCTCATGGTTGTAGTTTTTAGCGCAGTCAAATAATTCGGAGTTTTAATCAGATCATAAAATTGCATGTTTCCATCCAAGTTTCTAGAAATTTCAATTTGAAACAGAAAGTCTCACCCCAAAAATATAGAAATATTTAAGTATAATACCCTATAAAATAATCAATTTTTCAGGTATAAGTATTCTAAACAAAACAACAAAAAAATCTAAACATAAAAAAAATCAATTTGCAATAATCATTTTAACTATAATATATAACCATGTCGCACATACTAACATTAGCAAATACACGCTAGGGAAATTATTTTCTAATGAGCCATTTAAAATTTAAATTAATTATTATTTGGCAATATACATAGTTTGACATTACGAATATAAAAAAGGGAAATTTCCCAATACACGGAATATTTTGTTTCCCACTAATTTGACAAGTGGAAAATTATTTTTCATTAATCATTAAATTGAATTAAATGTTTAATCGAATTACATACGTGTAGAAGCATATATAAATACATATATCAACCAATGTTTCAATAACGTTGGTATTTATTTAAAGAAACAGATTTGAGCATCGATAGAGTAAAAAAAAGGATTATGAAAATTAAAAATTATGTGCCCCTTGGGAAAATTTGTAGGTTTACTTATTTTACGAATTCTAAAAAAATCTTGCTCTTTGTGATTTAATTCCTGTTTACAAATAGAACAGCGAGAAATTGGTAGGTGAAAAGCATTTTTTATTTAACAGTAGACAATTTAAAAAGTATATACGTATTAGGCATTTTATTATAATTAAATGATAATCAACAATGTTGCAACAAAGACATAAAATATAAAACTACAGTTTTTTATAAAAAAAAACCAAGAATTACAATTCTTGGAGAAATTTCAAAATGTTAATGTTATATTTTGTAAGTTAAGTGTTTTGTTGTCGTCATCATTTTGACATTGTTCCAAAAAATAATAGAGGTTTTCATTTTTAGGTTGTAGCCATACATATTATATTGTAATTTGATTGATGGACAACTGTTAAAATGGACATAATAAAATATTAGACAATAGTTTATAGTATTGTTGTTTTGCGTTTTTCTGTTGACAAAAGTGATGGAACATGAATCATCTTATAAGAGTATGTATATACTGTGATTTATATTGTGGTATTTACAAATGTTAAAAAAATTTAAATCGCTGTACAGTCTACATAAAAAATAAAATCTATTGAAATCCGTAACAATTTAATTTATTAATTTAATTTAAATAACAATTCCTTTGTGTCTACAGCTCTTTACTTTATTTATTATACATACTTAAGACGAAGATAATTAGTTTCACAGTATTTTTATGTCAAATTAAATTTAATTATTTTGATTTTTTTCTTGTACGTTCGGTTTTTATATTGAAAATAGAAAAGAATTTTATCTAATATATAGACGGACCACCACTAAAAATGTTTAACCTGTTTCTCATAAAAATCCCTTATTTTTAATTTAAACTAAAATAAAAAACTAAAAATTAAAAAAATAAAAATCGTGATGACTTGACAATTTTGAGAAATTAGAAAATTTTCTATAATAATCATGATATGCGGTGATGAAGAAAATGATGATTCTTATTAGGTAGGTACAAAATACTTCACACCACAGTTGAGAATCGAAAGTATTTCAGTAGCTAACTTGTACATGGAGGAAAAATTTATGATACAAGTATCTAGACTTTTATATATTTACTGCGTGTAAAGTATGAATGATCTTGTTTCAATTTCACGGTTGAATGAGTTGAATAATTTCATATTCAAAAGAAATAAAGAATTAAAACTTACAAAAAACAAAATATATACTTAGTTGTTAAATAAATTCAGATAAATATTCCAGCTGATGCCAAGAATTTCAAGTGTTATAAATTCGATTTTAAAATACAGAGATCATTTATAAAATGGGTTAATCATACTTTAATTTTTGTAGTTGCATTTTTATAAGCAATCATTTGCTCAATTATTAGCTGTCAATTCAAACCAATCTTCATTATACTCATATATGATAATATTTTGAGAAACTTACTTTTAAGAGTATTAACTTTTAATTAATTCTTTTGAAATATTTTTGAAATGTAAAAAACGTACGATTTAATGATCTTTAAAGTTAATTGGAGTTTCGTAAATTCGTACAATAACATTAACACAATAATGAAAAATGGCTCAAAAATTTGGGATAGAAATTTTTATGAAGTTGTACTTCAAACAAAACTATAAATTCCCCAGAATTATAACGTAAAAATGTCCAATAATAGATGAGTAAACCAATTATTTCGGCTATTTATGCACGATGAAAAAACAACAATATTTATTACTTAAAGAAACACAAAAAAAGACATTTTTTGGTTATTTTAATAAGTTTTATAGCAACAGGTATTGTTAAAGTGGGGGGAGTGCGCGTTAAAGGGGATACCTGTCTGTTATTGGTGAGTATCAGACTAGTATATTATATAATTGAAAAATATAATTTTGAAAGCACGTAGATATTACAAAACTGCTCTCCCAATCTATGAACTACTAAATTTATTAATAAAATACTATTGAACTGGATCAAATATAACCATTTTTATTAATCCACGGCGGTCGCACTGGGTCGAAAACGTCCCCGTACAGTTTTCAACGAGTTAAATCGCTTTGAAAAATCTAATAAAATTCATGAACAGTCTTGAACCCTTCTAGAATGATAATCCACAAATTTTAAGTACAAAAGTTATTAAATTTTATCTGAGCGAAAATGCGAGGAAAACTTTTTTTGGCCTAAACTTTAACAATTAAAAAATGCGCTATAGTAAAAAATAAATGACCATGGATTCTCATAATGGACACCCTAATGTTCAAGCAAAATCGGGGTTTGACCATTTCTGCCGAAAAAGTATTAGGGAAATCGAGAATTTTTATGAAAATACACCGACGATCATATCCACTGCAAAAATGACATTACGAAAACTAAAAACATGTTTTTGACTTTTTGTGTATAAGTACAAAGAATAGAGAGTGAAAATGCTCAAATATCAACAGGCGTTAGTAGTGTGGTTGATATCATCTGGTTGACCACTTTGTGCCGCTATTGATCAGGACCTAACTGGCGTGGAGCGGGCGGACGACGCTTGCAGGACCATACCTGTACTAAGTTTTTTTTAGAGAGGGGAGCCAGGGCCTGCCCCTCTTCCGTTTTTCGGGAATTCCAAAGTGAAATTTCGCTTGGGACGAAATCGTCACAGTGCGTTCGTTCAGAGCATTTTTCATTATCCGTTCAAGGAAGCTATTTTGGTTCATCGAGAAAAACCAAAATTTTCAAAATTGAAAAACTAAAGTGCTGAACAAATACGGTTCTTTTTGCCAAAACGTAAACCAAACTTGTCTAAGCGAAATGAGTATTTTGGAGAAATTTTCAAAATAAATAGAGCATAAAACTATATAAACATAAAACTCAGCTGGACAGCGCTCTAATTATTATGTATCCAGGGCCAGAGAATTTATCACCCTAGAATCAGTGTGAGGGCCATAACAATAGTTATTTCATCATGAGGCATGGTCACACTCATTCCAGAGTGATAAATTATGTGACCCTTGATACATAAATTATTACCGCTATGCAGCTGATGTTTATTTTTTAATCGAAGTTTAATTGCTCTAGTTATTCTGAAAATTTGTCATAAATACTAATTGTGCCGAATTTGTTAAGAGTGAAAATAACAGGAAACAATAAAGCATTCGTATTTTTTTTTTTTTTTCATTTAATAATTTACAAATACTGGATCGATTAGGAAACGTCATTGTGTGTAGGTGCACAGTTTTTCCTCTGACTTTAAAAATAAATTAAAACAGTTTTTGTTGTTTAACTATTTTTAAATCGTGTTTGTTTCAATTTGAAGTATAATTTTACAGATGTACATAGGTAGTGTGGAAAACTCGATAAAATTGTTGTGCAGTGAAAAATTGAAAAATATAACATATGAAATAAAAATAAATGAAGATGGTGTGATTTTTTGTCATATACCTATGCATAAAAACACTTTAGCGAAAAAAACTCATATAAGTATAGTCAAACTTGTTAAATTGGGCCTATTTATCCTGCACAACTGTCTAGCACCAACAATATTTTTCAATAATAATTAAATTTTTACTAAACATTTATTTTTGCATTTATATTTGGTTATAAATTACGTGGAACTTAAAACATGTCTTATGAAAACTTTTGAAGCTGGACACCTCTATATGTTGGTCGATTTTTTCGGAACCGTGAGTCCAACTTAGGCAGATTACATTGTATTGAGATTTCGTTTAAATGTTACGTAAACATTTTTTTTTTTTTTAAATTGCTTGTTATAACGAATAAATGAATTATAATGTGACATGTTTGTGAAGTGAAATGTTTGTGTGGTGGTGTTAGAATACATAAAATGTTTGTGTTCATAACCAAGAAATACTGATTACTACGTACGCTCAATTTCAATTTCACTAAAAAATTACGTCATTCGGCGCAAACATTTATTTTTAGCGTTTGTTTTTTGATACAAATTTATCTATTTAGCTTGGTTTATTAGCATCACATGCGCAGAAAAGTAAAATTTTATTTGAAATGCAAGTCGGCGGAGGGGGGAGGGGGGGGGCGAAGTCGGAATTGAATTGTGGAGGGCTATTACTATTACTGTTTTTTGGTGGACGTGGGTGGCGTTTAGGTGGTCGCGGCAGTTATTCTGTCGGGACGAGATGGGGAATGATTGCAACATGAGGAGTGTCTGATCAAAAGTCGCTATTTACATCTTACTTTTTGCTACTTACTTTTGATCACTTTTTTGTAGTAAATAGCTTGTTTTGACCAAAATCAAGAGTTTTAGGAATATTTTTCATAGAGAAATTGGCAATTTTTGGTCCATGCTGGAAATAACCACTTTTGGTCTATTTCGCTTAAAAAATTCTGCCTTGATAGAAAAAAAAAATATCATTTTGGAAAATGTAAATAGCGACTTTTGATCAGACACTCCTCACATGTTGGTACTGTTTACTTTCGGATTTATAAATTTAATTTATAATTAAACCTGAGAGTCGACAGGGTGTACGCATGTTTTATTTTTAATTTAGCTCCGAAAATAATATGGAGTCACCATATTTTAGTTATTGGTATTAATGCAGTCTATTGAGTTTGTCCTTTAGAAAACTTTTGACAGGGGGTACTGAGGTGGCTGGTTGTCTGTACCGGATTGGAGGTGAGAGAAAAGGGGAGTTGAGTTGGGTCGGATTTTGTTGAAAAGTGGGAGTGGTAAATGAGCGGTTTAAATGTTGTAAGTTTGACGGATACAGTGGTCCTGCGAAGTGGTATGTGACATTTGTTGATGGCCAGAAGTGAGGTGAAATAGGTGCTATAGAAGTTTTTGAGTTTGAATTTCAATGGAAGTTCAGTTATTTTGTGAGGGTGTTGATCGTGAGAACCTGGTGTAAATTGTTATAATATTTTCGTTTAGTTTAATTCCAATTGGGTTAAGTGAGTTGTAGTTACGGAGATGTTAATTTATATTTATAATCCGTTTCAGAGTTTTGGATGATGTGTTGTGTTGTGGATGATTATGTGTTGTGTTGTCTTTTTGTTTAAATAATGCATGAATTGAAATTGCTTTTTATTGTTCTTACGAAAGTAAATGAATGTAAAATTCAGATAACTCTATAATTAACGATGTATTTTAAATTAAATACTCAGTTACAAATGCCACTTTTATATGACGAGTTAGTTTTTTGTTTGTATTGTTTTCATTCTCTCATGATATGAAACAAATGTGGTTTTCCAGAAAAATGACAGTTTTTTGAAATTTCTATTTTCCCATAATACATTTTTTTTCTTAAAATAATTTATTATTTATTAATTATTTTATTGTTTTATAAATACATTTTTCCTCATATTTGCTTTGGCGTTTAAATAACTTTTCAATACATATAGATGTAATCGTGTTAGCGCATGGTTCCGAAAAATTTAACCGAGCGACAAGTGACAGCTGCTGTCATTTGTTTTCGCCCGGAGTCTTTTTTTGTGTCAATCGGAAACCACAAAAGTTTCTTTTTCTCAAAATATATTTTGTATTTATTTTATGTGTAAAAAAAACTCATATTTATTAATTTAGAGAGAGTTTTTATGTTTTAATTTATTGTGGTTGGTACTCAAGTATTAGATATACTAAAATTGAAAATATGTATATAATAAAATTGTTTATGCTTTAGTTCAATAGCTCAATTAAATAGATAAATATGGGAGCAACCATTGATATCCCAATCAAAAACAAATTATCAGCAATTTCTATGTTCTGGAATTTGTAGTAGTCAAGAAATACAAATTATTAACATTAAATTTATTTGTAGTACATAAAGAATAATTCGTAATTTGTTTCACAGAAATGAATTTAAACTTATTTAATTTTTAGGTATGATTAGTTATTAATACGGATAGGATTAATACGGATTTTAATTTTAGGAAATATTTGAAGAACCCGATTAAACTTTCCAAGAACTTAAACAGTAAATAAACTTGTAATTAAAAATTATGTCGCCGTGTGCTAAATAATTTACTAAAGATATTACTAACAAAACATACAAACTATGGGCTACTTAAGGGTCTGGAAACAGGTCAAGCTTTTATTCCTAACATACCCTTCATAACCTTCGGTTTTATTATTTCGGTTCTGAGAAACTTGCCTTGGACTTGGTCGTATACTCTCAGATATCAATTTAATAATTTGCAAATACTAAAATGGGGCAATTCATTAAAACTTTTTGAGTATTTTGGCATCGCTAGGGAAATATTCTGTATAAGATGCTCTTTTCAAACGTAAATCCGATTCAAATCGTTATATTCAATAAATTATATAAATCACCATGTTTTGATAATAGATTTATTAGATTTATATTAACACTTATTTTATAAAGATTATTGATTAATTACTTCACTTGTTCAATATTCTATCTGAAGAAGTTGAATCGAATCACATAACAGGTTCATTGCAAACGGAAGCTTGAAGGTTAGTTTCCAGAGGAAAAGTGCAAAGTTCAGTTTTTGGGATATGTTCTGAAATCAAAATATTCATGCGAGAAACAATCAGGCTTTCCAAAATTATCTACAAGCTTCAAACTCTTTGCTTATGTTAGCGTATCGTGAAGATATCTTCAGCCATATAACACTGTTGGGAAAATATTGAAATTTATTGGACGCTGAACTATAGAATCTTAAACCAGAGATAAGAATAAAAAATATATAAAATAATTATTGAAATATTCTTATCTCTGCTTAAACCTTTCAAAGCGAAGTAGCTCTCTTTGGTAGCAAAGTTATAGGCGACCATTATGCCTGTATTCATTGTTTGGTCTCCCTCGGAGAAAAACCCAAAATTATATAATTTTGAAAGAATATCATCAGAACAGATAGATGAGCCAAAAGGTAAGCTAGTACTGAATTATGTAGCACAAAAAAAATTGCACTTGCAAAGCTTGTTCCATTCTATGGAAAATCAAGCACTTGTTCCTTTTATTACTACTTCCATTATATTTTTAGGAGCAAGTGCCTTTCTTCGCTGAGACCAAGGAATATGTGTATCGTAAAAAAGGCGATGTACTTAAGTACTGTTTTAATCTTGATTTAAAATTGTCGCCAAATATCGTTTTAACTCGTAAGGGAGGTTAAATCTTGCAGAATGGTTTCTTTCTAACCAGCGTCCCTCAACAGGTTTCTCAAATGTATATTGAAATATTACTATAACACACTATATAAATGAGGCATAGAGGGCCGGTAAAAATAGACAATTTGAATAATTTCAGAAAATAAAATATATGAGTAATAATCTTTTTTCTGAAAAAATTTCTCTCAGAATTGAAAGAGTTTGAACAATTAACATTTAGAGATGTTTTGATAATGGAGGCTTTATAAATCCGAGATTTTGGAACATTTACGAACCTAACAGTTAACTAGAAATTTAAGGAAGGTTCTTAGATTTTTCATTTACTTATAATAGTCTACATTAAAATATATTTCAAAGTATTTTAATCTAAATAATAAAATTTAGAAATATATGGTCATGTTTGGTCTAAATCTCTCTTTTAGTTTAAATAATAAAAATTACAAATATATGGTCATATTTGGTCAATTTAGTTTATCACATTTTGAGGAGGGAAACATTATCGCTAACTGGGAAATAAAATAACAAATATGAATTTTGTTTCGATTCACCAACAAAACTGTTCTAGAGCAAAAAGAGTTGAACTGTCCATAAATACGCAGTATAAAATGCTCTATCTAGTTCATCTTTTTTTTGCTCCAGATCAGTTTATTGTGGTCAAATAGTAAGTAATATTTTATTACCCAACAATCCCTTGTATTCAATTACAATTTGACAATCGTTAATTCCAATTAAATTGAAGAAATTTAAATCAAATTCCTTCTTGAAGTTATTGTGTTCAACAGAATTTCTACAGGTTGGCTTTCCTAGCATTATTGAAAAATTACATTTAAGCTATCAGCCTTTTATGAGTTTGAAGGTTTTTGGTATTATTTTAGTAGTAGTCAAATCGAAAAATTGGAAACTCATAAAAGTAAGCTTTGTTTTTAACAAGTTTTCTCGTTTACACATTATCTTATTTTTTAGAGCATCAGGGGGCCTATTCTCGAATTCCACATCCATTTTCCACATGTGGACAGCTGTCAAAACTCATAAAAATTGAATTTTTTTCGGTACTAAGGGAATATTTCCGAATGGGTATAAGCATGCGGAAAAATTCGCCATATAGGAAAATGTCAATGCCGCATTTTTTTTATATACGAATTACAATTTTCGAACGTTTTTTTTGTGAACTTTGACAGATGTCCACATGTGGAAAATGGATGTGAAATTCGAGAATAGGCCCCCAGGTTACAGATTGCTCTGAATTTTTTAATGTGCCACGTGTGATGATTTTACTCAGCATGTCGGCAACTTAATGTCAATTGGTTTTTCACCAAGTCTATGTTTCTATACTCAAAGTTTGGGCTCTATCCCACAAGAAAAAATTATGAACTTTTCATTACACAATTTTTTTTATAACTTGACGACAGAAGCAACAAATTGATAAATGCATAGTGTAAAGTGAAAAGATTATCTTTGCAATTTCTTATCCAAGAAATTATTATTCTCGAAACACAAACAAGATGATTTGTCAGCACCTTTCAACTAAATGTTGGTATTGTTATTTTTAATAAGTAAATTAATATTTTGAAAATATGAGTAATTTTCACCAAAAAGAATAAGAGTTTTCTAAATTATAAATTTGATTTACATGTAATAATTTATCTAAAAAATAAAAGTTTAAACCCATTTATTATAATAATACCCACTTCTTCTATCAGTTCTGAGTAAAGTTCTTACTTTTAGACTTAACTAGGACAATTAATTATTTTACTAAAAACAATCAAATTACTATCATAATTTCAAAATAATAAATTTTACTTTGTACGTTATCGGTTTCAATATTACAGTTGTCAAGAGTTGTGTTACGAGTTAGGTGGCTGATATGTGAAATAACATGTGGGTGCATACAAATTTAAAAAAAACTTTTTCCTCCAAAAATTTTGACAGCTAAATTCATCGAAGCCACAGGCCAAACAAATAAGAATTATTGCTATTGGATCATTAAATAGAAATTATTGTTTATGAATAACATCACATTATTTTAGAAACATTTCTAAATAAGTTAAATTAACTGCAACAGTCTGATGTCTGAACATGATAAAAATCTTCAGATGATTTTGTTTATGTCATCTCTAGGAAACGCGGTTCCGTTGCTTGTTTTAATTAAAGAGGCAGTCGGATGAATAGGAAATAGCAACCAATGTTAATCATTTGTCAAAATAATACTTCCTGTAGGTATGTACAATAAAGGTCAATAAAAAACTAAAATTTTCATTTATTTGCACATTTGGATACAAAATAAGCTCACTTTGTTGATGAAGTGGAACGTTTGGACATCTTGATGGTAAGTGCACCAGACTATGTTTTATATTTCGTGAATTCTAGTTGATCGAAAGATGTGCATGACTTAAATGCTTATGTAACTAAGACTGTCATTCTCGGTAGGATTTTTCAACTCCTAAGAGTAAGGGTGGTCCTTGAGAAAATGTTTGAAATCGCCTATGAAGTAAATTAAAGATTTGTTCACTGTATGGTGATCACCCCAATACGAATTAGCTTAACACAACCCTTTCTAAAAGGGTTCCGTAGCTGCATTTTAACTTAGAGACATGGGAATAACAAATCACTTGCACATAATATTACATCAGGTAAAATCAATGCATCAAATGTTACTGTAATGTAGAATTTATTTATTATAAATTACAAATATTTTGATTTTGGTTTATCGTCGCCAAGCATTTAAGGGTATGTTAAAAATAGTTGTAGTTAATGGCAGTGGTTCAGTTATGTTGAAGATATTTAACAACATTTTTTATTATGAACTGTTTTTCATTTGGGAATGGTTTTTAAATTTTTATTGAAGAAATTGAAATTTATTGAAGTGAAACTTTTTTATACACGGTACTTATGATTAAAGAAAAATTTTCAAACGAAAATTAAGAATAAGAAATTGTATGACGGAACTTTTTTAAGTTTTCATATTTTTTCAAAGATTCTTTCAAATTTGCTTAAGTTAGTATTTTTATTTAATAAATTTGTATGATTGACTTGATACTTGCTCTTGAATTACTAAACTGGGATTTAAACATTAAGTTTCTGCATTTACTGAATATTAAATAAATAAAATAAGTGCAAAGAAAAATTTGATAAATAGAAATTATGTAAAATATATTTTGGAAAAATGAAAAGTGCAAAGCGAGAAGTTATTTGGCTTTGGTATGGCAGCCTAGACATAGGTAAGAACCAAAGCATAGTTGAATGCTTATATTTTTTTAGTTAGCTCAAGATCACGATGGCAAAATTACTATTTCAGGTAACCGAGTACTGAACTTCAGTCAGAAGCCGTTTAAAAACATGTATTTAAGAAAGCTTTAAATTTTCTTAATTAAGTAACCAAATAAGGTAAAAAACATGTTAATAAAGTTCAAAATTGAAATTTTTTGAAGCATACTTATAAACATTATATATATATATATATATATATATATATATATATATATATATATATATATATATATATATATATATATATATATATATATATATGTATATACATATATATATATATATATATATATATATATATATATATATATATATATATATATATATATATATATATACATATATATATATATATATATATATATATATATATATATATATATATATATATATATATATATATATATACATATATATACATATACATAACCGCAAATTTAAACCGATTGTGGCTACATTAAGACGGCAAAACTTACCGGTTTTGACTATTTTTACCCTAATAAAATGACACCTCTAATAATTAAACATTAATAGTTATAATATGAATTTAATCTTACTTAACCGAAAAGAAAATATTTTATATATTCGATAAAAGAAGACAAAACAAATTAACAGTGCAAAAACTTAACTAATCCGCACATACATACATATTAAACCATAGCACAGACAATAATAATCCCTCAGAACATAATTTTACACTAACTTTACAAATTGCACAACAAATTTATATACCCGTTATTATGTATTATATACGGAGGGAGAAAAGTATAATATAATTTAGCGATGATTAAGTAGAATTATTTAAAGACAAAATTAAAAGACATTCCGTCCCTAAGTTAAATATTTTAGATATGAAAAGGGATACATAAATTTCTTTAAATGCTCTTTGCTGATGATCATTCAATTAGAAAATCTACTATACAGTAGCTATTATTATTTTTTTTTTTAAATTCATAAAAATTCACACAATTTATCATAAAGCACAAAATATAAAAAAATCCAAAAATCCAAAGTGATAATTTTATTGTGGTCTTAAGAAATCATTGATTTGTGGTTTAAGAAGGAATATAATTTAAATAAAATCAAGAGTTTTGAACCCTTTTGATTACATCAATTTATTTCTTCTTGTGCATATACATATTCGGATGAGACCACAATAAATATTTTTTATTTTTATTTTTTTATTTTAGATTAAAATCGGACACGCTTCAATAGACCTGATTGTAAACATATTAAACCTCAATTTCACGAGCTGGGATAATGAAATTTTGTGGTGAATTATAATTTTCACATGCATTCATAAGATGATTATTTATATAGATTTTTTTCATTTTAAATACGAGTAAGCATTCATAAAGAAATGTGTACATATATATTTGTATATTCCACATTCACAAAAATTAAATCATATTTATGTATTTAAAATAAAAAATTAATAAAACTTATGGCTAATTGAGTAAACATCAACAATATAACGTGCCCAGGTTCAATTAACTGCTGATTTGAATGCATCGTTGTATTCTGATGTTGACTGGGCATTTGTTTGTAGGGTACAGCACACAGGTCCTGAGTTGGTACAAACCAGGAGTGTGGAAATGATGGACCACCGACGGTCATTCCTAATGCTGCTCCCATGCCCATCGGTCCACCTGATATACTTTGCCCACTTTGTCTTTGATAGCCTGGATAGTCCATAGCAGCTACCGCTTGATATGGCAACATTTAGATTTTTTTCACTATCAAAACAACACTAAATATATGTAAAGGTATTATATAAAAGTTCAATTTAATATTTGTTGTCACAAAAACGCTTTTAACACTTTGACACAATCATATTGCTATTTTTTTTTTTTTTTTTTTATGGTCAAGAAGTCCTTTTAATTACACCACACACTTATTATATCGTCATTTGTTTATTTATTTTTTATTGTTTCCACATAGCGGATAATAATAAAAAATACACCGACTTTCTTCTTGTTTAAGGAAAAAGGATCTCAAATGTAAAAAAAAAATCGGATAAATCTAAGCACACACCAAACAGCTTTTTTCTATACTGAACACATTTTGTGTTAATTTTTATTTTTTTTCGTTAAGATTTTAATAACACAAGAAAAAACAGTTGTAATAAACATAAAAATATATAATAAAAAAAAACAGGAGTAACAAAAAAGCACACACAAGAACTTAAAACTAAACTAATAACTGACTTTTGATACGTGCGACGTAAGACGCGTCACAAATGTAACTAGCACAAAACAAAACAAAAACAAAAAAGTCCAAAAAGAAAAAAAGATTTAATTCAAGAAGTTAATTCCTTGTTCCCCATAACGTTTCATATAACAGAACGGGATACTATAACATCGGTAAGCTATGGACGAGAGCAAGAAACAAGAAAAAAGAAGGTGACAATAAAATAACATACAACGAAACGAAGATATAACGAATTTTTCCAAACCAAAAAAAAAAACATTTTCCGATTCTCTTTTTAGTCGTTTTCTTTTGTAAACATTATATTTGGGCGGGACGTGACCATCTTTTTTCTATTCGACGAATAATATCGCGTACAAACAATTCACATAGGAACGTGATTGGTTTATAAATTCCAACCACGCCTCAATAGTGATATACACAATTTTTTATATACGTACCGTATATAAACAAAACATCCAAGTATGTATGTATGTACATACCATCTCGATATATTCAGAGAAAAGAGATTGTGCAACAAGTTGATTAAAAAACAGTAAATTACATACAGAAAACAATAGTGACATCTACAATAATCTCTAAACTATTTCTTCGTTTTTTCGTGCGTCGTAAACTTTTTGTTTCATTGCCCTTTTTCTACCTTAATTTTGGTGGGTGCAGCAGCAGCACAATCGATTTTCAGGAGCAATCGGAAAACATTTCAAATATTTTTCGTTAATGGGGAAGATGAAACAAAACAAAAACAGAAATCAATAATATTAACCGTACCTATATGCTATATAGTATACTATCCATATAGCTGATATATACGGGAAATGGAACATGGAATCGAGAAAATAATAAAAGTAACACGTTCGCAATGAAAAAGTTGCGTGTATGCTGGACGAATTTTTAAACAGGATACATATTCCACACAACCGGCAAGTACATAAACGTATTTTGTTTTGATTTTTATGGTTATTATTACTACACTCTTACTATCACTTATATACATATAGTTTGTGATGTACCATTTTAATTTTGTACTTCGACAGAATTTCAGTTTTGTTATGTATACAAATATGTATACTAGTTTATGAATGAAAATTTAGTTACACTACTAATACGAGTACATATAATAATAATAATAATAATAATCGGAGAATGAAACATGATCATGTTTCGTTAATTTCGTTATGTGCAATTTATGTGTTTGTAAACATTTCGTTTAATTCTGTGTTGTAGATAGTTGAATAATTTGAGTTTGAATATCAATTAAATAGTTTATGATTAATCATGGGGTGATTTATTACCGATTACTAAATTTTGGGGAATATTTTCAAGGTTAGTAAAATGTTTAGTCGACGGGGAATCGATTTTTTTTGTTCGTCTTGACCTGCAAAACGTGACAAGCAGATTGATTAAAGTTTTATGAAATCAAATTTATTGTGGACAGGTTTGTGAATTTTCTACGTTATTTAACGAGCATTGACGTAAATGACAAATGAATAATCTTTTATTCTTGTTGAAATATGTAAACAATATTTTCTTAGTGGCACCCAAAGTGGGGAAAATTAAAATATTTACCTGAACATTTTTTATGCTTCTCAAGCAGGTAAAGTAAATCTGTAGTTATATCCATTATTATCGGCGTATTTCGTCTGATTTACTCGCGGATAATCAAATATTTTAAACGAAAATTTGTTTCGCATTCTACATAATGCCATTTTGCCAAAATTGTAAATAACCAATTATAACTTATAACTAGCTAATACCTAACTTAGGCTTTTAATATACGAGTGGAGCTGCAAAGAAATCACTACACGTTATCAGCTACCAAAGGAAACTTGGCTGCTTTTCTTATACATAAAACTCACTTATGTTTTGCGATATTGCTTACAGCATTACAATTGGCCGAATTTGGTGTTATTAACGTTAAGGTGTTTCTAATGTTTCTACTGAAAATTTTAAATATAATAAATAATTGAAAGGTAGTACAATTATCAAAAAGATACCTTTAAAGTAGTTCTCCTCTCCAGTGGCTTCTATACTCCATATATTAAATTAATGCAATTTTTTTTTTTGGTAATGTTTGCTGTCTGAACTGTAATTTCAAATTTGAATAAGGTAGCAGTTACTGTGCAATTTTAAACGACATCCGTGGTTCTCCATCAAAGTATTTAATTCTTTATAAAATATTTTCAGAACCTTTCAACTGTGAAAGTGTGAAAAATAATGATCTTGTCAACAATAACTGTGGAATTCAATTGTGAACAATATGTAGTGAAAATAAACATGAAAATGATTGGTTTGATGGGGAGTATCGTTTTGCTATTTAGCGACATAATCTATTCGAAAGAGAAGAGTAAAATCGTTTTACAATCTTAATAAAGCCGCTCTTATTGCTTTGAGAACAGCTTAGCGAATTTATATGATAGATCGCCACTCCCGTAATCTTCTCAAAGGAATTATCCGATCGCACTGTACTTTCGGGTCAAGTGTAGCATTCAGTCTCAGAATGGAAATCTTCTTAATAATATCGAAGCGGTGTTCGACACATTGAATGAAAATTTTCAGACCTACTTAAAGTCCACCATGCGTCACACAGCCGCAGAGTGGTTAATTTTTTAAATAGTAGTAAGCATTAGCAAATATCAAATTGGGCTTAATAAAAGTTTAATGTAAAATTTGCACTTCATTTGTTAAAGAAGAATTTGTTACGCATTTACAAATTTAAATCAGCTTTGTAAATTATGATTCAAAAAAACTTTAACACCTGCGCAAGGTAATTTCGTCACTGGCTCATATTATTTACCAATTATTATAAAAAAAAAATGTAAAACTAAACTTCATGTTGTTATTAAACAATTAACGGAAGGAAGATTTCGAATTCTAATAAAACAGAATTCATTTAATTCGTTGAAATAATTGTATTTTATACTGCATATTTTTAAAACAATCTGTTACAACTACTACCGTCGTTTTTCTGCGGATTGGTGTTTCCGACACTTTAACTCGAAGTGCATTGCAATCAGTCACTCTGGCAAATGCTGTAAATAATCTTCCATCAATTGATTCGATCCTGAAAAATTGTCATTGCAAAATTTTCTGTCAATTTTCTGTCAAAATTTTCAAATGGTACAACTTGTAAATTAAACACTAAAACTTTTGGAGTACTCAAAGTTGAAAGGTTGAATGTATTGAAAACAGCTGCTTTAAAGCTCGCCGAACCATTCCCAAGATGATCCGTTTGCTTAGAGCCGCAAGTCTGATTTTTGGAATTCACCATGCATTATTGTGACATCTTTGTTTAAAGTCACCTTTACAAGTATCGGCATAGTTTTTTATAATCATTAATTCATTGTTATGTAAATTAATAGTAAATAACTCAAAGCTTTTTTTTTTTTAAATGAATCATATAGTTTTAGATATAATCATAATTGTCTTTTCAAACTTATGACTAAGCCTAGGACCTTATTTGATTATACACATTCTAGCGGATCCTCTGCAATTGCACAATTTTATTGTTTATGTGGAACATTATCGCCAACATTGTACACGGTAAATAAAAATTCACTAGATGTGAGCATACTAGACGATCTAGTTGAATCAAGTAAAATTAAAAATAATAGATTTCTGGTTGTAATAAAATCTGGTAATTTTATTTGAAATACAAATATTTAGTACTAGAAATCAAGTAAACAATACTACTTGATTTTGCGACTGGACTTCTGGTAAAATTATGAGAAATACAATTTTTTAATTAGATTTCAAGTAAAATCGAATACTACATTTTCGTGCAAAACTATTAGATTTCATGTATTTATTCTACTAAAGTTCTAGTAAAATAACCGGAAAAAACTATATTCTTTAGCAGAATTCCAGTTAATTCTACGTCATCATTTTTTACTAGATAATCCCTTGATTATACTAGATTGCCGTCTAAATAAATTTCAAATAATAAAAAAAACCTTTTTGAATTTTGTTTTAATTAAATATTTTTAATTTCAACAATTACAAAAATTACAAAGCTTTAAAATAGTTGTTCTGAATTTTTCGCACACAATTTAGAATATAATTTCGACACTCGAGGCGTCGGAATCACATCTTTAATTAAAAAGAAAAAAACTTTAGAAGTATAAACAATTTTTGGGAAATTTCAATTCAAAAACATAAAAAATTTTAAAGAGTTTGTCGAAGGTGCATAAAAAGTTTTGTAGCCCAACGAAATTTATTGTGCATCTATTATTACATGGAAGATTTCTTCGTGGCTCAAACCATTATTCGACAAACATACCAGATACGGCTGCGACAGCTTACTTTTTTGGGTGATATCTCATCATCTACCTGCAAAAATTAAAAGTTTTGGTTTAATAACAAGAGTAATAATATGAACTATATTATATCAAAATTTCAACGATGGTTTTCTTACAGATAACCATGTAGATTTTATTCATCATTTTCCCCAATTTTGGACTTTTTGGCTGATCATCAGGGTAACAATTTTATTATAAAATTACGTTATATGTTAAATACGGACGTTACAATAAAAAATACTTAGTACGTTACTTTCGTTACCTGTCAACTAACGAACATAAAAGTACATTTGAATTTAATAACTTGTACATTGTCGTACTCTGTATGTATTGATAGCTATCTATATTTTATAGAGTATTATTAGTATTGTAGAGTAGTATTATAGAGTTCGATAATGTACACGGTTTAAAATTCAAATGTACTTCTATGTTCATTAGTTGATAGGTAATGAAAGTTACGTACTAAGTATATTTTATTGTAACGTCCATATTTAACATAACGTAATTTTATGTATATTAAAATGGTTGGCTCCGGGAATTCTAGTCAAAAACATTTCAGTCAACAATTAAAAGGCAACTCAGTGAAAATTGTATTAGACGAAATGCCTTTTACTTTCTTTTACTCTAGTAAAATAAAGTATAGTAATCATGAAAATTTTGGACCTTGGGATTTTCAGAGATTTATTTGTTTTGAGGTTCCCTAAGTCCGAAAAAGTGGGTTTCTAAATGGTGTCTGTCTGTCTGTCTGTCAGTCTGTCAGTCTGTCAGTCTGTCAGTTTGTTAGTCTGTCAGTCTGTCCGTCTGTCAGTCTGTCAGTCTGTCAGTCTGTCAGTCTGTCAGTCTGTCAGTCTGTCAGTCTGTCAGTCTGTCAGTCTGTCAGTCTGTCAGTCTGTCAGTCTGTCAGTCTGTCAGTCTGTCAGTCTGTCAGTCTGTCAGTCTGTCAGTCTGTAAGTCTGTCAGTCTGTCAGTCTGTCAGTCTGTCAGTCTGTCAGTCTGTCAGTCTGTCAGTCTGTCAGTCTGTCAGTCTGTCAGTCTGTCAGTCTGTCAGTCTGTCAGTCTGTCAGTCTGTCAGTCTGTCTGTGTCCTATCTACAGCCCATATGGTTTAATCAATCGAACTGAAACTTCAGATTTAAGCTTTTTTGATAAATTGGGAGGTCCCAGTAAATTTTACTCCAAATCGGCTAACCGGAAGTCCAGCCTTAGTCCAGAAAATTTGTTTTGCAAATATCTTAAAAAGTATAAAGTTTACAAAAAACTAATTAATAAAAAATGTTTCCAAAAATTAAAAACAAGTCATAATAAAAAAAAAAAATTAAAAAAAAAATTAAGAAACAAATAAAATTTCTCAAAATTCTCTGTTCGTAAAAGAAAGTCGTGTGTTGGCCACACCTCAATTTTAACTAGGTAATTAAGGGACCTATTCCATGTGCTAGCGAAACCTTTGTCATCATTGTTGAGTGCGATTTCCAAAAAATAATTTCGTAGAACTTTTACTAAACAAACGATTCGTATGGATTAGGGTTTTCTAACTAGGTAATTTAGAAACATATTCCATGTGCTAGCGAAACCTCAGTCATCATTGTTGGCAATGGCCGATATTGACCCTTGGGAGTTGAATGCGATTTCCAAAAAATAATTTTGCAGAACTTTTACTAAACGAACGATTCGTATGGATTAGGGTTTTTTAACTAGGTATTTGAGGAACCTATTCTGTATGCTAGCGAAACCTTTGTCATCATTGTTGGCAATGGCCGATATTGGCCCTTGGAAATTCAGTGCGATTTCCAAAAAAACGATTCGTATGGAATACGGTTTCCTACTAGGTATTTGAGGGACCTATTCTATATGCTAGCCAAACCTTTGTCATTATTGTTGGCAATGGCCGATATTGGCCATTGGGAGTTGAGTGCGATTTCCAAAATATAATTTTGCAGAACTTTTACTAAACGAACGATTCGTATGGATTAGGGTTTTCTAACTAGGTAAATAACGGACCTATTCCATGTGCTAGCCAAACATTTGTCATCATCGTTGGCAATGGCCGATATTGGCCAATGGGAGTTGAGTGCGATTTCCAAAAAATAATTTTGCAGAACTTTTACTAAACGAACGATTCGTATGGATTAGGGTTTTCTAACTAGGTAATTAAGGGACCTATTCCATGTGCTAGCCAAACCTTTGTCATCATTGTTGAGTGCGATTTCCAAAAAATAATTTCGTAGAACTTTAATGAAGGGACCAATTCCATGTGCTAGCGAAACATTTGTCATCATTGTTGGCAATTGCCGATATTGGCCCTTGGGAGTTGAGTGCGATTTCCAAAAAATAATTTTGCAGAACTTTTATTAAACGAACGATTCGTATGGATTAGGGTTTTCTAACTAGGTAATGAAGGGACCAATTCCGTGTGCTAGCGAAACCTTAGTCATCATTGTTGGCAATGGCCGAATTGGCCCTTGGGATTTGAGTGCGATTTCCAAAATATAATTTTGCAGAACTTTTATTATACGAACGATTCGTATGGATTAGGGTTTCTTAACTAGGTATTTGAGGGACCTATTCTATGTGCTAGCGAAACCTTTGTCATCATTTTCGGCAATGGCCGATATTGGCCCTTGGGAGTTGAGTTCGATTTCCAAAAAATAATTTCGTAGAACTTTTATTAAACGAACGATTCGTATGGATTAGGGTTTTCTAACTAGGTATTTGAGGGACCTATTCTATGTGCTAGCAAACCCTTTCTCATCATTGTTGGCAATGGCCGATATTGACCCTTGGGGGTTAAGTGCGATTTCCAAAAAATAATTTTGCAAAACTTTTACTAAACGAACGATTCGTATGGATTAGGGTTTTTTACTTTCTTTTACTGTAGCAAAATAAAGTATAGTAATCATGAAAATTTTGGACCTTGGGATTTTTAGAGATTTATTTGTTTTGAGGTTCCCTTAGTCCGAAAAAGTGGGTTTCTAAATGGTGTCGGTCTGTCTGTCTGTCAGTCTGTCAGTCTGTCAGTCTGTCAGTCTGTCAGTCTGTCAGTCTGTCAGTCTGTCAGTCTGTCAGTCTGTCAGTCTGTCAGTCTGTCAGTCTGTCAGTCTGTCAGTCTGTCAGTCTGTCAGTCTGTCAGTCTGTCAGTCTGTCAGTCTGTCAGTCTGTCAGTCTGTCAGTCTGTCAGTCTGTCAGTCTGTCAGTCTGTCAGTCTGTCAGTCTGTCAGTCTGTCAGTCTGTCAGTCTGTGTCAGTCTGTGTCAGTCTGTCAGTCTGTCAGTCTGTCAGTCTGTCAGTCTGTCAGTCTGTCAGTCTGTCAGTCTGTCAGTCTGTCAGTCTGTCAGTCTGTCAGTCTGTCAGTCTGTCAGTCTGTCAGTCTGTCAGTCTGTCAGTCTGTCAGTCTGTCAGTCTGTCAGTCTGTCAGTCTGTCAGTCTGTCAGTCTGTCAGTCTGTCAGTCTGTCAGTCTGTCAGTCTGTCAGTCTGTCAGTCTGTCAGTCTGTCAGTCTGTCAGTCTGTCAGTCTGTCAGTCTGTCAGTCTGTCAGTCTGTCAGTCTGTCAGTCTGTCAGTCTGTCAGTCTATCAGTCTGTCAGTCTGTCAGTCTGTCAGTCTGTCAGTATGTCAGTCTGTCAGTCTGTCAGTCTGTCAGTCTGTCAGTCTGTCAGTCTGTCAGTCTGTCAGTCTGTCAGTCTGTCAGTCTGTCAGTCTGTCAGTCTGTCAGTCTGTCAGTCTGTCAGTCTGTCAGTCTGTCAGTCTGTCAGTCTGTCAGTCTGTCAGTCTGTCAGTCTGTCAGTCTGTCTGTGTCCTCTCTACAGCCCATATGGTTTAATCAATCGAACTAAAACTTTAGATTTAAGCTTTTTGGATGAATTAGGAGGTCCCAGTGAATTTTACTCCAAATCGGCTAACCGGAAGTGGCCACTCCCTTGGTCCAGAAAATTTGTTTTGCAAATATCTTAAAAAGTATAAGTTTTACAAAAAACTGCTACATACAAAATGTTTCCAAAAATTAAAAACAAATAAAAATAAAAAATAAAAATTAAAAAAAAAAATTTATAAATTTAAAAATTAAAAAAAAAATTAAGAAAAAAATAAAATTTCTCAAAATTTTCTGTTCGTAAAAGAAAGACGTGTGTTGGCCACACCTCAATTTTTTAGAAGGAAATTCAATCAAAAAACTAGAAAATGCATTCAAGTCAAAATATTTTGACTGTAATTCTTTTTGGATTTAGTTAGTTTTTTTACTGAAATGCCTTGTTAGACCTGTACGCCGGCTCCGTGGCTGGGCAAAAAATGATGTATATAATGAACATGGTTTAATTTAATTTAGTTAAATATTCTATAAGAAATCCAACGTTGAAATTTTTAAACGTAACAAGTCTATTAAAAAGCATATTTAGAATCATATCAATAAATAATTAAGTACCTTAGCCCAAATGCACTCGCCGGATATGTAGGTTAAAACAAATTGATTATCCGACAAAGCAGCAGTCGCTTTAAGTGTAGTGTTACTCGATATCTGGTGTTTTGATCTTTTTCTTCATATACTCCTGCAAGGATATTGAACTTTAATGAAACGTTTCTACAAGGAACTCCTTTCATAATTTCAAATTTTCAAACCTTCGTCCGAAAATGACGACTTTGACTTATCGGTTTTTGCATGCAATGAGCGAATAAATATTTACATATATATGTATGTACATTCATTCATTACCGTGTTTCTACAAGAGACCGAATTCAAAATTAATCTGAAATGTTAATAATTGAAAGTTAATCTGAAAATCATTTAATGTATGTATATATTTGTCAAAACTTACACATTCACCGTCAAAATCCTTCACATTGGGAAAATTTTGGATGAGTTCCGTCGCGGAGGTCAAATTTAATCGCAAAATCTGCCGCCAACCAAATGTTAAAATATGTACGGCAGTAGCTATTGCATAAAATATTAAAACCACGTGTATGGTAAAAATCCGCATTTGCTTGATGCATCTCATCAATAATTATGTGTAATATTTCACTATACTTATTTAATATTAGCACTCACACTTTATATCCTTAAACTTTATTTTTTCACCTGTTCTTCATTTCACTATATCACAGCAAGAAATTCAACGTATTACTAATACTGAATATGACGACGAAATTGAAATTAATATGCGAGCGAAAGTCTAAATTTACTAGAATTCTAGTAAATTTTAATAGAAGTTTTAAATTAACCAGAATATTACTAGAATCTGTTTAATTTACTAGAAATTCCTTGCACTTGCGAACAGGAATTATCTTGTATTTAATTTAATTTAATTAGAATTTTAGTAGATTTCAGGTAACTACATTAAAAAATAAACCGTTGCAAAAATGCAACTGGAATTCAAGTAATTTTTATTTTTACTGGAATTCTTGTAATAAAATTTACGAGATTTTCGTTAAATTTACTAGATATTCCATTTTATAGAGTAAAACTAACCATCTAGTATTTTTCTAGTAAATTTTTGGGCTAGCTAATCACTAGAATTCCAGTATAATTAAAAATATTACTGGAAATTAACTAGAAAATAGTCAAAATCTGGTTTTGATTGCAATTTCACTGGAAATCGGCTAAATCTATTTTTAAATTTAACTCAAAAATTCATTTTTCTTGATTTTTAACTAGAAATTCACTGGATTTACACTAGAATTTGCAAAACCATATAATCAAGTAGGCAATTACTGGATTTTGTAATGAGCGTGTACATAAATATATTCTACTACTTCACTAAAGGTTATTCCGATGACAAACGGAGGAAAGGATTTCGAACTCTAAGAAAATCGAACTGATTAAATTGTTGAAATAATTGTTGTACATAATTATAAGAAAATCTGTCAGAACGTACCGCCGTCAATGTTTTTCTGTGGTTTAGATATACATATTCTAAATAATTTGCACTGGGAAATTTTCTGACAAATGGCATAATTTGCAACTTACACAGTGAAACATTCGGAGCTCGCCGTGCCATTTTTAAAGTTGCAAGTCTGATTTTTGCAGTATGTATTTTCTAAATATGTTGCCTCCATTCGCATTTAAACTATAATTGAGTAGAGGTTCTTCTTCTGGACCCGCCAAGTTCCAACCCCACAGTCTTACCTAAGCCGTCTTTTTTACCGATAAATGTGCAATTAGCGCATAAGTTTATGATGCGCCTGAAAAAAAAGTAAATGAAAAAAATAAAAATAAAATAAAAATTGGAGCTTGTAAGAATCGAAACCAAACCACATTATCAACTGTACAATAACATTGTTAACTGTATGACGATGTGTATGATTTTTGATTTTATATACAGAGAAATGTTGGGTACAGCTACAGATTAAGTATGTACTAGTTAAAACTCGTCAAAAATGACAAAATGAAGCTTCAATTTATTGATAAATAATTTTAAAAGTTCTTTGATAATCGAAAAATTAGGTTCTCCCCAATCCAATCAGGTTCTCGCCTGGTAGCTACGCATTTGAGGGAGTAAGTAGTTTCCGATACCTCGAAGCTCTTGTCCCTCATAATTATACGTGAGACTGAGAGAGGCAACCACAAGGGGTTGGGCGGTTATGGTACTTTTTTTGTTTCAAAAAAGTTTCTATATACATATAATTAAAATCTTAACATGACCATAGTTCAATTATTTATAACCGTTATTGGGCTCGTGCACCGAAGCATCGGTTAGTTATTAGATTGATGATTTAGCTTAATTACATATAGAACACAAAATTGCAAAGAGACGGTCAA